>UESW01003915.1:716107-1170652 GCA_900491605.1 Calamus simplicifolius | reverse complement strand
CAGATTTCATGCCAAATTAAGCTGCCGCTGATTGCATCTCAATCATATCTAGAAGATCACCTGCCTCATCTGGACACCACAGATTTCATGCCGAATCCAGCTACCGCTAATTGCATTAGAAGATCACCTTCATCATCTGGACGCTGCAGATTTCATGCCAAATTTGATTAGGACGCCTTTTTTTCTTTTCTCTTTCCATATCTGTATTTTCTTGGACCGCAAGTCTCTTGCTCTATAAAAAAGACCCTCTTGTATGAATGATGTATCTTTTATTATTAATCAATAAATCCAAGTTTTGAGTTATTGTGATTTTTGTTAGTTAGTTCTCTGGTGCTCTTGTTCCCTCCTGTGCGTGCCAACATCCTAAGTCTCCAGAAGAAACCTTAGCCGCCCTCTCCTTTTCTCTACTCCTTCCTTGTATTTTTGCCTCTATTCTAAATTTTTCTATGATTCTTTAACCCTTGTATGGTGATCTTGCAGATCCCTCAGTAGCCATGAATCCAGGATTCAAGGCGATCGTCATCTAGGACAGCAGATACTTGGCCGCAGATCTGTGGGCTCAAGGCTTGGTCATCTAGGGCGCATCCACCAGACAGAGCAACCCCTTCAACACTTTGATCTTTCCCTCTTGCCAAGTACACCTCTCTAATCTACTAGTAACTTTATTTAGGAGAGCAAGCCCTACCAGAGCTTCTTAGCCTCAGCGGTCCTTCTTCCTTATTTTTTAGGAACTGTTTCGCGTGCGGATTTACTGTGAATTTTCCTAAATCCCTCTTAGCTATTACTTTGGAAGAATAATCAACTGCAATTATTAATCATTAAAAAAAGAAAAAAAAAAAGAAAATTACTTGCATGCGATTCGGTCCTGCATCATCAGGGGTCCCTCTTACCTGCTTTATTGATGCTTAGAGTCCATGTTACTTGCTTTGGAAGCTTTGGAATCTCATGATGAATAACTACTTCTTGAATGGAATGTTAGAATTAGTGGGATTTATCCTATCTAAGCTGGGTGATTGGTACTTTATGGCAGATACTTACCTTTTGGGGATTCATCTGGCCAGAATCATTTAAAGCTTCATGATAGATGATGACTTTTTGAGCTTATCGGATCAAGGTCATTAATGCTTTATGATGGATTATGACTTTTTGAGCTTGTGCCATAACCGATGGAGTTTGTCTTATTATACATACATGAATAAGAGATGACTTGTGGCCTGGCTTTGTCAGAAGTGAAGGCTTGCTTGGGAAGTTGAAGTTAATCTTAAAAATAAATAAGACCTAGGGCCGCCTAGGAGTCGAGGCCGCTTATTAGTTGGGGCCGCCTAGGAGCCATTTATGAGTTGGGGCCGCCTATGAACTGGGGCCACCTAAGAGCTGCTTATGAGTTGAGACCATCTTGGAGCCATCTATGAACCAAAGCCACTAAGATCTGCTTATGAGTTGGGGCCGCCTTAGAGCCGCCTATGAATTAGGCCGCCTAGCTTCCGGAACCGCCTAAGAGCTGCTTATGAGTTAGAGCCACCTAGAAACTACCGACATCCTACGACTCCTATCATTGAATAATTTTGACCGTAAACCTTCGTGTAACTTTTATCAGCCACATTACCATGATTTATATAACTTAAATGTAATATGCATACTTTCCTGTAGCAATTAGATGTTCACATGCTAGTCTTAGACCGCACGACCACTCCTTGATCATAAAGCAGTTTGTCTTGTTGTGTCAATAATGTACAAATAGAGGATGACAAAAGGGTTGAAGAATTGAATTCAAGTGTCTGGATTCCGGATGCCCCCCTATTAGTTCTTGGCTCTAAAGACAGATGCCATGAAGTCAATAGAGTTCACATCGATTTATCCTGGCCCAAAACATCCAGCTCCGCATCCACCTTGTTCTTCTTTCACTACTCAAGTTATCCAATGCCAAATATTTTATATCTGGGCAGCCACGGTATATCAGATATGGTTGTTAAGAAATAATTTCATTTTTTCTAATATCATTCTTCCCCATAGGGTTGTAACGAAGATAAGATTGCTGATTATGGACTATGACCGTATCTTCTCCGGTGTTGTTTTGGCTCATCTGGCCGCTGGGGTTCCCTGCTGCTTCGGCAGCGAATCGGTATCCGGTTTTCATCCATTGGGAGCCCCCTTCAGGGTATGTCAAAATTAACTTCGATAGGAATGTCCATGGTAGAACTGCTGGGTCTGCGTTTATCATCCGTGGGAGGCGGGTGATTTGGTGGCGGCAGAAGGTTTTGGTGCTCTTGACTATTCTGTCCTGATGGCGGAGCTCTATGCGCTTGGGCAGGAATTTCTTACGCCGTTCGGATTCTCCGCGCTCATCGGATCATGATCGAGGGTGATTCTATGACAGTCATCTCTTGGCTGCAGAAGGAAAATTATTCTGATGGTCCATCTAATCCAATTTTGAGGGATATTTATTTCCTTCTGCGAGGAATGGCTCAGTCTTGATTCGCCATATATATGGGAAGCCAATGCAGCTGCTGATTGGGTGGCTTCCTTTATGGCTCAGCATACTGGCTCATGGATTTGGAGGCCTGGAGATCACTGTCCTACTTTTCTTCAGCATATTTTGTTTTGATGTATCTGGATTGATTCACACGAGACTTGTGTGATCGTCCGTTTGTAAAAAAAAAAACATTCTTTTATAGATTATTTTTTTATATATATATATTTTTACTAGTTAGGCAAATGCAATTAATAAATTTCTAATAATATATATTTTTATATATCATAACATGAAAAGTGCGTGCTTATCTTCTCAAATTTATATTATGAAATTTAAATTTTAAAATTATAATATTTCTTTTATATAGCTTCTAACATCAGCCTTAAAAAAGTGCAACATAAATAAAATACATGCATTATATTGTAAATTAGAAATATATAAAAAATTTTACATGATGACATCTCATACCGTGAGTTTTTATTTGCACATATAAATATAATTTAAAAATATTAATAATAACATTTGAAAATTACCTCATTTGAGCTTTTACAATTCATATATATTAAATTAACCCGATGTTTACTTTAACAAAATAGATAAATAAAATCATTAATGCTTTCCATCATGTGTCATAAGTAAAATGTGGTCATTAAAGTATATATATATATTACTTTTATTATGAAATTAACAACCAATAGCAGCCTTCCTTCTATGGAAACAAACCTTTCTTCTGTGCCTCTTGTTTCTTAATTTTAGCCATGAAACAAACTGGGGCACTCCCTAAGTTTGCGCGCTACCAAACAAATGGATTTTAGAAGTGAATTGATAAGATTATTGCTTAATTATAGCCATTAATCATAAGGTGGGATTGTGTGGATGGAGGAGAAATGGAAGGTGGTGGATGAAAGGGAGGTCCATTGGAGACAGAGAAAGGAGAGAGAGAGAGGTATTGTAATGATTGAGGTGGGGCACAGGGAACCTAAAGGAGGGGGGTGGGCCCCTTGAGGGAAAAAGATGTGCGTTGGGTGGTGGGATCTTTGTGTTGCGGTGGTGACTCTCACTGTCATTAGAGTTCAGAAACAACAAACGAAAAATAAAAACTGAAAAAAAAGGATTCACACATTATTAACATCATACTCCCCATCTCTCTCTCTCTCTCTCTCTCTCTGGTTGAGACGTTGAGAAAACAAGGGAAAAAAAAAGAAAAAAAGAAAAAGAGAGGAACCTGCCAAAGGCCTCAATTCCCTCGAGGGATGGAAGTTATCATTATATTCTTATAAAAAAGAGAGAAAAATGAAACTCCCATTTCATCTCCTTGAGAGTTCCTGAGTCCCTGGGTTGAGCGTTCCCTACAGGTTGGATTCCCTTCTTCGCCTTTCCACCTCTCTCTCTCTCTTCCCTCCTCTTTTATTCTCTGTCGACTGTTATTTTTTCCCGTAGATTCCTCCTCCTCTCTCCGTATGCTCCAATAAAGAAAAAAATTGAATTTTTTATTGTTCTGGGTCTCTTGTTACGATCAAGGCGTCTGGAGTCATAAAAATCTGATATTTTTCGGGTGTTTTCTTTGTATGGCGGTAGGGCTGAAATGGGATTTTGGTCTGGCGTGAGGATTTTTCACTGTGTTTATTTTTCAGGGCGGCCCATGTGGATCTGGCTTGCTGGGATTGAAGGGTATCTGGGGTTCTCGCCTTAGGGGACGCTGATCCTTGTGGCTTCATCTCCGCTCCCCTTCTCCGTTGGGCTCTTTTTTTCGATGTCTGAGGCTGGGGTCGCGGCGGCCGCAATTTTGATCGAAAGTTGAGTTTTTTCGGCGTTTGGGAGGTGGGTTTTTGGATTCTTGAGCTTATCAATTGGGATTAGGTTTTGTCATAGCAAGAATCGTCTGTGTTTTTACGTTTCGTTGCATGTTTGGGAGATCTTGATTGGGTCCTGCTTGTTATGAGAGGGGTTGATTTCTTTGGTAGAGCTGGATGATTGTATTTGATAGAAAAGGTCGGATCTTTTTGTCCGGAAAAGCGTGGTTGACAGCTTGGTGTCGGAGAAATGGAGGGCAAAAGCGAGATTGTGATGACTGGGGAGAAGGGCAGCATGCGTTTGGCCAAGGACAGGCATTCGGAGGACCCTCTGAGCTCGGAGATGGAAATGGACGAGAATGGAACTCTTGGAAGTATGGATGATGGCAGCGACTCCCTGTCGCCAGAGAAAGGGGAAGGAAGCAACGTTTTCTCGAGGGAAGCTCCTCTCCGTGCCAAGGATCCCCGGTCTGCGATGAGTTATGGCTGCTGCGCCAAGAAGCTCAGATCGAGGGCCTCAGATTCAGCGGAGGAATCTGAGGTTCGAAGGAAGCACAAGGATAAGAACAAGCAGGAGAAGAAGCTCAGTAGGCAGGACCGGATCGAGCTCGGGCGCTTGTTCCAGGGGGCAGTGAGCTCTCATGACTGGGAGGTTGCTGAGAGCCTGATTCAGCTCGCCGATCTGCAGACCCTCAATGATGCGCTCTGCATAGCTCTGGATTCCATATGGTTCTTGACAACCCGCCAAGAACTGAGTGGGATTACTGAGCTGATCAAGAAGATTGTCGCCAATGGCGCTAATGATTTCACGAGGGCGGCCCTGAGGACATCGTTTCTTGCTTCATGTGTTTCTGCCTGTCAGAGCAATACCATGAGCTTGGCTGATACTGTGACTGTCATGGCCCAAAGGTAAACTCCTCCCACTCCGATTCCCAGCCATGAACATCTGAAAGCTCGATTGAATAATTGATTTTCTTATACTGCTTATGTGGGATCCGGAAATAATTAATGCATTTATCTTGGTCAAGTTATCCATTAGGATTGCTTTTTTTTTTCCCCATCCTTTAATGATGATGAGATTCATGATCAGAGGCGTCTGATGTTTTATGGAAATCGATTGTTGCTGTTTTGTTGCTTCTTTCTCAGGTTACAAGAACGTCTGCAAGAATGTCATGGAGATGAAGTTTTGAAGGCTGAAGCCGGTGCCAAAGTCCAGAAGTTCACAGAATGGGCTTTGAAGTGCATTGGATTTCACTCTCGTTGCCAGGAAAACAAGGGTAGAGGAAGCCACAGCAGAATTCTTGAGATTCAACTGCAGTTGTCAGCGTTCAAGAACTTTTTGGATGTTGCTGGCAATCATCTCACAGGAAAGGATTTCACCGAAGCCTTTGATGCTGCATGCTTTCCTCTTACTCTCTTTTCTAGCTCTTTTGACCCTGGCTGGGCTTCTGGAGTCTCAGCAACAGCAATACAAGGATTGCTAGGAATGCTGGTGGAGGGAGGTGCAGACAATGTCAACCAATGCTTTTAGAAGCTTCACGCTTTGGGAGTACAGAACTTGTACGCATTTTGCTTCAGGTGATTAATCTGTTCCCAGTTTGAATGATAACATTTATTGATTTGGATCTCCTAACATTCTGTTTTTTCAAATATCTAAAACAAGTTCTGCCCAAGTTCCATATTATGTTATCAGAGGATGCTGATGATGAAAATGGATAAATCAGTTTACTATGTTGTCTTGCATGCTATTAAAAACATATTTTTTGCATCTGTGTAACATTAATGGCTCTGCATGGAAGTGTTAATTTCATGCATATGGAAAATATTTATTGGTATTGTAGTTGCACATATGGTATAGATTGCCTTCCTTGAAACTTTCACTTCTTCTAAGAATATGTGATGACCACTACTGATGCCTGTGGCTGTAACATGCTGTCGTATTCAAAATGTTAAATCGTATTTTTGTGTCTATCTTCATGAGAACCATGTTATTCTTCTTGCATTATGATGTTTGCCATGGATATCTAATTTGAAGGTTGGTGACTTTTATTGTCTTGTGTAGTTTGTGTTCCATGCTACATTGCTAAATACTCTACATAGCATTTCTGTATTATATGGAAGCTTTGCATGCATGTTCCTCTGTGTTACATGGTACAGGCATGATAATCATATTCAATCACGCATCCAAGTCCAAGGCAAGAGAGAAATATGGAGATATGAAGATAAGGAATATATTGATTAAAGGATATTTAAATATTATATGAAAGAAAACTTAAAAAAATACTTTTTTATGTTGTTTCAATATGCATGCTTCTCATCGAAACTTTATAGTTAGCTTAGGACATTCGAAAAATGACATTTTACAAACTTATTTTAACACGTATATTCTTGACCAGTCTCTCAAAGGACAAAAGTTAATTTTAGTACCATTTATAGTGGCCCAGAATTATCATTTGAAGAGTCCAGCTTGCTCCCAATTATTAGAAGGTACAGTTAAAAAAGGTGTTTTTGATTATTATCAAAAAATATCTGGTGCTTTTCCAAATCAGATATGAATACGACACGGAATCTTGGAGCTGGATGTAAGCATATAAGTAGCTCAAAAATTCCTACTAGGATTCTTCTAGATTTTCAGCCATGCAAACTGTAGAAGCAGTGGGAGGAGAGGAAAAAGAAGATAACAAACTATACTGAAGAAAAGGGATATGCTATGGCTGGTTCATCTTGTTGTGGCTGAGATAATGGGGCATCTGTATTCCCAAAAAATTGTGATAATTTCCTTGCAAATTTTATGGAGTACCAAAAAGGGATGCTGGCTACTTTAATAACAATAAATTCCTTCCTTTGTTCTCTCACATGAACACTTAAACTGGCTTTCCAAATCCTTTTTTGTGGCTAAATAACTCTTCCTTCCTTTTTCTTGTTGGAGAAGATTGGAAATGCTTCTGTTCATTTAATACACATTAGATAGCAGTATTACTCCCAGTTAGAGATAGGGGGAGACAATGTATTGTCTCCAAACCCCTGAAGATGTCAATAAATTTCTTACCAGAATTAAGAAAAAGTTAAGACTATGTTCTTGTTTATAGACTTAAAAACCAGTTGTCACATTAGTTTAAAATTTGAATTTAATTTACACTTGAGTACCACATTCATTGCCATCCCATTTAAATAATTTCTTGAAGTGACTTGTGGCAAAAAATAACGCATGGAGGAAATCCAAGCAATTACTTTTATTTAAAGGGGGTAACGATGTATGGTGGGTTAGTCTTTGATGATGATCCTGTGAGGATGAGGGAGACGAAAATAGAGTATGGGGAAGAGAATAAAAAAAATCTGCAGCCTAGAGGAAGACTTAGCAAAACCTTTAAGCTGGATAGACTTTTTATTTGTGTTCTTAACAGTTTTGGGTCTCAGTTATGAAGTGACTTGTGGCAAAAAATAACGCATGGAAGAAATCCAAGCAATTACTTTTATTTAAGGGGGGTAATGATGTATGGTGGGTTAGTCTTTGATAGATCATCCTGTGAGGATGAGGGGGAAAATAGAGTATAGAGAAGAGAATAAAAAAAATCTGCAGCCAAGAGTAAGATTTAGCAAAACCTTTAAGCCGGATAGACTTTTTATTTGTGTTCTTAACAGTTTTGGGTCTCAGTTATGAACAAGGAAATCCAGATAGTGAAAAACAAATATTGTGACAGTTTTATAGTCACACTCCTGGTTTACCAAAAGGGAAAGTGTGATATTAAGACTTTAGGCATGTCTGTTTATTGAATTTGGTTTACAGGATCCTCACTGAAGTTTTGATGGAATGGTTGAAGGAAAATATGTATCCTCACTGATCCCACTCATTAGTCTTAACAACTACATATTCAGAGACCAAGGTACGTTATCATAGGCCATCATGATTCTAAATACCTTCCAGATGAGCACAATGCATGCCCTGGCATTAAAAAAATCATTAATTTGGCCTTTACATGCATTCCCTTTAATAGACCAAAATCTTGCGTTTCATCCCACTTCTATTAGACACTGGTGGATGAATATAAAGTTGCTTCTGTAGGACCAAGTTGGAAACTATTCTTTTTGGCTCATTCCAATGCAAGAATGTTTCTTCTTCCTAGATAGTTTAATCTTTTTGCTTTTCAGGATTGCTAATACCCACACAGGGTGCTGTCGCATGTTCTACTTTTAATTTATGTTGTTGTTATTCATTCATTTCTATTACTCAATGCATATGTAATATTTTGCCAGACATTTCAAATGATAAATATCTGCTACGTCACTATATTATCATAGGGATCCTTGATCCAGAGGGTTAACTTGTGTTTAGGGAATTTTGTCATTCTGGGATATTAGGATTCTTATTTTAGTGAACTAAAGTATTATTTATCAGAAATTGATTGATAATATGCAATCTTTCATACAATCTATGATATTTGAGTGCAACTGAAATTGGAAATTTTGCTGTAAGTGACTTGTTTTGGAATGTTTCCAATCTTTGATATTCAAATGATTTTCTTTTTTTGCTTTGGTATGCATAGAAATTTGTAAATATAAGCCATACTTATTTAATTTGTTTTTGTATGAAATGTACACGACTTTGTTTGCCTGAATATAACTATATGAACATGTAACCATTATATCTGGATAGTATTAGCATCTTAACTAACTGTATCAGTCAAAGCCATAGGATGTCATACCTTTGTTGAAAAATTTGTTTATTGCTTGGTTGTTATTAGTTATCTGTCATTGTTTCCTTATTCTTTTTTTTCATTCCATGTTTTATGTTTTTGCAACCTTTCTGCAATACTGTTGTTTCAACAAAAGTTTATATATTTTCTTAATATGATTCACCATCCTTTAGGTTTTTAGTGTTTTTATTGTGATTTATTCTTTATCATATGGCCTCTTGTGCTAATTACTATATATATATATATATATATCAATTTTTCCTTGAATTTTGTGGATGGTCATCAGCATGTCTGACAAGAAACAATTGTCTCATGGTCGGACCTCTAATGGAAACATTCTTTGTATTAGACATTTTTATGTTTATTTGTGACATAAATCATGTTTGTTATATTAGACTTGTGAATATGTCTTGTCTAAGTACTTGATCCTTTGCTACAGTGAACCATTTCTTCATGCCCTTATCCAAGTTTCAAATTAATAAACATGCGCCAGTGTTGGGTGTGGGCATGGAAGGTTAAACCAAAGGGTCCAAGTGACATAGATTTTCGTTTCCATGCATGGTATAGGTTTTTCATAAAGAATGCTGAATGCACTTTGGTGCAACTTGGTACCAAAATATCAGCATTTGATTTTGTGTTGGACCTTTTCAAGTAGTATACAACTTGGAGCAGTCTAAAAGTTGATAACCTTTTGCATATATGCCATGCCTCTATAAAGAATATGATACATATAATTTGTAAGTATAGGGGGGAGGTAGTAAAAGAATATAATATATAATTTATATGGGGTAGGGGGAGGTGGGGGAGAAAGATAGGCTGCAGCATGCAGTTGCTCCAACTCCATTGTGTGATTACTGCTGTCATCACCCTCATGCCTTTGCAAGCTAATCCTATCTAGAAGCATTGGTTTTGTTTGCCTCTTCATCGCTGTCCTCTTCTGTTATAGGGAGAATCCTACCCTTTCCTAGTATTGCCACCATGGCCATTGCCTTAACACATGGCTTCATCTTCACTCATGTGTCAGAATCTTTTCCCCTTTCCTTTTCATTCTCTTTATGTTCTGCTGGATCTGCCATTATTAAGAATTCAATTCTTTGCTTCAAATGATGGGAAATTCAAAATATCTTATACATACACAAGTTTTCAGGTAACACAGCCACGCTCTCAGTGCTACTTCAATCATCCGCTAGCTTCCTAAGTGGCCCTTTTGCTACCCATACTGCCACCCTTCTACCACACCACCTCACTCCATCGCTAGACAAAGCTGCCTTAAAGGCACCCTGGTGGTTGGATCATGGTTCTGGTTGGGTGCCAAAGTGGCAACTCAAGTACAGTGGCGGAGGCATTAGTATAGAGAGCCACCCATTACAATACTAGTGCCTTCTAAAGATGGACCGCATGCACTCTTGTTGAGATGTCAACAATTTTTTTCCAGATGTATCAACACATTTGTTTTTTAGACCATGCACTTAGTTTCCCTACAATGCTAGCTTGAAGAGTCATATTGGAGTGTTTTATGTTTTCTCACTGGAAATGTCTTCATGTAATGTATTTTTAGAATTTGTGCTTTGTATTTAAAGCACTACAGTGAGAAAGGGTCTTGAAATTATCATTGGAAAATCAAAAGAGAAATTTTGGTTTAGAGAAAGATAAAACAATTAGTTTGGGATAAACTTATTAGACTTGACAGTTAAGGGTGGACAATCCTACGGATGAAAAATCATATATTTTCCATTCAAAGTAACTGCATTGTAGGAGGTATGACCCACTTACAAGGCAGATAAGTTTAATAGTTCCTAATGGACATGAATGCCAGTTACTTCAGTTTAGTTCTCATTTTATTTCAGATCTCATGTGGGAAATGAATGCCAGTTACTTTCGTAGGGCTCAAGAGTTTTAGTGAAGTATTATATTAGAATTCTTTCATATATCAAGTCATTGGTAATCTTTTGTTTAGTTGGATCAAATGTTAGAATGTTTTGGTTTTTTTAAACCTTGAGCTTGAGTGCTTTTTGATGAATTAGAAATTGAGATTGTTTTGTTGTTCTTATATGTAAGTTAGCGTACGAGAACCAAGGATTGCAAAACCAACCTGAATCGTTCAGTTTAAGCATACCATACCAAACTGGTGTGGAGTTGGTTTGGTTTGCTATTTTGGCAGGGGAGCTGGTTTGTACCAATCTGTACCAGTCCAAACTGAAGGGAACTGCCTACTTCTGCTTGGTATCAACCCATACCATCTTGGTATTGCTTGGTTCAGAGTGGCACTGTTGTAAAATGTGCCTAAAAGCTGTCTCAGTATGGGATGTGTACTGTACTATGCTGATCATACATACTGAATCAGTAATGTACGGATATGGTACCTAATACCAAGATTGTGAACCTTGATGAGAACCAAATTGTAAGGTGATAGATCAAGATGTAAAACAGGTCAGATTGATGTTACACATTGTGTGCTAGTTGCCTGCAAAGGTTACACAAATAGCAAGCAAACACTGATATTGTATTGGTAGTATTGGTTGCCAATTGAGAGCATTTGTAAATTAGGTAATGTATGTTATGCTATGATGAACATTATGCTGTTGTATTCTCAGGGTTATAGTTTTAAGGAGCACATGGGTTTCTTATGATGATTTTCAGTGTTTTTATAATAAAGAGATGATATGAAGATGTCTGATATCATAATTAAACCATTCCTAGCATTGCCGGCAACTGTAACCATAAGCTAGCATGAAACAAACAGTGCTTGGTTTCAGCATGTAATGAAAGTAAACAAAGTCAACTAATGCAAGAGTACCTTACAAGGGTTTAGTGGTTTAATCTATAGTTTTGTATTTCATTTTTTGTTTCGATGTAATTCTTATTTTTATTTTTAGGTCTGATATTCTTATTGATTCCTCATGACTTAAGTGCAATATGGCTTATTATTGCCATGTTCAAATTATAGAGTTATGAATTAAGTTGTCATGTGATATTTTAAGTCATCATGTTATTTTCATAAACACTCGTGTAGTTAAATGTGATTCAACAGACCTTAAGTTTGCATTAGCTAAGGATCCGTAATTTTAGAAGAAATTATTAGTACTAGTTGTATTTTTAGTGTTCATGTCACAAGGAGTGTTCAAAGTGTTTAAAGTTACTTCTATAGTCTTTGTGGACAATTCTCTGGGGATTTTTTTTTAAAGGCATTAGTTTTTGAATATTCTCTATATGAACAATCCTCTTTCAACTTTCATGGTCATCTTGACCTTTCTATTAGGCAGTGGCTCTTGGAGTTTCTGATGACAGAAATTCTCTTGGATTATCCTAAGCATCTTTCACTATTATTTTTGTGCTTACTTTTCATCTTCTGTAGGTTTATCCTCATCCAGACTTGCTGAAATAAATTTTAACTTAGCATGAAATTTTGATACCATAACCACAACAATCAAGGCATATGAAAATTATTTGGAGTCAGCTTTATGAATCCCCATTTGCTAAAAATATCTATTTATGGTTAAATATGATGTTATTGCGGGTTTCTCCATTTCCTTTTCAATGAGCACCATCCATATTACACAATTTCTTCTGCTCTTCCTATATCTTTCAGCAAGGATCAAAGTACTTCTCATCACTGGAATCTCGGTGATCTTCATTCTACAACCCGCACCATCGCTATCAAGTTGCTATCACTTTTGCTTGCTTTGTGGATGCTCATTTTGCACTCTATTCTTCCTAGTTTTGTCACATCTGCTTCGACATATCATTTATGCTACATTTAACCTGTTTTCTTGGACCATTTATTTTTAAGTACTCTTGGCTATACAACTTTTTAGTTTTTATTGTAGTTCTATAAATTTACCCTCTAAGCCATCAAGTTATGTGGTGATCACATGATACCCCATAATTGCCTCTCCATTTCATGCAACCAGCTCTGTTTCTATTTTATATAACTTAACCTATCTCTTCATTTTTTTTTGGAAATTAAATCCCAATTTATGGAATCAAACCTGTGTGATCTCTCTGGTCTGTTGATCTCGGCAAGGGCCTCATCTTCATTTCTATTTTCACTGAAGTAGTATTCTACGAACTCTGTTTTTTATCTGCCAATTTTTAAGCCTTTTCCCTTCATGATTTTGTTCTGCAGATCCAATTGACCATTTAACACTGTTCTATTTTCACCAATAAAGACTGTGTCAGGTACAAACAACACATACTATGATGTTAGCATTGAGTTCATCTACAGTTCATATAGAAACTCTACAAAAAGCCCTAGGAAAAAAATCCCATTTTCAAGCTGTTCTTAAGTTTGCTGATACCCTATTTCAGGGTCATTTTATTCTTCAAATTACATGCAAATATCAGGTGCTTAGTTATGTTGATAGAAACCAGTTTACTTCAAGGGCCTAATCTTTAAGGTAATATAAGTTTATTGTTAGTGAAAAAGAAGAGGAGAAAAAGTTTTTTTTTTTTTTCTGGCTGTGGGGGTTGGGGGGGAGGGGGGTTGTGATTGGAGTTTTGGGTTTACTACCTAGATAGAAGATATACTTTGCTCTTGAAATTTAAAAAGTATGAGGTTGTTTTAGCAGACATATTACTTGGTGATTTTCAGTAAGAGATTAGCTGAAAGAGCTAGCGTTGGATTGGGACAAGTTAGCGTCTTTGAATGGGATCTGTTTACCTCAACAGTTGGAGCACAATAATTTCCTTTTCATGAATGTCTGTTCTTTTGATACTTCTGCTGCTGAACATGATTACACTTATACAGACTCCTTATAGTGAAGAGAGGAGAAAAGGGTCTGCGCTTTGAAGCTGCTGTGGAGGTTGCTGGATTTGGGAATTGGATCATTTGCAAATCACGTCAGGGTTCTAGAATTTAAATTGTTGACCTATTTGAGATGTGGATCTGGAGATCATTTGAACTCATGGCTACATCTTTTCAAATATCCTTGGATGTAATTGTGAAGCTACCAGAAGAATTTTGACTCTAATTGCAACACATTAGGTTTATGTTTTTGTTATTGGTGGTGACTAAAAAGATACTTGAAAGGAGAACTGCTGAAGTGAGGTTTTAATCACATGTGGATCTCTATACTCTAAAACCGGTTAGCTCCAAGACTTTGGATTCCCATGAGGTAGAGAGGAGAGGTTGTGGGATTTATTGTTCACGCAAGTGTAAGGAAAGATACAGATATGGTTCTGTTGCTGGGAGGGAAGCAACTAAGTGCTAGAACTTAGGTCATGGTGTTGGGATGGATTTCATTTATGCAATTGTAGCTTTACATCATTACTCTTACTCATTGACCCCCTTATATTATGTTGCTTGGAACAAATCACTTTGCTATGTAGTTGAGTCATCTATATGTTATCTTGATTGTTTGGTTAATATTTATCTCCACTTGTCAAACAAAAAATTATATGAGCCTAAAAATTGATTGATGCTCACTATTGATATGAACCTTGCCGCCAACGTGACGAAACCCAACACCAAATGTGGAAATCCTTGATCTTTTATATAGACTTTACAAATTCTCTAGAATATTCTCCTATAACATATCTAAAAATAGTTTTTCTAAAATTAAGGGATTGACATATTAAATTTCTAAACTTAAGGAATTGACATCTAGAAGATTCTTGACATATTAAATTCCCAAAATTAAGGGATTGACATTTAGAAGATTGACTTCCAGATCCCTTTCAAATAAATATCCCTAAAATTTAGGATTTGATATCTTGATCTTTCTAAGGCTGAAAATATGTAAGTCCTTAATTAGAAACCTCTAGAACCTTACTCATAATGACCAGGTTCCCTTGAAACTGATTTGGACTTAATTTGACTCATATTTTTGTCGTTTTACCAACTTGTTGAATTAGCCCATTTAACGCTTCTTTAAAATGCTTGGCTCTAAGTTTTGTAACTGGTCTATTTGGCAAGCTTAATGGATCGTGTGCCTGTTGGCCTTGAGTCCCTCCAAGCTCATGTGCGAGTTTTCCTCTTGTAAGTGTAGTTGTGCAACTTTGTTTGCATCATTCTCCCTCTCTTGAAGAAGATTTATTCTCAAATCATCACCTACATCGATGTCAGAAACATTAAAGCTTGCACTAACACTATACTCACCTGGTAACTAAGCTTGTAGGTATTGTCATTGATGTGTTCCGCCACTCGAAATGGTCCATCACCCCTGGAAGGAGTTTACAACGTCTTTGCTCAAAAAACAGTCCTTCCTCATATGCAGTCAAACCCAATCTCATGGTTCAAAGACAATCTTCTTATGTTCTTTATTGGCTTGTTTGACATATTGCCCTCTTTGCTGTTCGATATGTTGCTTCGCTTTCTCATGAATCGTAATGTTATTGATGGCTCGACAATCAACATACATCCTCCATGTCCCATCCTTCTTAGGCACTAGTAGCACCGAACTGCATAGGGACTCATGCTCTCTTTAATATACCCCCTTCTCCATTAGTTTGTTGACTTGTCATTGAAGTCCTTAGCCTCCTTAGGATTACTTCTATAGGATGGTCGGTTTGAAATTGTTGCGCCGGGTATGAAATCAATTTGGTATGCAATGCCTCGAATTGGAGGTAAGCCAAGAGGCATCTCCTCGGAAGAACATCCTCGAATTTCAGCAAAAGAGAAACAACACTGCTTGGCAAAGATCCGACAAAATCATTAGTGCACAATAAGGCCTTCATGTACATGAGTACTATAAGGGGCTGTTGTGACAGTAAAGCTCTCTTGATCTCATTAGCTCATTTAATAATTTTTTAAAACACTTGGCTCTAAGTTTTGTGATCGGTCTACTTGGCAAGCTTAATGGATCGTGTGCCTACTGGCCTTGAGTCCCTCCAAGTCCATGTGTGAGTTCCTCTTCTTGTAAGTATAGTTGTGCAACTTTGTTTGCATCAACTATGCCACTGAAATTTTACATTGCACTGAAGTGTTAACGATATATGAGATTTATAATGTAATATAATTTCTGAAAACGACTTTTGAATTTCAATTTGAAATTCTGATAGTTGCTGGATTGGCTGGAAATCACTATATCTGTGATACTACGGATGCTTCTAATTGATAGATCGAATTTAATAATTGTGAAGTAGAATGATCATGTTTCTTATCCTTTGAATAAAAAATGAAGATGTCAAAGGGAAAACAAACAAAAAATGCCTCATATTTGCTTGTACGATACCCAACCTCCAACGCTTAGGTATTGTTCTACTTTAGATATTTCAATTAGCATATCCAGGTGTTTCAATAGTATAGAATATCTTAACATCAGTATTTAAAATATATCAATGTGGATATTATTGTTGCATGACATTGTGTAGCCAGTAGGCAGTAGTGGATTTTAATTTATATTCATTGATTCGAGATTGTAAAGCATGTATAATTTTCAGTTTTGGTTTTCTTTTTCCATTTTTTGTCTATCTATACTTGATGATTAAATGTATAATTCTTTTGTTGATAAAATTTTGTTGTTAAATCATAGATTTACTGTATTACATAAATTGACTTAAAAAGCATAAGAAATATAAGCAGATGATTCCAGATGATAAAAGCATATTTTGAACTTATTGATACAAAAACTCATGTCTCATTGCATATCTAAGCAACTAAATGGGACAATATCTTATTGGTAAGGTTGAATTTGCCTTGTTCTGCTTGACACGTTTTAATGTTGTTGCTCTCCAACTTATTCTGTTAAAACCTTGACCTTGATAATGCATTGTGGACTGCTTTTCTGCAACAATTTATTTTTAATAAAATGAATTTTTATCTTATTGTCATTTAGTTATACATTGTTTTATTTTAAGCCATATCATCATAGTTTCATGATAATCAATCTCAGTGATTATTCCTTGAAGACCATCTTTTTGGTCTAAGACTGGTTTATATGATGATTTCTTTTTTGCGTTTTCTTGTTCTTAGTTTTCAAAGTAATCCTGCATTTACATTCCATGTGCATTGACAATGATCTGAATTGTTGTCGTGATTGTTTCCCCAATGGAGAACAGTATTCATAAATAAAATACCTCCTGCTTCACCTACAAACATTGAAGGTTGGGTTCCGTTTTTTCCAACTTCGGTGATGGGCCCAAAAGTGCAAATTATATCTGGACATTCGGCAAAAATATCATGCTTATTCTCTGTTATTAACTTCATCATTTTGTATATTCTTACACAGATTGCTCAGAGGAACAGCTTGGATGTGGATGTTGATCTTGCTCTTGGCTTTGCATCCCACTACTGTAAGATTGGAACCATGGAATGCTTGGTTGAAGAGGGGAATGCTGGGGCCTTCCTGGGCCCTTTGATGCGAGCTGCTGAGCGGGGTTGCATGCAAGTCGTCCACTGGTTTGTCGCCCGGGGGTGCCGGGACATGGAGCTCTGTCTTGCCCTTACTGCAGCCACCTCCAGCAGCCAGGTGGGCATTGCTGCGTACCTCCTCCCCCATGTTCCCCAACATGTCCTTGCGACCCTCAGCATCGAGATCCTCAAGGCTGCTGGGGAGAGGAGCAGTGGGTCCCTTGATGGTGTCGCCTTTCTTCTCCGTTCCAACTTCTTAAGTGATCCTGCTGCTACCTATGCTGTCGCTGACAGCATTGCCAAGTCCGATGATGAGGCTGTGGCCCCTGAGCTGAAGGCTTTTCTGAAGGAACACTGGTCGGAGGCGGCATTCTCGGAAGGGTTGAACTCTGGGCAGGAGCACCATGTGAATTTTGTGAGAATTCTAAGAAGGGGTTGCTCCCCCATCTGCCTGAGGGAACTGCCGCTGCCCCTAGTGACGGCCATTGCCTACTTGCCACTGTACAGGGAGTGCGTGAAGGCAGGTGGGCAGCTACTGCCACAGAGGCTGAGAGGGCAGCTTGTCGAGGCTGCGAGCAGGCTGGGCAACAGGCCGGTTGATAGAGAGAGCCAGGGGAAAGAGCTCCTGGCAGTTTTGGAGCATCACCTGCCTCCCTTCTTGATCCAATCTCCAAGCACTCCACCCCATGCTCCTTAGATGAGTCTCAGCTCAGTAAAGCATGGATTCAAAGGGCGCATATGTTTTGTGTCAATCCTTTGATCCATGAAGCTCTATACAGTATTCCCTCTGCATTTGTATTAGAGAGTAGCAGGGATGGTTACTTGAGGGTGTCTTTGAATGGTTCTCATTCAAGGGTTCGCTTTGATCACTGCGGTCCGGTCGCTGCGGTCGAGGAAAATGGCTCTGAGATTATAGTTTTGAGCAGTGTTATATCTTGACATTAACCAACATATAATGTGGCATCACAGCTCTCTTTCTTGATGAACTGAGAATGTGCAGTTCCTTGTCTGAATTTACTCTTAAGCTATGCGAAATATGCTGTCTAAAAACACAAGCTGTTAAATATCAGTTGCAATCTCGATTGTTGTCCAGGATCATGTATGTGGCTCAGCTGGGGCCATTACAGTTCCATGGTGAGTTGATGTCTTGCTGCTAATTATATGCTTTGAGAGGTGATGGTTATCATCATATCCCAGCAGGTTGTGTGCATGCCTTCTGGCATTGTGAAACACTAACCTGCTTGATTCTTGCTCTTTGGACAGGCCTTCTGGCAGCTATTTCGTTTGAAACTAACGTGTTACGGACCTTGATACGCTTTGTTATAAATGGTTCGGATTATGTAAGTAGGCAATGGAGGCTGCCATCTGGTTGAGTTGATGCAATCACTGGGTACTCCTTATTCATGGTTTAAATATCTTTAATCTCCCAAACCCAAGCAAATGGGACAATCAAACCCGGGATTTTAGTATAAATAGGTATCATGTTTGTTTTATTTGACGTCAGCTTGAATTCATGGTTTACATATTTATTCTTTTTATATTTTTCTTTCCTTTTTATGCTCAGGTGCGTGTAGTAATACAAAAAAAAAAAGAGATAAATATATAGTAATAAAAAAAATAAAATAAGTAATTAAATTGTTTATAAAAAGATGAGATACATTAGTTAAATATATTAAAAAATGATGTGATTTGATTTGATTTGATGTACAGAGATAAAAATTAATTTTTTTTTGCATTTTAGAAAGGAAAAAAATGTAATTTAAAACCGTATTGAATGAAGAAAAAAAATTTACGTAATTGTTTAGCTGATTCATGTTAGTATGAGATTAAGACTTTTTGGTAGCAGTAGTGTTTTTCTTTCTTTCGTCCTCTTGTTCCTGTGCTCACGCGGGTACGAGGCAGAGAGGCCAAAGAGACAAGTGAATTAACACTGTAACGAAGAGAAGCAACTTCTACGCACTATTCCTCTTGCTCCCCGCCTGGGTCCCCAAACTTCAACCTTCGTGCGCGTGCATCTCCCACGCGCCGCCCGGTCCTACACTCGCGCTCAGCCTCACCCGCACTCGGCCATGTGGATGCGCTCCCATGCGCGATGTCAAGACGATGAATGTCTCATTTATCATGTTTATAGTTAAATTCATCATCGTTATTTCCTCGACAACAAAAACATATTTTCTAAATAAAAAATAAAAAAAAACGCCTTTGTATCCGTCACCGCCATTAGTTTTGTATGCTGATGGCCCGTGGTTTAAGCAATAACGTTGGCTGTCCGAGCCCAACGCTGCCTTGGGCCACTATATTACAAGATTTTGCCGTTCGGACACAGAAAAAGAAATCCAGAACATAGTGAGTCCCTTTCTTTCCTTGTCATGACAGCAGTTTTCAGCGGTTTGGAGCTCTCTCTGTGGCTTTCAGTGGATCCAGCTATCGTTGACCAAACGAAAAAGAGACCATTTTACGAGTACAAAGTGGGGCGATGGGAAAAGGTGGCAGACAAATGCTGATCGCTTTGCAATGGTTCTTGCCGACACCACAAAAGTAAGAAGATTTGATGGAGTGAGACCAAGCATTTTGAAAGAGGTGGCGGTGGATGAGAAGAAGAACAAACAGTGCAATGTTGAGTGAACGAGAGGTGATGGTGACTTTGATCGAAGGAGCACAGCCACCGTAGGTGGTGGTGGGTTGGTGGATGATGGTGGCATGCAACAAATTCAAACGTTGTGACTGATTTTTTCTACGTAATGAGCATATCTAAATCTATTTGGATTGTGAAAGAAGTCAACGTCACAGTAACCTTGGCAGTCTTAATTCTTCTAGCATGCCTTGCTACCAGACCCTGCCAAAGTTTATGAGACTGGAGCATTAAATGAACAGTAGGAAGAGGCTTTTAGATAGATGACCAGATTCAAGTAGATAAACATATCCTTCCTTGGGTTGCGAAACCATCATGGCTTCTTTAAAGTGATAATAATAAAGGATAAGGTGTCTGGCATTGGCTTGACAGCTGCAAGCAACCAACAATTCTTTATCCTCTGCCATCCTGAACTGCTGAAGTCCAAGCTAGCCTGTGGATGCATGATACTCTTGACCCAAGAGATGAAAGTACATGGATTCATTAGAGCACAAAAAATAAATGTAGCAGTGGTAGTAATGAGCTTAGAATGATTCTTGGACTGCTGAACTGGCCTGCAATGAAGGATACAAAATAACCCAAGGCTAGAGGTGATAGCCATAGGCATTAGGTGACAAATAAGTTCTGCAAAATTTCTCAAACCACCATTGAACACTGCTTGGAGACAAGCTTTGGCTGGTTTTTCATCACAAACATGGGGATGGTGTTGTTTTCAAAAGAAAAACACAGTGAAGAACTGCTGATATGTCTGTCTCCATATTAGCCCATAGAAAAAAATGCAGATTTCTAGGTGCTATACTTTCTATCAAAAAATACTTTAGATGGTCGTTAATATAAGGAAGTTAATTTTATTGCATCTTTGACCAATGAAAGCAGAAGATTATTTATTACGAACTAAAAACCTTTATGATATATCCATCTTTATCACTAATTTTATTACAGCAACAACCTATCCACTCCTTGCTCATTTCTAACTGCAACAAGGTGGTTGGGCCGGAGAGCGTTGCTTGCAAAAGACTTCACAAATTGGAATGTTTTTATGAACAACATATCAACAAATTCTTTCTTTTGTCGGATCGAATCCTCGTAGTTGATGAAGCAACATGATCTTTTCTTGAATTTCAAGCTATCGAGCTACCGCTATAACTTTGTCCTACCCAGTTTATCTACATCAAGAACTTCACAAGACCAGACTCCTAAATTCTTTCCAGTTTCAAGATACCTAGAGTCCAAGGGCTTCTCAATTGGAACTATCAGACTGCTAGACAGCCATTTTTATTCTTTACAGGCCACACATGGCTGTTTTTCCAAGCGTACAATTTATCTCTAACAAAGTTTTCAGGCCACTTGTATGACTAAAACAAGAATAGATATCCTAATCATAAAGTAAAATACCTATCATATGCTTCAGCTTCTTAGGTTTTATTTTCTTTGTCGAACCAGCAGTACTTGGTTATGGAATGCAAATATTTTGCAATCAGCAAACATGCAAGTTCATCATTAAGAAATGGTCTGAATTCACCACACAGTGATTTGATGGTAAATAAAAATTCAGTAGTAGTATCATGTAAAGCAGCTTAACTATGTTTGATGTTCTAGTCATTTCATTCCATGGGCATGCAATCACCACCATTTTAGCAGGAAAAATCACTGAATGCCAAATTGTAAGCATTGATCTTATCATTAAAAAATTAACAGAAAAAGACATTTCACTCATCTTCATGCAAAACGAAGCTTCGTTACAGGTAAGAGGAGGCAATATTCCGGACATCGGAGGGCATAAAAGCCAAGACTATAAGCACGAGAAGCATGCATACAGGAAGCAACAACAACAGGAAAGGTGGCGGCGGCAATGGCGGCAGAATTAGTGGTAGAATCAGCAACGATGCAGTGAGGCAGATAAGCACCAGAAACGATTCCATGCTGAAATAGTTCGAAGGGAGGGCTTTCCGATCATGCCCATGCTGTTGAGGCCTTTTAATGTTGGTGCTCGATCCACTTGCTGATGCTTTTCTCCTTGCTATGCCTTCCATCACACCTACCCAATGGGCCTTGAAGTTCTGAACTGTTGGCAATCTAGTCTCTGTGTTCAATATCTCAAAACACATTTAAATTCCAGTGCCAGGTCTTATTGGTCCCCACAGAAAACCCACAGCTACAATGGAGGTCATAAACTGTCTGCCTTGTTCTTGTGGAGCAAACAAGTAGTTGCTACTTGCTAGTTAGAATTATAGCCTTCTTTTTCTCCACTTCAATGATCTGATGCAGTGATTGGCACCAAAATCTCCACTTCACAAGCTAAAGATGAACTTCCCAGATCACCAATGTGAGTCCTCAACAATTAAGAGGAAGCTAAACTATGAATCGTTGGCTATAATCTGGCCTGAAGTATTGATGTTGCTATAAAGAAGGTGATGTCTGACTCGCAGTAAGAATGGGAGTCAGAGATCTTGATGCAGAAATTTCTGGATGCCAAAAAGTTCTAAAAGGAATACCTGCTGTTATGATTTCCAAAAACAGTGACCAGGTTCACAAGTTCTGGGAGTATATTGGCCTTCCACTGCGGTTAATTTCATCAAAATCACAGTCGATCCATAGAATCATAAAAGAGATCTAAATCTAACTTAACTGTTAAAACCAAAACTTTGGAATGAGAATTCCATCAATCCAACAGATTTCTAACATACAATTTGTAGGAAAACACTATATAGAAAAAAAAAAAAAAAAATCAAGTGCAAAAATGGAAAAAGAAAAGGAACTTATTATAACAACAAAGGAGGAAAATTCCACAACCTGAACTCATAGGCTTATAAGAAATCCATCACCCAGATCACCCACTACAACTTTAACATGTAAGATTTTGCCTTCTTTTTTTTTTTTGGTGATGAGAGATTTCCAACTTGATCAACAGAAAAATATATCCACGGCATCAAAAAAAAAAAAAAATCAAAAAGTGCTGATTCAAAATATTCATTTGATGATCAAAGGGAAAGAGAACCATCATCTAAAACATCTACAAAAGGATCAAAATGTACCGTAACAACATTTTTTTTCAGAAAAAAGAAAAACACTTGGCATTTAAGACCCTATTGGCTATTGAAAAAAAGAATAAACCAGTCACCCAGTCTACAAAAAATAAATCAGAAAAAACTGTATGAGAGAGAAAGCAAAGCAAAATACCTGTCCCTTTATTCTTGCCACTTCTGGAATTTAACTCTTTGCTTTCCAGGCCTTCTAGAGCGAACCTACCCTCTAAAACCAAGATCAGCACCATAAAGAGGAATGACAAGTGAGATCACATGTATTCTTCCATCCTCCTCTTTTATCCCCATGTCCACAAGAGATATAAAAAATTAAGGAAACAGGGTGCTTGGATGAGAAGAGGGAGAGGGTGGCAAGGATTGCGCTTGATGGGGAAGGGTGATCAGAGGGATGTCTGATAGGCGAAAGGCAATACCTTTGATTTTGAAATGGGTTGGCAGGGCTGCCTTGCTTTTTCTCCACCAGTTTGTTTGGTGAGGGGGGGGTTCGGGTCTGCTACCAGGCATATCTATGGACCATCGGAAGGTGGGGGAGCAGCGGTTTTGAGATAGTGGGGTGGATACACTGCATCGTGTCTTCCATCCATTACACCCCATGCAACCAGTCAGGGTGGTGGGCCACATTGGTTTTCTTTTTTCCTTTTCTTTTCTTTGGAAGAGGCAAGCCGGTTGGATGTTTAAGGTTCCCCTCCCCTGGCCACCTTTCCATCCCCTCCTCCCTCCATCATCCCCCTTGTCACTTTCTCCAGGAATCCCACCTCCAGTAAATGGAAAAGTCTTTTTGCACCAACTTTTCATAAATCACGCAGCAAACATACAAATTATTTTATATTAAATTATTTTTCACATTACATTGGCATTGATCATCATTAACGATTAATTCACATAATTAATACGTACTTTGTGCATGCACAAAAATTTATATATGCTAACATACATGCAAAAAGACTTTTCCTCAGTAAGCAGGCCTTCCATGCACACAGACTTTTCCCCCAGCAAGTACCTTCCGTTTCATCCTGCGATTGCTCCCCACTACCACCAGTACAACAGTCGCTTTAGTTTCGCCCAGTGATTGATTCAAAAATTTATCTTGTTTTGGACACCTTCACCACGTAATGGGGGCATGATCAAAACCACAAGGTTCCTGTTATCAAATGACCTCTCAGAGCGAGTGTTTTTTTTTTTTTAATACTGATGAATGATTATATCATTCTAAAGTAAGACAGTTCTAATATATCAAAATATAATAACTAAGAAAGAATAATAGAACAATGATCGTCCTATTTTTAGCTTTAAAAATTAAAATAAAAAATTATTCTGACAGTAATCTAGTCAGCAATAGTATTAACTTTACGATAGATATACCGAATCTAAATATTATAAGTTTTCAGAAGCATAGAATGTATATCACATAATAAAAAAATAGTAGGCAAGCGGATGCTAAATTTCTATCAAATTTAATAAATAATAATAATGAAATCATCTGATAAGACTATGAATGCCTAGATCCAAACACCATAGGATTTGATTAAATGATCATGCCCTGTACTGCTCATGTTATTAAATGAGCTCTTCATAATTTGTCTGGATGGTCACTAAGATTGAAATGAGAATATGAGATTGGACTGATAATTTCATACCGTGAAACTTAAATTTGCCAATTCACTTTTTAGACATGGAATATGGCGGAGCCCACAGCATATGAATTCTTTTTTTTTATTATTATTGGATTGGACCGGCTACGCTGACCTACTTGGATATATATTCTGTGGAGATATTATAACCACGAAGAGTCCAATTTTGAATCAACCAATCAGGTGAAAAATTGGTTAGCATTTCTTATAGGGCAATTGAGTTTAGATTTTACTTTTTGTAAGTTTAACAGCAGCAATAGAACCGTAACCTTAAACAAATTGATGCTAGCCATATAATTTTTTCTTTAGTTTTTCATTCAACTTGATTTTGAATCGTATTTTTACTTCTCGATGAGTAATATATGTTGAATTCCCTGAAAGGTATCAATAAAACTACATTTAGGTCAAGGTCGAATCAGATTGCAACATCAGTGACTTGTTTTTGCTGTAGGTCAAGTTGTAGCATTTAGATTTTCTTTTGAAATTGAAATTAGATTAAAATTTTGCACCTCCACTGAATGAAACACCAAAACTGATCATGTTTAACTCAATCAAACACACCCTGGTGTGGCCAAGCAACTCTCTCTCTCTCTCTCTCTCTCTCTCCCACTCCCACACACACCTAGGCATGCTGGACGTTACTTTGTTTCCCTCTCTAAGCCTGGGGACTAGGTTTAAAGAAAGGGAAAGAGAGAATAATTTAGAGTAAAGAGAAGCGAGGGGCGTTTGGCTGGAAATTGCAAGCCAAGTTGCACCTTGGATTCCATTCTTCGCTTAGAAAACTCAGCTTCCGTACTTCCATTTCTTGGTTAGACTCCCAATGAGTCGTATCTTTAAATTAAAGTTTGGAAAGAAAGCGAGTAGAAAACGTTGCCCCCAAAGCTCTCAACCCAATAAAATAATCAAAATGATCAAATTGTTGGCACTGGTCCGGCACAAGCCTTGCATCATCGTGGCTGGCCTAATGATTACATTTCCTTAGGTAGAGACCTTACACCAAATCTAACGTTTTCTTTAACTTCTCTCTCTCTCTTTTTGTATGCTTTGTTGGACATAATCTATGGAAAAAGAAAAAATATTTATACATCATTTGTGATGCAGCAAATTTTATATGAGTTACATTATTTTTTTTGATTAGTTCATATAAATTTTACATGGCTAATGATGCAAAACAGTATAACTCTGCTACAATGTTACGTTCTGATCATGACGGTCATTAAAAGCGCTTCATCTTTATTTTAAAATTATTATGCAGACAAAAATACCCTTTCCCTCCAGCCTACTTCTACCACCATTTTTTCTTGGATTACATCTATGCAAGAAAAACTCTTTCTTCCCCCTCGCTCTGGGCTTTCAGATGCAAGGAATCAGTCCAAGGTTTGAGCAAGATCCTGAGCCCTCGCTCTGAGAGTCCGGTCAGAAGAAAACATTTCAGCTTCGAGGCTGGAATACGCGTAGCCACTGAAGTCTTTGTACAAAAACTTCTGGAGAAAATGTCATCCATAGCATGAAGTAAAAAGTCCTTGTTCCCACTTCTTTGTAAAGCTCCTTTTATTAGACCAACTGTTTTTTGTCGTTAGAGAAAGTTAATGTGTGACCAAACCGTTTAATGCGCAGGTAACTTCCTCAGACCAAAACAGTTATGACATTCCGGGAGTCATAACTGTTTAGAGTTTACTGTTTTGTAGCACGAATGTCATACTCTTTTAATTAGGATGTTATACCTTATGAACTGGGGTGTCGTCAGAGTGTTTCGGCCTATATTCCCCATTATTTCATGTCCATATAGCTCTAGTGTCATCATTTGACAACTCGGGTGTACTACGATTGAGGCATGGCGTGGCTTAACGGTTGCATTTGGGGTGTCGTTATATAAGAACTGGAGTGTCGAAGGTTTGTAACTGCACTGTCGTAATGTTTTCCTTGGTTGTCGTAAGGCTGGGGTGTTGTGCTATCCCTGGGGTATCGTAACAGTCTTTTCTGGGTGTCGTAAGATGTTTTCTAGGGTGTCATAGGTTGTTTTCTTGGGTATCGTAGGTTATTTTAATCAGGAGTGTCCGTTTGTTGCTATCTGGGGGTGTCGTAGCATTTCATTCGTCATAAAAGCTATGACACCCCAGATTTACTGTTAAGACACCGTAGTTACAAGCCTACGACACCCGTGCTCCAAACGAATGCTGGAGAAAAGCCTCGCGACATCGCAGGAGAAAATCGGGAGTATTGCGACACCTAAGTTAAAGAAATAAGACACCACTGTTAAACAAATATGACACCCCTGTTATGTTCGGCCGAAAATCCTTCACGATACCGCAGTTCAAACATCACGACACCCTAGCGACAACGCTACGACACCCATGCTTATAACCTTACGACACCCAAGGAGGAATTCGGCCAAAAATCATTCGTGGCACCGCAGTTGAAACGTTATGACACCCTAGCGGCAATGCTACAACACCCATGCTTATAACTTTCGCGATCTTTGTATGTTGCTTTCCGGGGTGTCGTAGCTTGTTCTATGGAGTGTCTTTAACTGCTAAAGGGTGTGTCGTACTTATAACTGATGCTGGAGAGAAGGCCTGCGACACCCAAGTTATGTTCATCCAAAAAAGATCTACGACATCGCAGTTGAAACATTAAGACACCCAAGCGTCAACGCTACAACACCCCGTGCTCATAAGTGACCATGGAGAGAATCCCCACGACACCCCAGGAGCAATTCGGCCGAAAATCCTTTGCGACACCCCAGTTTAGACCTTACGACACCCTAGCGACAACGCTATGACACCCGTGCTTATAGCTTTAAGGCGACGACACCCCGCTTTAACAGTCCCTTATGGGTATCGTCGCCTTAAAGTTAGGGTGTCGTCAGATGTGAGCTGGGGTGTCGGCAACAACCTGAGTCGGGGATGTCGTCGGTCCCCGCCTTAACAGTCCCTGCACGGGTGTCGTCGCCTTAAAGCAAGGGTATCGTCAGATGCGAGCTGGGGTATCGTTAACAGCCTGAGTCGGGGATGTCGTCGGTCCCCCCTAATAGTCCCCGCATGGGTATCATCGCCTTAAAGCTAGAGTGTCGTCAGATGAGAACTGGGGTATCGTTAACAGCCTGAGTTGGGGATGTCGTCGGTCCCCCTAACAGTCCCCGCACGGGTATCGTCGCCTTAAAGCTAGGGTGTCGTCAGATGAGAGCTGGGGTGTCAAAATCAAGATCACCAAAGACCCCCCAGGAGGATGGTCCGTTTGGTAAGGCTCACATGATAAGAGCAAATGGCAGCAAACACAAAAGTTACTAAAATTTATTTTTATTCATCAAAGAAAGACAAGAAGAAAAGAAAAAAAAAAGTACAGGAGCCCTCACTGAGGCTTGTCATCTTCTCCGAGCGCTGCCAAGCTCCCCCCACGCTGCGGGGCTAACTTGGCAATCTGCCGCTGGAGGGATGCTACTTGCTCCTCCAGTTGGCTGTTGGCCCAACGCAGGAGCTCGATCTCTCTCATTGAAAAGGCCAGGTATTGCTCGGCCGCCCTGTGGAGTCGCTCGCGGTTTGTGAACGACGACACCAAGACCTCCCCATCGACGGTTACCATAGTGCGGCTCCCATGGGGCCCCCCACGGCCACTGACACCGCTGCTTGGCGCTTCAGTCGATCGCCCCTCGCCTCTAGAAGCCATCTCAGTATCCAAAAATTTTGAAAGATCAGCTGAAAAGGTGATTAACGATGGCATTCCCCCATCCATATTTAAGCTACTCTTTGTGGGTGTTTCGATTGCCCGAGCTATCAGCTCCGGCGCCCCTATCATGGAAACTCGCCACGTGCCATCATCTCAGTGGGCGCTCACAGGAAACGAAGGGTTGAGCCCCCCTCGTTGAGTTGGGGGATGGGGAATAAAAATCATTACTGAAGAGAGTGTCAGGAAACCAAATACATGCTGGACGGATAAGCTTTACGACGTCCCAAGAGGAAACCGGTCGGAAGTATTACGACACCCAAGTTATGTTCACCCAAAAAAAGATTTACGATGCTGCAGTTGAAACCTCACGACACCCTAGCACCAATGCTGTGACACCCGTGCTTATAACTGATCATGGAGAGAATTCCCACGACACCCCAGGAGGAATTCGGCCGAAAATCCTTTGCGACACCCCAGTTGAAACCTCATGACACCCTAGCACCAATGCTACGATACCCGTGCTTATAACTAACCACGGAGAGAATCCCCGCAACACCCCAGGAGGAATTCAGTCGAAAATCCTTCGCAACACCCCAGTTGAAACCTCACGACACCCTAGCACCAATGCTATGACACCTATGCTTATAACTAACCATGGAGAGAATCCCCGCGACACTCCAAGAGGAATTCGGTCGAAAATCCTTTGCGATACCCCAGTTGAAACCTCACGACACCCTAGCACCAATGCTACGACACCCGTGCTTATAACTGACCACGGAGAGAATCCTCGCAACACCCCAGGAGGAATTCGGCCAAAAATCCTTCGTGATAACCCAGTTGAAACCTCACGACACCCTAGCACCAATGCTACGACACCCGTGCTTATAACTGACCACGGAGAGAATCCCCGCGATACCCCAGGTAGAATTCGGTTAAAAATCCTTCGCGACACCCCAGTTGAAACCTCAAGACACCCTAGCACTAATGCTACGACACTCGTGCTTATAACTAACCACAGAGAGAATCTCCGCGACACCTCAGGAGGAATTCGGTCGAAAATCCTTCGCGACACCCTAGTTGAAACCTCACAACACCCTAGCAACAATGCTACGACACCTGTGCTTATAACTGACCACGGAGAGAATCCCCGCGACACCCCAGGAGGAATTCGGCCGAAAATCCTTCGCGACACCCTAGTTGAAACCTCACGACACCCTAGCACCAATGCTACGACACCCGTGCTTATAACTGACCACGGAGAGATTCCCGCGACACCCCAGGAGGAATTCGGTCGAAAATCCTTCGCGACAACCCAGTTGAAATCTCACGACACCCTAGTACCAATGCTACGATACCCGTACTTATAACAGACCACGGAGAGAATCCCCGTGACACCCCAGGAGGAATTCGGTCGAAAATCCTTCGCGACACCCCAGTTGAAACCTCACGGCACCCTAGCACCAATGCTACGATACCCGTGCTTATAACTGACCACGGAGAGAATCCCTGTGACACCCCAGGAGAAATTCGGCCGAAAATCCTTCGTGACACCCATGCTTATAACTGACTACGGGTGCCATCGCGCTAAAGCTAGGGTGTCGTCGGATGAGAGCTGGGGTGTCGTAACAGCCCAAGTCAGGGATGTCGTAGGTCCCCGCCTTAATAGTCCCCGCACGAGTGTCGTCGCGCTAAAGCTAGGGTATCGTCAGATGAGAGCTGGGGTATCGTAACAGCCCAAGTCAGGGATGTCATAGGTCCCCACCTTAACAGTCCCCGCACGGGTGTTATCGCGGTAAAGCTAGGGTGTCGTCGGATGAGGGCTGGGGTGTCGTAATAGCCTAATTCGGAGATGTCGTTGGTCCCCGCCTTAACAGTCCCCGCACGGGTGTCGTCGCGCTAAAGCTAGGGTATCGTCGGATGAGAGCTGGGGTGTCGTAACAGCCTAATTCGGGGATGTCGTAGGTCCCCGCCTTAACAGTCCCCGCACAGGTGTCGTCGCGCTAAAGGTAGGGTGTCGTCGGATGAGAGCTGGGGTGTCGTAAGTTGTTTCATGGGGTTTCATTCACGACACCCCAGTTGAAACGTTACGGCACCTTTGGTACAAACTTATGACACCACTACAATAAATTTGAACTAGGCAGGAATTTTGATGTCACCTTAGTTGTAATTCGATGACACCATAGTAACTCAGCTATGCCATCTTTTCGAGAAAAGTTGCATAACATGGTCGGTTCCTATGGGTTTGCGTATCAGCGATATGATCATGGCGCTCCTGGTATCCTTTCATATTCCTTTGAGGTCAGCATAAAAAAATTTCTGAACCCTATAGGTCCTTCGTTTGTTGCTCGAGAAGCCACTAGTGTTCTAAATTTTTTCCATAGTTCTTTCTTCCATCTACTTCATTCATGAAGATGAGTACTTTCGTTTGTGGATGAAAACCGCGAACAAAGAAGAACCAGAAGGAGAAAATGGCGGAACAGAGCAAGGACATCATTCTTCATTCAAATAAGGATGCGTCTCCTTCATGTATGTTTATCTCTCTGTTAAGATATTATAACATCCTCTCTTAAAATGTCATGACACCCTTGTTCATACATAATGGCACTAAGCTGACTAGTATGTTTTACCCCCTGTTTCAGATGACATGAAAATTATTCCAGTCCCCTGAGTGAAGGCTTCTCAGCTGTTTAAGAATAGTTGCAGGCCGGCCGTATACGTTCAAAAGGTTTGGAAGATGGGGTTTACTAGACAGCATACAAAACTTATTCGAAGGACCCCATTTGGTGCCTTCGTCGACATGCAGACGTTCACAGTCGACGGGCGACTGCTAGCAGACATCATAAGATGTCACAATGGAGGCAACGAGTTCATTTTCTGTGGCAAGCCGGTTCTATTCAGTGCCGATGAAGTCGCACTTATTCTTGGCCTTCCAGCTCATGGGAAGAAGATCGACACGTCCAGCCAATTGTTCAAGGGAAGGTTGTTCAGACGATTTGGCCAGGGTTTAGATCTTCATCAAGAAGGTTTGGAGAAGTTAATTTTCCGACTCCGATCATCTAAGGTACAGGAAGATGTCAAGGACACCGTCAGACTTTGGATCGCCTACATGTTTGCCATGTTTTTGGCTCCAAAGCCTAATAATATGTGTCCACGATATCTCATCCAACACTTGGATGACTTAAGTCAGCTGGATAGGATCGACTGGGCTTCGGCATTCAAGGAGCTGATTATTCTGGCTCTCCCAGAAGTAGCTGCTTGCTTGCATTTCGAGGAGCCGGTCCACTCAAAGAGAGCATAAAAGGTTAGGAGGTAGCCTACCCTGTTCCGATGCTCGGCAGCGCTGATGGTAAGGATTATTGAGATGCAGAAATAGTATCATTAGTATAATTTCTTTGTTAATATTACATTTTTTTATATCCAAAAATTATCATGTTCAGGCATTGTTCCTCGAGCATACATCAATGAGAGCACCAGCATATCCCGATAAACTGCCCCGGCTATTGAAGTGGTATGACAACCAAATGAAGATCCAGTCGATTTGGGTTGCCAACATGCAGCCTCACGACTTGGTAAGCTAATACATTGCTTCATTACTCTGACCATATTTTTCCACTTAATATATTAATATTTTCACTTAATATTAATTTGTTTATCGTCTTGCTTTGCAGTTGGAAGGAGCTACTGCACCACTGTCAGAGGAGCACTGGCTTCTCAGTCAACAGACAGTAGCATCGCCTGAACCAACAGAGTGCTGCGAAAGCTATGCCAAGTTGAGGATTGAATTGGCCTGCATTAAGGATCAACTCAACGAGCTTAGGCACAGGCTGTCCATTGCTGAGAGCCTCTTCAGTTCCATGCTCAGAAAGAAAAGCAATGCAATAAATGAGGAGAACAAGGGAGACGGGAAGACAGAGGAGGGGCATTCCCTGGAGTGTCTTCTCGAGCGTGTTAAAGGAAATACTTATGAGAATAAGATGGAGGAGGAGAATAAGATGGAGGAGGACCAAGAGGAGAAAAGATTGGAGGGGAATCCCTGGACGATAAAACAGAGCATGTGATTGAAAATAAAGAGGAGGAGAAGAGCGGGGAGGGGCATTCTACGGAGGGCCAAGAGGAGTCCAAATCTGATAAGAAACTTGGTACCCCTGCTCCAAAGGGTGATGATGTTGACATAGAAATTGTTGGAATGCCTTCTCTTGTTAGGAGGGTTAAAAAAGAGCCGAGGAAGCGAAAGGCATCCAAGGTCAGAGGAGATTCTTATGAGACAACCCGTCCTAGAAAGTCATCGAAGACAGTGGGCACATCAAAGCCCAGCACAACGGTCTAAGATGACCAAATTATTATAAAATTTTTTTTGAGCGAACGACTAACCGACGAGACCGTGCATACCAATAAGTTAGGTGGCGTTGTAACAAGGAAAGGTCTTTGGGATCTCATTAACAATGATATGATAATAGATGATGTAAGTATCTCAAGAAACCTTTTCTAGTTGTTGATTTTATAATTATATTAATCTGTTTACATTTCATTGGCAGATAATTGATGCCAGCCAGGAGTTTTTGATGTGCAACTGGATAAAGCATCCAAACCGATACCATAAGTGCATCTTTGCATCAGTTTTCGTAGCCGCTTTGTGTTTGACTTCTCCATTAACTCCTCATGAACTCGCTGCAACATCAGGGGCTTCGATATTTGACAATGTATCCGATGAAGATAAGGCCCAATTCCGGTTTCTATTCACCATAATAAACTTTGATAACTCGCACTGGCATCTTATTGCTGTCGACATGGAAAGAAAGGTGTTCATGTACCTGCATTCATTAAAACATAACACCAGGTACAAGGCCAATGCGAAGAAATGGCATATAATTCTTGGCCATATATTCCATATCTACTGAGATAAGGAGGAGGTGATGACTTGGCCGATGAAAGAGATTTCGGATTGCCCAAATCAACCGGCCGGATCGCTGGATTGCGGCCTATACTATCCGAGATACATGGAATGTTTTGCTCGATGGAACAATCCTGATATGAAGATGGATTTCACGGTGGAGGAAGTAAGAGAATACCGGTGACAATTAGCTGCGACGATATTGAGAGAGGGCCTCAACCAAAAGATCAACGACCTTGTCGCAAATTGTTCTTAATTTTTTCATTCTTCTTTCATTGAAAATTTAATGTAATATATTCATATTAACACTATTTCATATTGAATGCAAATGCAAATATTTTATATTGAGAACAGGGGTATCCTCGATTTATTCATATTTATGCCTTTTCTACTTCACAATTTCTTGAGTTTTCATATTTGATATCGTAAATTGAAAACTAGAATGTCGTAAATTGAGAACAGGGGTGTCGTAGAATTTTTTCCTTTCGGGTGTCGTCGAGCTAAAGCTAGGGTGTCGTTAGCCCAGAGCTGGGGGGTCATCGCGCTAAAAGTATTGGTGTCCTTTCATGAGAACAGGTGTGTCATAGGATTTTGCCTTTCGGGTGTCATCGAGCTAAAGCTAGGGTGTCATTAGCCCAAAGCTGGAGGGTCATCGCGCTAAAAGCATTGGTGTCCTTTCATGAGAACAGGGGTGTCATAGGATTTTGCCTTTTGGGTGTCGCTAAAGCTAGGGTGTCATTAGCCTAGAGCTGGGGGGTTGTCGCGCTAAAAGCATTGGTGTCCTTTCGTGAGAATAGGGGTGTCGTAGGATTTTGCCTTTTGGGTGTCGTTGAGCTAAAGCTAGGGTGTCGTTAGCTCAGAGCTGGGGGATCATCGCGCTAAAAGCATTGGTGTCCTTTCATGAGAACAGGAATGTCGTAGGATTTTTGCCTTTTGGGTGTCGTCGAGCTAAAGCTAGGGTATCGTTAGCCCAGAGCTGAAGGGTCGTTGTGCTAAAAGCATTGGTGTCCTTTCGTGAGAACAGGAGTGTCGTAGGATTTTGCCTTTCGGGTGTCGTCGAGCTAAAGCTAGGGTGTCATTAGCCAGAGCTGGGGGTCATCGCGCTAAAAGCATTGGTGTCCTTTCGTGAGAACAGGGGTATCGTCGCTTTAAAGCGAGGGTATCGTTAGGTGAGAGCTGGGGTGTCATAACAGTGCAAGCGTATTCGTAAAATATCAAATCCTCTTGGCAGACGAGATGAGCACTTCATTTGGCTAAAAAGACACCCTAGTTACAAAGCACTTCATTTGCAACCAAGACACCCTAGTTACAAAGTTACGACAGCCGTGTTTTATATATGCTACTGTGTTAGTTGACTCAATACATAAGCATCAAACTCATCCATCAAAGTTTCGGAAGGTGGTACAATTCTTTCCATGTCCTCTCCGGTGTTAATTGACTGCATACAAGTCTGCTTGTTGCTTGAAGCAACTCTTACTTCATTTTGCATTGGTGGAGTGTCAACGGTTGCCTTGACCAGATTTTTTTCTTGATCTTTTTGACTTCTTCTCGACTCCACTCTTTAATCGGTTCTCTCTTGGGTGACCTTTCATCCTAATTTGCTAAAGATCTTAAATTACAAGCTCTATACTTGGCTTAGCTGCGCAGTTAGCATCCACGATAATTTTGAATATAGGTGTTAGACCATCCATCACTAAATTAAATGTATCTTCAGACATGGAGGCTATCTTTGCGAGCTTCATCATCCGATGACTCAGCAAACTATATCTACAATCAATAACATAATATTATTGAAAACATATATTAAGACATTTCAAATAAAAATTTGTCACTGCGTACCATGATTTTCGTGTGCTTTATCACAACCTTCAGTATTGCAGTCGAAATCGTCGAATTGGTATTTCATGTCCTTGCACCATCTCTTCAAGAAGTATTTATCTGGTAAACGAAATACATCGCTTTGATGAAGAACCAACAAGGCGTGCCTACACAGGTAACCCTTAAACTGAAAGGATCGACACTGGCATTGCACATCCTCAATATTTCTATCGTATGACACGATATAATCTTTGATCATCTTCTTACCGATTCCATCGACTTCAATCCTTTCATACGACTTTACAGAATATACACAACAGTTATCAGCTTCCTTGATCAATTTAGTATTTGATGCAGCTATTTCAAGGATCTCATTTGAAATTTTTTAAACATGCGCCTTGTATACCTTCCTGCAGCTTGTCTCTCAAAAGGTGATGATGTCTTTAGGAAAGCAATCGTTTGCAATGTCATATTATCTTCCTCATTTTGGCCTCGTACCTTTTCTCCAAGGCATCTTCGTACTTACCTATGAACTCCATTAGTGTAGTCTTCGAATTTATAAACCCATCGAAGAAGTGATTTATGCCCTCGCTCCTTTGTGAAGATAACATCCATGTACATAATTTTGTCAAAAAAAGAATCGTTGAACGCGAACATGAACCAAAGACAACGACATACAAACCTGTGAAGAATGTATCCTTTAGGTAAACTGGGACTCATTTATCCCGACATTCATAAAGGACATTGAACCAATCTATAGCCTTGCATTCTTTATATTTCTCCATAACATGTGCCCACCTTTCCTCGAATGATTGTATGGTCAATGAATCATATATCACCTTATCGAAATCAACCATAAATTTGGGATTTATTGTGCAAATGTGGCCAATCTTTTTAGGTATATTCTTTAATATATGCCAAAGATAAAATCAATATCATGTGTTAGGAAAAACTTCTTTAACAACAGCCTCGATTGCCTTATCTTGGTCAGTTATTATGGCAATAGGTGCTTGACCATCATTTGCATCCAGCCATGACTGAAAAACCCATTTATATGTTTCAGTACTCTCATCAGATAATAATGCGCAACCAAGCAAGGTGGACTATCAATGATGGTTGATCCCGACGAATGGACAAAAAAGCATTTGATATCTATTTGTCAAGTAGGTCGAGTCAAAGCTTAGAACATCACCGAAGTATGTGCATGCCAATCTTGACCTTGGATGAATCCAGAAGACAGACCTGAGATGACCATTATCATTGAGGTCTAAGGTATAGAAGAAATTGGGATTTCTGAGTTGCATTTCGGTGAAATGGATTACCATCGACTGAGCATCTCCTTCTTTCAGCTTAGACTGATGTTCACGACAAATGAAATTACAAGCATCCTTCTCAGTGAAATTCAATTGTCTTATGCCCCCTTTTCTCCTTGCTATGGCAGAGTATATCTGAGTTGTCGGAACATTCACGGCATGTAAATTGCTGATCTCTACCTTCTCTGGTGTGCTAATCCTCCTATGCGACCGTAGATAATCAGTTGATATTATAGACATCCCATGATTATGTTCTAGAGAAACCTCAACCAATATTCACTTACCACTTGTAGCATTCAGTCTTGCTTTTATGGATGCCATGCAATCAACTTTCCCAGTATCCCTATGATTCATGCTCTTCTCTATTTTTCTAGATTTTCTTTGCCTCCAACACGCCAGGTGCTTGAAGCAAAGTTGTTTGTTGTTGTTGGCCCTGCTACACACTGTTGTGATTCCAAAACCAACTCTTTTGCGTATCCATTGTAGAAAGTATATACTTCATCTGCTAAATTGAATTCCATTCCAGTTTGAGAAACTACAGTATCAACCCCTGCTTTTGGAGCGATGGGTGAAGGTGCACGGCCGGGAGTGTGCTCGATTTCTTTCTGATCTATAATTTCAGCATCGTCTGTGGAAATATAGGCACACAGTTATAAACAATGATATCCATAGATTTAGCTGTCAATATATCCTGACAAAGCATTAGGACACCAAGGTTAAAAAAATATGACACCTCACTTGAAGAAATACGACATCCCCGAATTAGGTTGTTACGATGCCCCAGCTCTTATTCGATGATACCCTAGCTTTAGCGCGACGACACCCATGCGGGGACTGTTAAGGCAGGGACCTACGACATCCCTGACTTGGGCTGTTACGATACCCCAGCTCTCATTCGATGACACCCTAGCTTTAGCGCGACGACACCCGTGCGGGGACTGTTAAGGCCGGGACCGACGACATCCCCGAATTAGGCTATTACAACACCCTAGCTCTCATCCGACGACACCCTAGCTTTAGCGCGATGACACCCATGCGGGGACTGTTAAGGTGGGGACCTACGACATCCCTGACTTGGGCTGTTACGACACCCCAGCTCTCATCCGACGATACCCTAACTTTAGCGCGACGACACCCATGCGGGGACTGTTAAGGCGGGGACCTACGACATCCCTGACTTGAGCTGTTACGACACCCTAGCTCTCATCCGACGATACCCTAGCTTTAGCGCGACAACATCCGTGCGGGGACTATTAAGGCGGGGATCAACAACATCCCCGACTTAGGCTGTTACGACACCCCAGCTCTCATCCGACGACACCCTAGCTTTAGCGCGACGACACCCGTGCGGAAACTATTAAGGCGGGGACCGACGACATCTCCGACTTAGGCTCTTACGACACCCCAGCTTTAGCGCGACGACAACCCTAGTTTTAAAGCGATGACACCCATTTCGAGACTGTTAAGGCGGGGACCGACGACATCCCCAACTTAGGCTCTTACGACACCCCAACTTTAGCGCGACGACACCCCTAGCTTTAGCGCAATGACACCCGTGCGGGGACTGTTAAGGCGGGGACCGACGACATCCCCAAATTAGGCTGTTACGACATCCCAGCTCTCATCCGATGATACCCTAGCTTTAGCGTGACGACACCCGTGCGGGGACTGTTAAGGCGGGGACCGATGACATCCCCGACTTAGGCTCTTACGACATCCTAGCTTTAGCGTAACGATAACCTTACCTTTAAGGCGACGACACCCATTTCGGGACTGTTAAAAGGCGGGGACCGATGACATCCCCAAATTAGGCTCTTACGACACCTCATCTCTCATCTGACGATACCTTAGCTTTAAGGCGATGACACCCATTTCAGGACTGTTAAAAGGCGGGGACCGACGATATTTCCGAATTAGGCTCTTACGACACCCCAACTCTCATCTGACGACACCCTAGCTTAAGGCGACGACACCCGTTCCGGGACTCTTAAGGTTTAAACTGGGGAGTCGCTCCCTCTCTTCTCCTCTTGGCCCTCCGTAGAATGCCCCTCCCCCCTCTTCTCCTCTTCTTTATATCCATTCCCATGCTCTCTCCATGGTCAGTTATAAGCATGGGTGTCGTAGGCTTGTAACTATGGTTTCTTAATAGTAAATCTGGGGTGTCGTAGCTTTTATGATGACACCCCGGAGCATGGGTGTCGTAGGTTTGTAACTAGAGCTATATGAAAAGGAAATAACGGGGAATATAGACCGCCGAAACACTCTGACAATACCCCAGTTCATAAGGTATACAGTATGACATTCGTGCTACAAAATAGTAAACTCTAAACAGTTATGACTCCCGAAATGTCATAACTGTTTTGGTCTGAGGAAGTTACCTGCGCATTAAACGGTTTGGTCACACATTAACTTCCTCTAACGATAAAAAACAGTTGGTGTAATAAAAGGAGCTTTACAAAGAAGTGGGAACAAGGACTTTTTACTTCCTGCTCTCCAGAAGTTTTTGTACAAAGACTTCAGTGGCTACGCATATTCCAGCCTCGAAGCTAAAATATTTTCTTCCGACCAGACTCTTAGAGCGAGGGCTCAAGATCTTGCTCAAACCTTGGACTGATTCCTTGCATCCGAAAGCCCAAAGCGAGGGGGAAGAAAGAGTTTTTCTTACACAGATGTAATCCAAGAAAAAATGGCAGTAGAAGTAGGCTGGAGGGAAAGGGCATTTTCGTCTACACAATAATTTTAAAATAAAGGCGAAGCGCTTTTAATGGCCGTCACGATCAGAACGTAACATCGTAGCAGAGCCATACCGTTTCGTATCGTCAGCCATATAAGATCTACGTGGACCAATCAGGAGAGGCAGTGTAGCTCATATAGGACTTACTGCACCGGGGGCGATGTACAAAGATTTTTCCATGGAAGAAACCTATTCTACCAATGTTGGAAGTTTCTAATTGCCAATTCTGGGCTGCCCTTGGGAATGGCAACAGATTCTCATCCTCATCCCCGCAACCCTTCGATCTTTTTTAACTTTTAATAAAAGTTTTTTTTCTCATTCCTAAAAAACTCTCAACCCCTATCAATCTTATTTTTAACATTAAAATATTTTTACTTTTATTATTATATTGAAATAGATTTGAATAAATTTATCATAACTACAAATTCTAATCAATTCATAAGAAATATACCAAACTATAATCTCAAAATATTTTTGAATTATATGATTATATTTCTAATAATAAAATAATATAAGATATTTAAGTATATAAAATATATAAAAATTCTAAGGGATGGTTTTATTTGGGTACAACTTCACTACGATCTCACATTTGGGCAGATATTTGTGTGAATTATAGAAAAAAATAATAATATCCCTTGACTATTTCGCTTTTAAACCATGTATATAGTACTCATGGTGCTCTATTATTCTTATAGGTTAGTCTTGCTTGCATTTACTCAAAATATTTGAGCGAATGGATGGAACTTAAGTATGATTTTTAGGTATTTATTAGGCGGTTCTCCACTTAACAAATGAGACATATACTAGCATTTTGGCATGTGTTCCGTAGACTTTATTAAAAAAATCCACTAAAGAACTGTGTAGTAAATACATAAAGACCCTTCGATTAATAATCATAATAATTTCTCTCGATGATATGATTACCAGTAATTCAACATTATATCTTTTTATATAAGATATTTTAATAATTAAAGATCATCGATGATCAAAAATTATTATATTTGATGTATCACAAAGATCATTAATACATACAATACCAATAATATTATATAATAATACTATTATTATATTATTAAAAATAATATATAGTATATAATATATTAATACTATATTATTATAATATAGGAGGAGAAATTGATAAGTATGGGAACAAAATTATCCCAATTATGGTGCAGATCACTATCACTACAGTTATCTAATATTTCTACAATAGTGGATGGGATTAAGATCACCTCCTTATGCAATGATCCTAATCTTATAGTGATAAAAAATAACTATTAAAATAAGAATGCTAAATAAGGTGATCTTATCACCATTCAAAGGTCATGGTGATGTATGTTACAAGAATCATCTCACATCAAATAACCCATAAGGAATCACACCTGATGGGGCCAGTTGACCCCATGAAAAATAAAAATTTTTGGACGGTCCACCTCACCCTCGACAATCGGCCTCACCCCACTCGGCCACCTCGCCTTCAAGGCCGACGGCCCCAAAGGCCGACACCTCCAAGGCCGATGGCCCCAAAGGCCGACACCTCCATGACCGACGGCTTTAAGGCCGATGGCCCCGACACCTCCAAGACCGATGGCCCCAAAGACCGACACCTCCAAGGCCGACGGCCCCAAAGGCCGGCCCCGCCTGATCCAAGTCGGCTCCGGCGCTTCCATCCCGCCAGCCCTGCCTGATCCAAGTCGGCCCCGGCAGTTCCATTCCAGCCGGTCCCAGCACTCTCATCCCGGCCGGCCCCGCCTGATCCAAGTTGGCCCCGGTACTCTCATTCCGGCCGGCCCCGCCTGATCCAAGTCGGCCCCGGCGCTTCCATCTCAGCCGGCCCCGCCTGATCCAAGTCGGCCTCGGCACTCTCATCCCGGCCGGCCCCGCCTGATCCAAGTCGGTCCTGGCACTCTCATCCCGGCCGGCCCCGCCTGATCCAAGTCGGCCCACTCTCATCCCGGCCGGCCCCGCCTGATCCAAGTTGGCCCCGGCGCTTCCATCCCAGCCGGCCCCGCCTGATCCAAGTCGGCCCCAACACTCTCATCCCGGCCGGCCCCGCTTGATCCAAGTCGGCCCCGACACTCTCATCCCGGCCGGCCCCACCTGATCCAAGTCGGCCCCGGCAGTTCCATTCCAGCCGGCCCCGCCTGATCCCAGCCGGCCCCGGCGCTTCCATCCCAGCCAGCCCCGCCTGATCCAAGTCGGCCCCGGTACTCTCATCCCGGCCGGCCCCGCCTGATCCAAGTCGGCCCCAGCACTCTCATCCCGGCCGGCCCCGCCTGATCCAAGTTGGCCCCGGCGCTTCCATCCCAGCTGGCCCTGCCTGATCCAAGTCAGCCCTGGCACTCTCATCCCGGCCGGCCCTGCCTGATCCAAGTCAGCCCCGGCATCTTCCCAGCCGGCCTCCTACGTCTCCAAGCGAGTCGGCCCTAACACTCCCTTGTCGGCCCGACTCGGCCCTGGCGTCTCCAGTTCCGCCGAGTCGGCCAAGGCCATCCCCGGTCGGCCCGACTCGGCCCCGGCATCTCCAATTCCGCCGAGTCGGCCAAGGCCATCCCCGGCTGGCCCGACTCGGCCCCGGCATCTCCAGTTCCGCCGAGTCGGCCAAGGCCTACTCATGGCCGGCCCGACTCGGCCCCGATGCCTCCAGGTCCATCGATTCGGCCCCGCCCCGGCACTGTCTTGCCAGCGGGATTGGCCCCAGCCATCTCGGGTCGACCCGGCTCGGCCCTGATAAGATGGGATTTCCCAGTTCCCGCCAGATCAGCCCCAGCATGGCCCTATCAGTTCAGGGCGCCACCTCTCTGATGCGCGCCGCCTGACAGCACCAGATCCAGCAACCCACTGGTCACGCTGGTGATGGGACAGGACCCACTACCCAACAACTGATGGGATGTAGCCCACCAACCAGCCTGGATTCACGCAAGGGCTCAGCAGACATTCTGACTTCATGAAAGCCCACGTGATCGTGCCAGCGTCAACCCCTATAAAAGCGTAAATCACTTCGAGAACCAGGTAATGCAAGTTTACACACTTGATACCCTAATACTCAGAGGAAAATTCCGGTCCTTCTGAGATCTCTCCTTTTTTCAAGAGCTCTCTCGAGCTCCTTCTCTGCTGTGACCCCGATTGCTGACTTGGGTGTCGGAGGGTCTCACCGAAGGACCCCCTCCGGTCTTGGAACTTTTTTGCAGGCCATTCGGCGCATCGAAGGTTCATGGATCAGCCCACATCCCGACAGTTAGGACCAGTGACTGGGCGTCATCAGATTGGCGCGCCAGGTAGGGGGGACGCGCTGAAGGAAAGAAAGCTGTCTCCTTGAGTTATAAGCCTCCGTCCCCTCTAAGAGTGCTATGGTGGTGATGCGCATGCCAGAGGTTCTTACCAATCGTGCTGGGGGGCATCCACATCGCACTAGGCAGCAAAATGCCACCCCCTCTGCTCCTTCACCACCAACTTCAGCTGCTCTGATTAACCAGCTGACCATCCTCAATCGGCAAGATCAAGCTTTGAAAGTACCAGTTCATGAACTGCAGAAGCAGCGCTCGGGGGCCACTCAGCAGCACCCCAAGCCTCTCAGCAACGCCCTCAATGGACTCTCCCAGCCATTCATCTTCAATGACCGCCGACTGTCGAGGCTTTCCTCAATGGACTCCAGCTTTGTCCCGGTTTCCAGCTTCTTCCCGGCCACAGGCATCTCGTCCTGGCCTCCAATGCGAGAGAAGGCCCAAGTAAGGGCAACGACACTTCCAATCCGACTAACATGACTCCCTGGGGGGCAGGTCACCAGCGAACGAAAGTGCTCAAACCCGCAAAAGGAAAACATGGGAGCTACAAGAGCTAAGTACATTGCACTTAAGAGAGTTTTCTTTCATTAATACTTAAAAATGTCGTGCAGGGAAGATCTACCTTGCATCAACATCCAAGGCCAACCTCGCTTTGGCGCACAAAAAGCCCTGGGCCAGCCAGGCACCAAAGACCGGCTCCGCGTCGGTAACAAAGACCGGCTCCGCATCGGCAACAAAGACCGGCTCTGCGTCGGCAACAAAGACCGGCTCCGCATCGGCAACAAAGACCGGCTCTACATCGACCGGCTCCATGTCGACACCGAACACGACGCAAGGGCAAACAGCTACGAAAAAGCTAAGTATACTACACTTTGAGAAAAAAGTTTCTTTTCATTAGTGTCTGAATGCATTACAGGAAAGCCATTCAAAAGGCTCTCATCGGTTCTGCGATCAGAAGGTCACCCCCGGGCCGGCCGCGAAACCCCCGCGGCGGTTCAAGACCTATGGTTCCAGCGACCTCGAGTCACCCCTTGGGCCGGCCACGAAACCCTCGAGGCGGTTCCGGAGGAGCTCGACGGCATCACGGCTAATGGGACACCACTCGGTCTGGCTAGCATACGCCCCCGAGTCGGTTCAAGTCCCTAACAGCCCGTACCAGCTCGAATCACCTCCCGAACCAGCACATAAACACTCGAGGCAATTTTATTTTAGCCCCCTGCGGCTCTATTTATGCTTCGGCAATTTTATCTCAGCCTCAGCATTATTGCAGCCTCAGCAGCTTTATCTTGGCAGCCTCAAGCCGACGGATAGCCATGAAAGGACTCCCAGACTCCGCGTTGGGAAAGGATTACTAGCTGCCCTCAGCTAGCCAAAGAAGGCATGCAGACATCCATACAAGGCAGCGCAAGAGGAAAGGGGTTTCCCCACCTAGAAGGAATCATGGTTGAAGTTAACATGAAAGAACAGATGCCAAGGTAAAAGTTCTACACTCCTTTCGCTTAGCTGATGCGGGGTGCGCAAGCTCAAGGAGTGTGGGGGGCATTTGACCGGGCCAGTTGACCCCATGAAAAATAAAAAATTTTGGATGGCCCACCTCGCCCTCGGCAATCGGCCTCGCCCCGCTTGGCCACCTCTCCTCCAAGGCCGATGGCCCCAATGGCCGACACCTCCATAACCGACAGCTTCAAGGCCGACGGCCCCGACACCTCCAAGACCAACGACCCCAAAGGCCGACACATCCAAGGCCGACGGCCCCAAAGGCTGGCACCGTCTGATCCAAGTTGGCCCCGGCGCTTCCATCTCGGTCGGCTCTGCCTGATCCAAGTCGGCCCCGACAGTTCCATTCCAGCCGGCCCCGCCTGATCCCAGCCGGCCCCAGCGCTTCCATCCCAGCTGGCCCCGCCTGATCCAAGTCAGCCCCGGCACTCTCATCCCGGCTGGCCCCGCCTGATCCAAGTCGGCCCCGGCACTCTCATCCCTGCCGGCCCTGCCTGATCCAAGTCGGCCCCGGCACTCTCATCCTGGCCGGCCCCGCCTGATCCAAGTCGGCCCCGGCACTCTCATCCCGGCCGGCCCCGCCTGATCCAAGTTGGCCCCGGCGCTTCCATCCCAGCTGGCCCTGCCTAATCCAAGTCAGCCCCGGCACTCTCATCCCGGCCGGCCCCGCCTAATCCAAGTTGGCCCCGGCACTCTCATCCCGGTCGGCCCCATCTGATCCAAGTCGGCCCCGGCAGTTCCATTCCAGCCGGCCCCGTCTGATCCCAGCCGGCCCCGGCGCTTCCATCCCAGCCGGCCCCCCTGATCCAAGTCAGCCCGGCACTCTCATCCCGGTCGGCCCTGCCTGATCCAAGTCGGCCCCGACACTCTCATCCCGGCCGGCCCAGCCTGATCCAAGTCGGCCCCGGCGCTTCCATCCCAGCCGGCCCCACCTGATCCAAGTCGGCCCTAGCACTCTCATACCGGTCGGCCCTGCCTGATCCAAGTCAGCCCTGGCACTCTCATCCCGGCCAGCCCCGCCTGATCCAAGCTGGCCCCGGCACTCTCATCCCGGCCGGCCCCGCCTGATCCAAGTCGGCCCCGGCACTCTCATCCTGGCCGACCCCGCCTGATCCAAGTCAGCCCCAGCGCTTTCATCCCGGCCGACCCCGGCATCTTTCCAGCCGGCCCCCTACGTCTCCTAGCGAGTCGGCCCCGACACTCCCTTATCGGCCCGACTCGGCCCCGGCGTCTCCAGTTCCACCGAGTCGGCCAAGGCCATCCCCGGTCGGCCCGACTCGGCCCCGGCGTCTCCAGTTTCGTCGAGTCGGCCAAGGCCATCCCCTGCCGGTCCGACTCGGCCCCGGCGTCTCCAGTTCCACTGAGTCGGCCAAGGCCACCCATGGCCGGCCCGACTCGGCCCCGACGCCTCCAGGTCCGTCGATTCGGCCCCGTCCCGGCACTATCTTGCCAGCGGGATTGGCCCCAGCCATCTCGAGTCGACCCGGCTCGGCCCTGATAAGACGGGATTTCCCAGTTCCCGCCAGATCAGCCCCAGCATGGCCCTATCAGTTCAGGGTGCCACCTCTCTGACGCGCGCCGCCTGACAGCGCCAGATCCAGCAACCCACTGGCCACGCTGGTGATGGGACAGGACCCACTACCCAACAACTGATGGGACGTAGCCCACCAACCAGCCCGAATTCACGCAAGGGTTCAGCAGACATTCTGACTTCATGAAAGCCCACATGATCGTGCCAGCGTCAACCCCTATAAAAGGGTAAATCACTTCGAGAACCAAGTAATGCAAGTTTACACACTTGATACCCTAATACTCAGAGGAAAATTCCGGTCCTTCTGATATCTCTCCCTTTTTCAAGAGTTCTCTCGAGTTCTTTCTCTGCTGTGATCCCGATTGCTGACTTGGGCATCAGAGGGTCTCATCGGAGAACCCCCTCCGGTCTTGGAACTTTTTTGCAGGTCATTCAGCGCATCGAAAGTTCGCGGATCAGCCCACATTCCGACGTTCAGGATCAGTGACCGGGCGTCATCAACACCTAAGTTTTATTTTAAAAAAAAATTATTATGTTCAAATAAAGGACAACTCAAGAAAACAAACTGTGATATTATGCAAAATATTCTTTTTCATTGTTCCCATAAATTTTAGATGTAACTTATATATATATATATATATATATATATATACACACGCATCGAAGGATACATTAACACGGTAGACCTATAAAATACATGAAAATATTTTTTTATTCATTAATTTAGATGGATCCAATTGATCAAGGTGGAATTGCAATTAAGAATCCAAGCTTAAACAAAAAAAAAATCAATAAATTAGACAAATCTAAGTCAAACCAATGTTAAAGTAACAAACATTATTCTAGATTAAAAATACTTTGGGTGCTTGTAAATGCACATGAAAAAGTTTCTCAAACTCATTTAGCATTATCTCAATAGTTTAATATTTAAAAATCCATCATATGCACCATGCTAATTTTCATACCATACCAACCACTCTATGCCACATGGTTGAGATTTTTCATGTGCAAAAAATAGTTGGTCTTTAGAATTACTCTTATGAACTTTTTCTTCAAGTAAATTTTATAGACCAACTTTCAACAAAGACTACCACCCTTACCTAATATTCTGCCTTTTTTCTGAAAGAAAGATAATTGTTCCTATTTTTCTTTGAGTTGATGTTAGATCCATTGAACCAAGCATCAGGCCATGAAGGAGATAGAAGATAGAATCAAGCAAGTAATAATCAAGTAGAAATGGAGAACGTAGAAGATGGAATCAAGCAACCAATCAAGTAGAGATGGAGAACGCAACGTATTTGACCAAGCCATGGAAGATGGCGTTGGTGGTACGGCAGTCTAAAGTCTAAATAAAGTCTCCTCTTAGGAATTGGTGGGTATTTAGTGGGATTAAGAGGAGGGGATGAACCCAGCGCTATTTAGCCAGTCTTTTTCTCAGACCAAGGCGGTGGTTTTCGTTCACTTCGCGACGGCACGCCATTTGATTGGATTCATCCGAAAGGAAAAGGACGGGAGTTAAAAAAGGAGGAAGAAGAAGGCGGGCGCCCTCCAATTGGGCTCTTCCGGCTGTCAAGGTTGCTTGCCTGCTTGGGTCTCGTAGGGTCCAAGAATTGGAGCTTTGGATTTGATGGAGAGGAAATCAGAGACGAGGTTGCTTTCATGGCTTTTATTCTTTAAAAACGTCCTCCCCAACTTGTAGAGGACGCCTGCAATTAATACACGTGCATCGTGCAAGTGTGATCATTTGACCGAAGTAATTGGAGAGCAATTTCATTTTCACTCCACCAAAAAACTAAATAAATAAATGGAGGAAGTCATGCAAAGGGGGTAATGGAGCTGGGGTGAATGTTGTTCATGACTTATGGCTTTCTGATCTTTCTTTTGAGAAGTGGCCTACTTTCATCAGTTCAGAGGTCATCGGTCATATGAGAGTCTCTTATTTGATTTCCTAGGACCTTTGCTCTTGGTGCATTACTACGGTGATGCGGTTTTTTGGTATGGAACTTGCCCGCCGGATTTTATCTATCCCTCTAGTTGATAGTAGGATTGAGGATATCAGATTATGGAGGAGATCTTGTTTTGCGAGGGCTCCGTCCAGGGATCTTTTGCCTATCTTTAGGCCTCAGTCTCTTGGATCGCGAGTAACCGCTTGGATCTGGAAGCTCCCAATCCACCCTCGGCTGCAGCTCTTTCTCTGGAAGCTTGAGTGGAATTGTCTCCCTACCTGTTTCTTGCTTTCTGATAGAGGTGTGGCTATTCAGCCTATATGCCCATTGTGTGGTCAGGCGGATGAAACTATTGATCATGCCATCTTTCAGTGTTTTAGAGCTAGACATATTTGGAGGATTGTGGGTTATCAGATCTGTGAGGATGTTTTCAGTTCGCCGCGGTCCTCTTTCCTCAGTGATATCAGAAGGAATAATCAGCAGCGGGGTACAGTCTGGGCTGCTACAGCTTACCAGATTTGGTTATCTCGCAATCAGATGGTCTTCACTGATGACTTCGTTCCCCCTCAGCGGACTGCTCGGATAGCTATATCCTTCTACTCTGCCTTCTCTCGTGCTGCTCATGATTTTGATATATCTGGACACTGGGGTTCCCCTGCTACTTCGGTAGCGAACCGGCAGACGGTTTTTATTTCTTGGGAGCCCCCCCTCCAGGGTATATCAAAATCAACTTTGATGGGAGTGTTCGGGGAAGACTCGCTGGTTCTGCTTTTATTATTAGAGGTGCTGATGGTGGTATGTTGGCGGCAGTAGGTTTTGGTCTCCTTGATTCCTCTGTTCCTATGGCCGAGCTGTATGCGGCGTGGGCCGGGATTTCTTTTGCGGTTCGGTCCCTTCATGCTCAGAGTCTCTTTATTGAGGGGGACTCTCTTACGATCATTCGTTGGCTTCGACAGGAAGGTAGTGATCTCCCTCCGACTAATCCTCTTCTTCTGGATATCTCGTCTCTTTTGAGGGGGGTCACCTTCTATCAGATTCGGCAAGTCTATCGCGAGGCCAACATGGTAGCTGATTGGATTGCGGGTGTTGCGGCCCTTTTTTCTGGTTTTTGGATATGGAAACAGGGGGACTCCTGCCCCATTGTACTTAAACAGCTTTTATTTTCTGATATATCTGGGCTGACTCATGCTAGACTGGTGTGATCGCCCGTTTTTCTCCAAAAAAAAAAAAAAAAGGGGGCAAATATGATGGAATATTAAATTGTTAAACTTGTATTAGTAGGTTCTAAAAGGTTTTGATGTGCAAGCAAAAGATAATCTGAATATATATATATATATATATATATATATATATATATATCATATATGTATGTATGTATATGTATATACAGAAAGAGAGATATATTTGCTTATATTCGAATGTATCCAAGCTTAAATTTAATCATCTCTTTCCTTCTTAAATTCATACATACACACACATATATATATATATAAAGGTAGACTTGACTATCTTCAAATATAGTTAAGTTTAGAACCTGATTATTTTTTTCATTTTTTGATTCATATGGATCTTGAAGCTATCTTTTTTTTTTTTTTTTAATTTTTGGAATCCATGAATTACATAGATTCAAAGATGGAATAGGTGAACAGATTTAAATTTGGCTATGTTCAAATGTAGCTAAGTTTATCTCTTTTTTTTTTCTAAAAATATAATATAATATTTTTTATAATGGCACTCTTACTTTTGAGAGGATGTGAATGGTACTCTTTGTGAGAGGAAGCATGTTCATCATCCTTTTTAGTATAAAGTTCTAAATAAAGTAAAAGTCACAAAACCTCAATATCGGTATTATGGTAGTAAAGAGTAAGGTTGTAGCTAGGTCAAATTGGGCCAAGATGTTTAAGCCATATCTAGCTTGACTTGGGCTTAGCTTAGTCTTTGTCGATGTAACAAGAGACATTTGCATGACAGCATATCAAGATGGTTAACTTGTTTAAATATCTTGAAATAATATTTTAAAGAGAAATAAGAGAGATAATTAGTAATTAAAGGTGAGATATATTTGTCTATTATATAAATTAATCATTTTGACCTTGAAAGATCCGCATATTTTGTCATCAAATTTTATGTTATCCATCCCTAAGCATGTAAACTAAGAACCTAATTATTCATAGAATTTATATTCTTTCTCTCACTATTTTATTAGCCATATCCTTTATTTAGACTAATTAACTTTGATATATCATTGATCCTTCCTTCGTTAGTGTAATTTTTGAGCTCAGTTGGTTAATTCGCATGATATTGAAATTCAAGATAACCATCCCGTGCCAAGTTTTTTTAGACTTATATTTTTTTTCTTTTAAAAAAGTTTGCTTTAACCAAATTAAGGTTATAGCTTAATTAAAAATAAATATAAATTATTATATAAATAATTTATAAAATTAGGAGAAACAAAAAGCATTTGCACAAAATAAAAGAGCCATGCATGTAATCTATAATTATAATTGTATTCAATGTTACTCTTTTGCATGAATACAATAACAAAATCCAATTCATATTCCTTATGGATAGCTAGACCATTTATAATTTTAACAAGCAATTCTATTAGAAAAAAACTTCTTTTTTTTTTTTCAAAAAAAAGTTCCTATCACTTTGCAGTTGTTCTCCTATTTAATTTATTCTCCTAGTAATATGCATTTTCTTCGATTTAACCTAGCCCAACGATAATTTATATGAATTGTTTGATGGTTTAGCATTACTTCTTGTAATTTTATTACGGATGCTGTTGGCTACTATGCAAATAATGTTCTTTGCCATAATACAACTACAATTCTTAGATGATGCTTTCAGTGCATCTCAATTTTGAAGTAGGACTTGTTCTAATTATCACATCTAACTACTTAATATTTCAAGGTTTTAAATTTTTTTTAAAAATAATTTGAATCTGAACAATCATGAAAAGGATGAGTCTTCCCTCCCTTTCTTTGGGATCAAATTTTTTTGAGCCACATAAATCCACCATGTTGGAAATTCTGAGGTTTTATCAAGAAGTGAACCTCACAACAAGTCCATTGGATGAATCCAGTGTAGAACATGTAGTCATCATTCAATCCCTTATCTCACCCATGATAGTTTATATCTCCATCCACTGTTGCGTTGGCCCACTGTGGCTGTTATAAAAAAAATTTTGCAGATGAGTACAAAAGCTACCTTTATGAAGCTGCATGGCCAATCACATTAAATATTTATAACCATTGGCATCAATGCAATGCTAGATCCTCGCCACCAAATGTGACATGGTTGAGGTATCTTTGCTTTAGATTTTTATTATCCCAATTAGATTGTGTCTTGGATATATTTAACATGAGATTGGTGGAACGAATCTGTCTTTGTCTAGCCTACAGTCATGTCCATTATGATGACATGTTCTCAATATCAATTACTACTAAATCTTATCTCAAATCTAACTCAAGGAATGAAGATAAACTTAGCTAGAAGTGCTTCACTTGATGCCATGACATTCTATCTTGTTTTTTTGTTATGAAAGAAAATGTATCCAGTTTGGTCAAGCAATTTTGATGTCTATAAAAGTTTTTTTTTTCCTAATTACGAAGCATTATATGGATTACCTCCTGCATTAGTTTAATCTGCTTATCATCATTCTATCATGAACACATTATGGCCAGTCATCCATCATCATAAATCATTGTCCTTCAAGCATACGTTCTTGAGCTTGTGCTGGAGAAGGGTATATATATGGATTCGTTAGGTGAACAAGGATAACATGTCATGGAAAAAATTTCTATACATGCCTCCAAATTTAGCCACTCAAAGCTCATTGCTACAGAGAAACACATTGGCTATCTTTGAATGTGGCTGGATCTAGGAGCTTGCTAGAAAAATCCTCCTAGAAAGTAGCATATATTTGATTGATGACGCCTTGAAAATTTGTAGCAATCGATCAAAAAGAATTTGTTCAAAGGCAAAAGGAATGTAAACAAGAAAAAATGATAAAAAGGTGCCATTAAAAAAATTTGAGATGTAATATCTATTGAGATGTATGTAACGACCCGGGCTCTGGGCCCGCAACACCCACGAATCCGTTCCATTACAAGAAGGAAAACACTTTGTACACCGCCCCCGGTGCAGCAAGGCCGACGTGGGCTGCACCGCTTCTTCCGATTGGTCCACGTGGCTCCGACGTGGAAGACCTGACGGGCGGTATGGCTTTGCTTTGACGTAACGTTCTGAACGTGACGGCCATTTAAAGCTGTTCACTTTTTTTCAAAAATTACGTGCGGACGAAAATGCCCTTTCCCTCCTTCATAGCGCCATTTAACGTTGTATGTCATATGTGCAAGAAGAACAGAAGAACTCTGTTTCTTCTCCGGTCGAAAGAAAATATTTCAGCATCGAGCGCTGGAAAACCTGGCTACTTGAGTCTGTGTAGAAAAACTTCTGGAGGAAATGTCATCCGCAGCACAAAGTAAAAACTCTTTCTTCCCACTTCTTTATTACACCAACAGTTTTTTTCTGGTTAGAGTTAGTTAATGCGTGACCAAACCGTTTAATGCGCGGGTAACTACTTTAGAACAAAATAGTTATGACATTCTGGGAGTCATAACTATTTTGTATGCACGAATGTCATACTCTTTTAATCCCCTCCCTCGCTCTGAGAGTCCGGATGCTAAGTTTGAGCACAAACCTACGCCCTCGCTTTGAAAGTCTGGTCGACAGGAAATATTTCAGCTTCGAGGCTGAAAAACCTTGCTACTGGAGTCTACTGGAGTCTTCAAATATAAAAGTTTATCCAATGAGTTTTTCCTTGCCAAAACCTCACGTAGATGTTCGCTTCTCTCTCTGAATTTGGCCAGGTCTGACTTCGTTATCTCTTCGTCAATTGCTTTTAAAAGGCTTTAATGACAGGAAAACAGAGAGAAAGCAGATGGAGGAAAAAAGGAGCCTTTTAAAAGCAATTGACGAAGAGATAATAAAGTCAGACCTGGCCGAATTCAGAGAGAGAAGCGAACGTCTACGTGAGGTTTTGGCAAGGAAAAACTCATTGGATAAACTTTTATATTTAAAGACTCCAATAGACTCCAGTAGACTCCAATAGCCAGGTTTTTCAGCCTCGAAGCTGAAATATTTCTTGTCGACCGGACTTTCAGAGCGAGGGCGTAGGTTCATGGTCAAACCTCCGCGACACCGAGTTGAAATCTCACGACACCCTATCTCAAAGTAGATGACCACGGAGAGAATCCCAGCGACATCCTAGTTGAAATCCCATGACACCGTAGCTTTAGGGCGACGACACCCGTGCTTACAAATGACCACATAGAGAGTCCCCGGCGACACCCTAGTCGAATTCGACCGTAAATCCTTCGCGAACCCCTGTGGAAAGTTCACGACACCCTAGCTTTAAGGCGACGACACCCGTCGTTAGAACTGACCACGGAGAGAATCCCCGCGATACCGTAGTTCTAATGCGGCCGAAACACCCCAGTTGAAATCTCACGACACCCTAGCTGTAACAAGATGACACCCGTGCTTTAAACAGACCACGGAGATAATCCCAGCGACACCCTAGTTCGAGTTCGGCCATAAATCCTTCGCGACACCCCAGTTGAAATCCCATGACACCCTAGCTTTAGGGCGACGACACCCGTCTTATAAATGACCACATAGAGAGTACCCGGCGACACCCTAATTGAATTCGGCCGAAAATCAATCGCGACACCCCAGTTGAAATCTCACGATACCCTAGCTGTAACGAGATGACACCCGTGCTTTAAACAGACCACGGAGATAATCCCAGCGACACTCTAGTTCGAGTTCGACTATAAATCCTTCGCAACACCCCAGTTGAAATCCCACGACACCCTAGCTTTAGGGCGACGACACCCGTCTTATAAATGACCACATAGAGAGTACCCGGCGACACCCTAATTGAATTCGGCCGTATATCCTTCACGACACCCTAGTTGAAATTTGACGATACCCTAGCTTTAAGGCGACGACACCCATGCTTGAACAAGGCGGGAATTTGACGTCACCCTAGTACAAATTCGACGACACCCTAGTAACTGAGCCATGCCATATTTCCGAGAAAAGTTTGTAAACGTGGGCAGTTCCTATGGGTTCGCGGGTCTCATTGATGTGATCGTGGCGATCCGGGTGTCCTTTCGTATTTCTCTTAGGTCGGCATAAACCCTAGAAAAACCACTCAATCGTCTGTTGCTCGAGAAGCCATCCTTTTGCTCAAGAAGCCATCCTTCGTCTCTTGCTCGAGAAGCCACTGGTCTCCTTTTCCTTCCTAAACTTGTACCATAGTTCATTCTTCCGAATACTTCATTCATGGAGATGAGTGCTTTCGTTTGTGCACGAAGACCGCGAACAAAGAAGAAGCAGACAGAGAAAATGGCGGAACAATGCAAGGACCTGGTTCTTCGTTTGACTGAGGATGCGGCTCCTTCAGGTATGTTTATCACTATATTAAATATTACGACATTCTCTCTTAAAATTTCATGACAAGTATGTTTTCTGTCTTACCCCCTGTTTCAGTTGACAATAAAATTGTTCCAGTCCCCCCAGTGAAGGCTTCCCAGCTGTTTAAGAATAGCTGCAGGCCGGCAGTATACGTTCAGAAGGTTTGGAGGATAGGGTTCTCTAGACGGCATACAAAACTGATTCGAAGGACCCCATTTGGTGCCTTCGTCGACATGCAGACATTCACAGTCGACGGGCGACTGCTAGCAGACATCATAAGATGTCACAATGGAGGCGACGAGTTCATGTTTTGCGGAAAGCCAGTTCTATTCAGTGCCGACGAAGTCGCACTCATTCTAGGACTTCCAGCTCATGGGAAGAAGATCGACACGTCCAGCCAAATGTTCAACGGAAGGTTATTCAGACGGTTTGGCCAGGGTTTAGATCTTCGCCAAGAAGGTTTGGAGAAGTTGATATTTCAACTCCGACCATCTAAAGTATAGGAGGATGTCAAGGACACCGTCCGACTTTGGATCGCATACATGTTGGCCATGTTTTTGGCTCCAAAGTCTAATCAGAGATGTCCACGGTATCTCATCCAGCACTTGGATGACTTAAGTCAACTGGGTAGCATCGACTGGGCTTCGGCACTGAAGGAGTTGATTGTTCTGGCTCTCCCAGAAATAGCTGCTTGCTTGCGTTCCGAGGAGCCGGTGCACTCAAAGAATGCAAAAAAGTTAGGAGGCAGCCTACCTTGTTCGGATGCTCAGCAGCACTGGTGGTAAGGATTATTGAGACACATAATTAGTGTTGAGAGGAAATTTTTTTTGTAATATTACTTTATTTAATATCGAAAAAAATATCATGTTCAGGCGTGGTTCCTCGAGCATACATCAATGCGAGAGCCAGCATACCCTGATAAACGGCCCCGACTGTTGAAGTAGTATGACCACCAAATGAAGATCCAATCTGTTCGGGTTGCCGACTTGCAGCCTCAGGACTTGGTAATCTAGTTCATTGCTCCATTGCTCTGACCATTTTTTTCAACTTAATGCGTCAATATGTTCAGTTAATATTAATTTGTTATCATATTGTGTTGCAGATGGAGGGAGCTACTGAACCATTGCCAGAAGAGCGATGGCTTCTCCCTCAGCAGAATGTTGCGTCCCCCCTTCAACCAACAGATACCTGCGCCCCTCAACCAATGGATAGCTCCGCAGGATGCGCCGAGTTGAGGAATGAATTGGAGTGTGTTAAGGATCAACTCGAAGATGTCAAGCACAGGCTGTCCATTGCTGAGAGCCTCCTCAATTCACTGGTCAGAAAGGAAAGTTATGCAATAAATGAGGAGGACAAGGGAGACGAGAAAACAGAGAAGGTGCATTCCCTGGAGTTGGTCCTCAGCGAGCCTGGTAACGTAAATAGTGAGGAGAAGAAGATGGAGGAGGACCATTCATCCGAGTTTCCAATTGAGACAGGGAATGCAAAATCAGAGGAGAACATATTGGAGGGGGATTCATTGGCTGATAAAACAGAGCAGGGGAATGAAAATAAAGAAGAGTCCATATCCGATATTAAACTTGGCACCCCTGCGCCAAAGTATGACAATATGGACTTAGAAATAATTGGAGTGCCGTCGCTTGTTAGGAGGATTAAAAAAAGCCGAGGAAGCGTAAGGCATCCACGGTCGTCGGCGAATGTTATGAGACAACCCGACCTAAAAAGTCGGCGAAGACAGTGGGCATGTCAAAGCCCAACACAACGATCGAAGATGACCAAATAATTATTCAAAATTTTTTGAGCGAGCGATAACAAACCGACGAGATCGTCTACACAAATATGTTTAATGGCGTCGCAACAAGAAAAAATCTTCAAGATCTCATTAACAATGAAATGATAATAGATGATGTAAGTATATCAAGGAACCTGTTCTAGTTGTTGATTTTAGAATTATATTAATCATTTTACATTCCATTGGCAGATAATTGATTGCGGCCAGGAGTTTCTTATGCGCAACTGGGCAGAGCATCCTGACCGATATCATAAGTGCATAATTGCATCAGTTTTCGTATCTGCTCTATGTCTGACTTCCTCATCACCTGATCATGAACTTGTTGGATCATCTGGGGCTGCGATATTTGACAATATATCGGATGAAGATAAGGCCCAATTCGGTTTCTTTTCACCATTGTAAACTCTGATAACTCGCACTGGCATTTGGTTGCTATCGACATGGAAAGGAAGGTGTTCATGCACCTGAATTCAATGAATGCAACCCGAAGTACAAGGCCAATGCAAGGAAATGGCATAAAATTCTAGGCCACATATTCCATATCTACTGCGATAAGAAGGAAGCGATGGAGTGGCCGATGGAAGATATTTCGGATTGCCCAAGCCAACCGACCGGATCACTAGATTGCGGCCTGTACTGTCTGAGATACATGGAATGTCTTGCTCGACGGGACAATCCTGATATGAAGATGAATTTCATGGATGAGGAAGTCAGAGATTACCGGCGACACTTAGCTGCGACGATACTGAGAGAGGGCCTGAACAAAAAGATTAGCGACATTGTCGAAAAATGTTCTTAATTTTTGTATTCGTTTTTGAATGAAAATTGAATGTAATTTATTCATATTAACACTGATTAATATTTAATGCAAATGCACAAATTTTATCATTGCGAGCAGGAGTGTCCTCGATGTATTCATATGTTTGCCTTCGTATGTTTCCGCCTTTCGGGTGTAGCAGCGCAAGAGCTAGGGTGTCGTTTGACAAGAGCTAGGGTGTCGTTTGACATGAGCTGGGGTGTCGTCGCGCTAAAATTGTCTGGTCGCGAGTACTGGGATGTGTCTTTTGTTTCCGCCTTTCGGGTGTCACCGCGCAAGGCTAGGATGTCGTTTGCCAAGAGTTGGGGTGTCGTCGCGCTAAAATCTTCGGTGTCGGTTCGCGAGCACTGGGATGTCTCATAGGTTTTCGCCTTTCGGGTGTCGCCGCGCAAGGCTATGATGTCGTTTGCCAAGAGCTAGGGTGTCGTCGCGCTAAAATCTTCGGTGTCGGTTCGCGAGCACTGGGATGCCAAGAGCTAGGGTGTCGCCGCGCAAGGCTAGGGTGTCGTTTGCTAAGAGCTGGGGTGTCGTCGCGCTAAAATCTTCGGTGTCGGTTCGTGAGCACTGGGATGTCTCGTAGGTTTCGCCTTTCGGGTGGCGCCGCGCAAGGCTAGGGTGTCGTTTGCCAAGAGCTGGGGCGTCGTCGCGCTAAAATCTTCGGTGTCGGTTCGCGAGCACTGGGATGTCTCGTGGTTTCCGCCTTTCGGGTGTCGCCGCGTAAGGCTAGGGTGTCGTTTGCCAAGAGCTGGGGTATCGTCGCGCTAAAATCTTCGGTGTCGGTTCGCGAGTACTAGGATGTCTCGTAGGTTTCCGCCTTTCGGGTGTCGCCGCGCAAGGCTAGGATGTCGTTTGCCAAGAGCTAGGGTGTCGTCGCGCTAAAATCTTCGGTGTCGGTTCGCGAGCACTGGGATGCCAAGAGCTAGGGTGTCACCGCGCAAGGCTAGGGTGTCGTTTGCCAAGACCTGGGGTGTCGTCGCGCTAAAATCTTTGGTGTCGGTTCGCGAGCACTGGGATGTCTCGTAGGTTTCCGCCTTTCGGGTGTCGCCGCGCAAGGCTAGGATGTCGTTTGCCAAGAGCTAGGGTGTCGTCGCGCTAAAATCTTCAGTGTCGGTTCGCGAGCACTGGGATGCCAGAGCTAGGGTGTCGCCACGCAAGGCTAGGGTGTCGTTTGCCAAGAGCTGGGGTGTCGTCGCGCTAAAATCTTCGGTGTCGGTTCGCGAGCACTGGGATGTCTCGTGGGTTTCCGCCTTTCGGGTGTCGCCGCGCAAGGCTAGGGTATCGTTTGCCAAGAGCTGGGGTGTCGTCGCGCTAAAATCTTCGGTGTCGGTTCGCGAGCACTGGGATGCCAAGAGCTAGGGTGTCGCCGCGCAAGGCTAGGGTGTCGTTTGCCAAGAGCTAGGGTGTTGTCGCGCTAAAATCTTCGGTGTCGGTTCGCGAGCACTGGGATGTCTCGTGGGTTTCCGCCTTTCGGGTGTCGCCGCGCAAGGCTAGGGTGTCGTTTGCCAAGAGCTGGGGTGTCGTCGCGCTAAAATCTTCGGTGTCGGTTCGCGAGCACTGGGATGTCTCGTGGGTTTCCGCCTTTCGGGTGTCGCCGCGCAAGGCTAGGGTGTCGTTTGCCAAGAGCTGGGGTGTCATCGCGCTAAAATCTTCGGTGTCGGTTCGCGAGCACTGGGATGTCTCATAGGTTTCCGCCTTTCGGGTGTCGCCGCGCAAGGCTAGGATGTCGTTTGCCAAGAGCTAGGGTGTCGTCGCGCTAAAATCTTCGGTGTCGGTTCACGAGCACTGGGATGCCAAGAGCTAGGGTGTCGCCGCGCAAGGCTAGGGTGTCGTTTGCTAAGAGCTGGGGTGTCGTCGCGCTAAAATCTTCGGTGTCGGTTCGCGAGCACTGGGATGTCTCGTAGGTTTCTGCCTTTCGGGTGTCGCCGCGCAAGGCTAGGGTGTCGTTTGCCAAGAGCTGGGGTGTCGTTGCGCTAAAATCTTCGGTGTCGGTTCGCGAGCACTGGGATGTCTCGTGGGTTTCCGCCTTTCGGGTGTCGCCGCGCAAGGCTAGGGTGTCGTTTGCCAAGAGCTGGGGTGTCGTCGCGCTAAAATCTTCGGTATCGGTTCGCGAGCACTGGGATGCCAAGAGCTAGGGTGTCGCCGCGCAAGGCTAGGGTGTCGTTTGCCAAGAGCTGGGGTGTCGTCGCGCTAAAATCTTCGGTGTCGGTTCGCGAGCACTGGGATGTCTCGTAGGTTTCCGTCTTTCGAGTATCGCCGCGCAAGGCTAGAGTGTCGTTTGCCAAGATCTGGGGTGTCATCGCGCTAAAATCTTCGGTGTCGGTTCGCGAGCACTAGGATGTCTCGTAGGTTTCCGCCTTTCGGGTGTCGCCGCGCAAGAGCTGGGCTGTCGTCGTACTAAAAGCACATCATTTTACTGAAATAGACATCCTATTTTGAAAGTATTTCATTTACGACCAAGCAACCATAATTCAAAAGTTACGACACCCGTGTTTTATATATGATCTTGTGTAAGTTGACTCAATACATAAGCATCAAATTCGTCCATCAAAGTTTCGGACAACGGAACAATTCTCTCTAGGTCCTCTTCAGTATTAATAGACTGCAAACAAGTATGCCTTATGCTTGAAGCAGCTCTTTCGTTGACCTGATTTTTCCTTGATCTTCTTGACTTCTTCTCGACTGTACTCTTAATCTGTTCTCTCTCGGGCGACCTTTCGTCCTAATTTGTTCAGGATCTTGAATTACAAGCTCTGAACGTGGTTTAGCTGCGCAGTTGGAATCCACGGCAGTTTTGAATATAGGTGTTAGACCATCCATCACTACATTAAATGCATCTTCGGACATGGAGGCTATCTCTGCGAGCTTCGTCATTCGATGAGACAGCAAACTATATCTACAATCATTAACATAATATTAACGATAACAAATATTAAGACATTTCAATTAAAAAATTGTCACTGCTTACCGTGAGTTTCGTGTGCTTTTATCATAACCCTCAGTATTGCAGTCGAATTCGTCGAATTGGTATTTCATATCCTTGCACCATCTCTTCAAGAAGTATTTATCTGGTAAACGAAATACATCACTTTGATGAAGAACCAACAGGGCATGCCTACACAGGTACCCCTTGAACTGAAAGGATCGGCACTGGCATTGGACATCCTCAATATTTCTATCATATGATACGATATAATCTTTGATTATCTCCTTGCCAATTCCATCGACTTCAATCCTTTCATACGACTTTACGGAATATAAACACGTGTTGCCAGCTTCCTTGATCAATTTGGTATTTGATGCAGCCATTTCAAGGATCTCATTCTGAAATTTTTTGAATATGCTCCGTGTATACCTTCCTGCAGCTTGTCTCTCAAAAGGTGATGATGTCTTTAGGAAAGCTATCGTTTGCAAAGTCCTATTATCTTCCTCATTTTTGGCCTCGTATCGTTTTTCCAAGGCATCTTCGTACTTACTTATGAACTCCGTTAGTGTTGTCTTCGAATTTATAAACCTATCGAAGAAGTGATTAATGCCCTCGCTCCTTTGTGAAGATGACATCCCTGTTAAAAATTTTGTCAACAAAAAATTAAAAAAAAAGGCGTTTAACTCGAACATGAACCAAAGATAATGACATACAAACCTGCGAAGAATGTATCCTTGAGGTAAACTGGGACCCATTTTTCCCGACATTCGTAAAGGACATTGAACCAATCTATAGACTTGCATTCTTTATATTTCTCCATTACATGTGCCCACCTTTCCTCGAATGAATTTATGGTCAATGAATCATATATTGCCTCATCGAAATCAACCATAAACTTGGGATTTGCCATGCAAATGTGGCCAATCTTTTCTGGTATCTTCTTCAATATATGCCAAAGACAAAATCGATGTCGTGTGTTAGGAAAAACTTCTTTGACAGCAGCCTCTATTGCCTTATCTTGGTCAGTAATCATGGCAATAGGTGCTTGACCACCATTTGCATCCAGCCAAGTCTGAAAAACCCATTTATATGTCTCAGTACTCTCATCAGACAACAATGCGCATCCAAGCAAGGTTGACTGTCCATGATGGTTGACCCCAACAAATGGACAAAAAGACATTTGATATCTGTTTGTTAAGTAAGTTGAGTCAAAGCTTAGAACATCACCGAAGTATGTGCTTGCCAATCTTGACCTTGGATGAATCCAGAAGATAGACCTCAGATGACCATTATCATTGAGGTCTAAGGAATAGAAGAAATTAGGATTTCTGAGTTGCATTTCGGCGAAATGAATTACCATCGACTGAGCATCTCCTTCTTTCAGCTTAGACTGACGTTCGCGAGAAATGAAGTTACGAGCATCCTTCTCGGTGAAATCCAATTGTCCTCTGCCTCCTTTTCTCCTTGCTATGGCAGAGTATATCTGAGTCGTCGGAACATTCACGGCATGTAAATTGCTGATCTCTGCCTTCTCTGGTGTGCTGATCCTCCTATGCGATCTTAGATAACCAGATGATGTTATGGACAGCCCATGGTTATGTTCTAGAGAAACCTCATCCAAAATCCACTTACCACTTGTAGCATTCAGTCTTGCTTTTATGGATGCCATACAACCAACTTTCTCAATATCCCTATGATTCATACTCTTCTCTGATTTTCTAGATTTTCCTTGCCTCCAACACGCCAGGTGCTTGAAGCAAAGTTGTTTTTTGTTGTTGGCCCTGCTACACACTGTTGTGATTCCAAAGCCAACTCGTTTCGCGTATCCATTGTAGAACGTATATACATCATCTGCTGAATTGAATTCCATCCCAGTTTGAGGAACTACAATATCATCCACTGCATTTCGAGCGACGGGTGAAGGTGCACGGCCGGGAGTGTTATCTTCTTCTTTCCGTTCTATAATTTCATCATCAACTATGAAAATATAGGCACGCAGTCATGAACAATGATATCCATAGATTTAGTTGTCAATATATGCTGACAAAGGATTAGGATTGAGGACACGAATGTTAAAACAATACGACACCCTTCGCGACACTCCAGTTGAAATCTACTGACACCCTAGCTCCAATGCTACGACACCCGTGGCTTAGAACTGACCGCGCGGAGAATCCCTCCGACACCACAGGAGAAATGGATTTCGGCCGATACTCCTTCGAGACACCCACGTTGAAAGCTCACGACACCCTAGCTTTACGGCGACGACACCGGTGCTTAGAACTGACCGCGCAGACAATCCCCATGACACCCTAGGAGAATTGTTTTTTGGACGAAACTCCTTAGAGACACCACTGTTTAAAGCTCACGACACCCCTAGCTTAAGGCGACGACACCCGTGCTTAGAACTGACCACGGCGAGAAGGCCCGCGACAACCAAGTTACTAAAATTTAATTTTATTTATCAAAAAAAAAGAAGAAAAATACATTAGCCCTCACTGGGGCTTGTCTCCTTCTCCTTCGGTCGCTGGAGGGACGCTACTTGCCCCTCCAGGTGGCTGTTGGCACAACGCAGGAGCTCTATCTTTTTGTGGAAATGGCCAGGTATTGCTCGGCCGCCTTGCTGAGTCGCTCGTTGATTGCGAGCGACTCAGCATAAACCTCCGCATCGATGGTGACGGTTGCACGGCGGCTGCCATGGTTGCCATTAGATCTTCCCTCACCTCTGGAAGCCATCTCAGTGGTAAGTTCAAGCTGGAAAGGTGATTAACGATGGCATTCCCTCATCCTTATTTAAGATACTCCTGGCGGGTGTTTCGATTGCCACGCGCTACCATCTCAGTCATTGTTCACAGGAATCGAATCGGTGAGCCACCACGCCCACCCCCACGTTGAGTTTCGAGGGATGGGGAACAGAACAGAGTTTCGGGAAGCAAACCGTCGTAAGTTTAACATCGTCCCAAGAGAAAATTCACGACACCCAAGGATGATTTGGATTTCGGCCGAAACTCTTTCGCGACACCCCTGTTGAAAGCTCACGACACCCTAGCTTTAAGGCGACGACACCCGTGCTTAGAACTGATCACGGAGAGAACCCCCGCGACACCCCTTGATGAATTCGGCCGAAACTCCTTCGTAACACCCCAGTTGAAAACTGACGACACTCTAGCTTTAAGGGGACGACACCCCTGAAAAGATGATTAACGTGAGTTCACCGTTAATGCTAATGCATGGGTGTCGTCGCCTTAAAGCTAGGGTGTCGTGAGCTGAAATCCAATTCTCCCTGGGGTGTCGCGGGGATTATTGTAGTTCCTCAAGCTAAGGTGTCGTCGCCTTAAAGCTAGGGTGTCGTGAGCTGAAATCCAATTCTCCCTGGAGTGTCGCGGGGATTATTGTAGTTCCTCAAGCTAAGGTATCGTCGCCTTAAAGCTAGGGTGTCGTGAGCTGAAATCCAATTCTCCCTAGGGTGTTGCGGGGATTATTGTAGTTCTTCAAGCTAAGGTGTCGTCGCCTTAAAGCTAGGGTGTCGTGAGCTGAAATCCAATTCTCCCTGGGGTGTCGCGGGGATTATTGTAGTTCCTCAAGCTACGGTGTCATCGCCTTAAAGCTAGGGTGTCATGAGCTGAAATCCAATTCTCCCTGGGGTGTCGCGGGGGTTCTCTCCGTGTTCAGTTCTAAGCACGGGTGTCGAAGCATTGATGCTAGGGTGTCGTGAGGTTTCAAGTGGGGTGTCGCGAAGGAGTTTCAGCCGAAATCCAAATCATCCTTGGGTGTCGTGAATTTACTCTTGGGACGACGTTAAACTTACGACGGTTGGCTTCCCGAAACTCTGTTCTGTTCCCCATCCCTCGAAACTCAACGTGGGGGGGGAGCGTGGTGGCTCACCGATTCGATTCCTGTGAACAACGACTGAGATGGTGGCGCGTGGCAATCGAAACACCCGCCAGGAGTACCTTAAATAAGGATGGGGGAATGTCATCGTTAATCACCTTTCCAGCTTGAACTTACCACTGAGATGGCTTCCAGAGGCGAGGGGAGATCTAATGGCAACCATGGCAGCCGCCGCGCAACCGTCACCATCGATGCGGAGGTTTATGCTGAGTCGCTCGCAATCAACGAGCGACTCAGCAAGGCGGCCGAGCAATACCTGGCCGTTTCCACTAAAGAGATAGAGCTCCTGCGTCGTGCCAACAGCCACCTGGAGGGGCAAGTAGTGTCCTTCCAGCGATCGAAGGAGACAAGCCCCAGTGAGGGCTAATGTATTTTTCTTCTTTTTTTTTTGATAAATAAAATTAAATTTTAGTAACTTGGTTGTCGCGGGCCTTCTCGCCGTGGTCAGCTCTAAGCACGGGTGTCGTCAGGGTGTCATCAATTTTCAACTAGGGTGTCGCGAATGACGACAGCACCGACTCAGGCTGTTAACGATACCCCAGTTCTCATCTAACGACACCCTAGCTTTTAGGTGACGACACCGATGACGTGACTGTTAAAGCGGGGTGTTCTCCATACGGGGTGTCGCGGGCCTGCTCTCCAGCATCGTTTATAAGCACGACACACCCTTTATAGCATTTAAAGACACCGCATAGAACAAGCTACGACACTCCGAAAAGACACCGCATGGGTGTCGTAGCATTGTAACTACGGTGTCGCGAGGCTTTTCTCCAGCTTTCATTTGGCGCACGGGTGTCCTAGGCCTGTAACTATGGTGTCTTAACAGTATATCAGGGGTTTCATGAGGTATAACAGAGCCGCATTAAAAGAGTATGACATTCGTGCATACAAAATAGTTATGACTCTCAGAATGTCATAACTATTTTGTTCTAAGGTAGTTACCCGCGCATTAAACGGTTTGGTCACGCATTAACTAACTCTAACCAGAAAAAAACTATTGGTGTAATAAAGAAGTGGGAAGAAAGAGTTTTTACTTTGTGCTGCGGATGACATTTCCTCCAGAAGTTTTTCTACACAGACTCAAGTAGCCAGGTTTTCCAGCGCTCGATGCTAAAATATTTTCTTTCGACCGGAGAAGAAACAGAGTTCTTCTGTTCTTCTTGCACAGATGACATACAACGTTAAATGGCGCTATGAAGGAGGAAAAGGGCATTTTTGTCCGCACGCAATTTTTGAAAAAAAGTGAACAGCTTTAAATGGCCGTCACGTTCAGAACGTTACGTCAAAGCAAAGCCATACTGCCCGTCAGGTCTTCCACGTCGGAGCCACGTGGACCAATCAGAAGAAGCGGTGCAGCCCACGTCGGCCTTGCTGCATCGGGGGCGGTGTACAAAGTGTTTTCCTTACAAGAAAGCAAGACGGACAAGGTCCACACTAACTTGGGCCACCACAGCCCAAAAGGAATCCAATTGGTGCCTTGTCCTTCTTGCTTTACAACATATAAACCACTCAACCAACTCCCAATTTTTCGATGTAGAACTATTGAGAGGAGCATCACAATCTACCCTCCTTACATAGGAGACGTCCTCGTCGCTAGGGGCACATGATCATAATACATGATCATAACCACCCGAATTCTAGAGGTGGCCCCCATAGGTTCAAGAGGTAGCTTCCATCCCCATGGATGTAGCACTTTGCCCTGTGTGGCACTTAGCTCTTGTACTTATGGCTGATGCCTGGCTTTGATACCATATTATAATAATCCGAACCCCGGACCCACAACACCCACGAACCCATTTCGTTACAATAAAGCAAGACGGACAAGGTCTACACCAACTTGGGCCGCCACAGCCCAAAAAGGGATCCAATTGGTACCTTGTCCTTCTTACTTTATAATATATAAACCACTTAACCAACTTCCAATTTTTTTATGTGGGACTATTGAGAGGAGCATCACAATGTATCCTTGAGTGACCAAGCATAGTCAATTTAGCCTAATTGCTGATCATGAAAAAACATCAAGTTTTGAGAAAACATTGAGAAGACATAAATTATAAAATAAAAACCTAATTGCAGATAATGGTAGAAGGCTTGCGAATAAGATTGAATTTGCTCTCTATCTAGTATTAATAGGTAAATTTTAAAGTATTAGATGTCAACAACCTTCGAATTTTATGTATTTTAGTTGCTTATATATGGATTGGGTTATTGGATATGGACTTATGATCCATCTAAATAGACAAATAGTTATTAGTGATTGTTGTAATCACTCAAGTTATCAAGATAAGTACTCTCCCGTAAAAAAAAAAAAAGATTGTTAACAAATATTATGCATTCTTCCATTGGGTTATCCACTGTTGCCCTTGGATTTGTGAGTGTAAGATTTTAAGAAGCTACTCCTTCAATCTTGGATGAGATTGGAGCATGTAAAGAAGTAGTGGTTTTTCATTTCATAAACACTAAGAAAAGATCCAAAGAGATGTATCAAAAACCTTTTCCTAGCTGCCTGCTATTGATTTTTTTTCCTAATACTTATGTATAAAAAAAAAAAAAGGAGTAACAAAGAAAACTTCATGTAAATAGAAGATTATGGCTCCAATGTAAACAGAAACCAGCAAATTTTATCCAATCAATTCAGGTCAGCTATTAATTGTTTTTCATTATTTACATGCATTGCATGCTCTAGTATTGATTTAGTCTTGCATAAAGCAGAGTGGAAGAAGCAGATTCATGTAGCCAACCCCATGTAGTTGAAAAAAAAAAAAAAGAAGGCTTAGTTGAGTTGAGTTGAGTTGTACTTGCATTGCATGCCCTAATCTATTCATCCCTCACCCTCTCATTCCTTCTACCATCTTGATAAGATTTCTTGTCTCTGTCATAATTCTTTCACAACTGGTCTTCATTGGGGGGAACATTGAACTTATATAGGAGATCTAAAGTTTGTTATCACAAAGTTTTTCAGCATAGTATTTTTCATTCCAAAGGGCTATCTAGGCAAAGTTTAGCAATAGAACAATGAACTGTGAGATTTCAAATAGCTTCTCTTCTGAGAGGAGACAGACCAAACTCCCTTGGGCAATCCAAGCACTAGTACTGTCAAGCAGTTGCTTAACAGTCTCCAATAGCTGTTAGCAGCCTTTTTTATTTGAGAGGAGTGGGGGGAGGGGCTATCATGTTCTGCAAAAATGCTGTCATTGGCTGTTCCAAACTAAATATAAGTTAATTACTGAAAGTAAAACAGATAAAAATATTCACTCATAACTAAGTTTTGCCCCTATAGTTGTTCTATTTTGAGATAAGATAAATTCATCTAATTAATTTACTGCATATATATAATGGACAAGTAGCAATATCAGATTTCACAATCCTTGTTATTCATGCAGAATTGGTCATAAGAAACATTAGGAATGAATAATCCACCAACTGAAAAATGTAATGCAGCGCACAATAGTACTACCGCAAATTTTCAGAAAGGAAGAAAATATATAAGCTTAACTTTTTTACTGTTTGATATGATCATAAATCATGACAAAGATTTGGTCATTTATCATCCAAATCTATGCAAAGAATAACCAAAAGAAATTTGTCCACAGTTTAACCAGCCCATCTTTTTTCCAACAGACAAATTGTTCAATAACTAATTATAATTTGATTGTGACAAGTTTGCTGGCTAGAAATTCCTTACTGATCTGCTTATTTCTGGCATGTCGAAGGTAATTTTTCTGGCTAGAAAGACTCGGTAGCAGTGCTCTATCTTGTTGATTTTTCTGAAAATCTTGTCACCAAAATTCATAACAATAGAAAAAAATTAGGCAGTGTTTGATTGTTTTAACTTCTGAAACCATCTTTCTTTAACTTTCCCTTATTTAATTGTTCCAGAAATCTTGATTGAGATATTCCATGTAGGCTAGACATTCCACACCAGTCCTTGCAGGGGTGAATTAATGCTAAAACTTAAAACATAGCCTGATCGATCAAGCTTTGACCCCATGTCAATGGAATATGGCCTTTGTCTCTGTAGAGAAGTAGATGTTCAAAAATTTTGTTGTTAAAGAAAGCTATATTAGTTTCCACGATGCTGCAATGAATTCTTCCGTCATGTGAATAAATCTATGAGACCCGTTTCCTTTTGATCAGTCAAAGCAGAAGAGCAGACGATACGCCTTCCTCCGAAATCTAAGATGAGAAGTTGGTGTTGAAGTAAAACTTAAGAAAACCTTCTTAAGTTGATCCAAATCCTCCTTCATCAAAGTAATGAAGGATGCTGTAAAGGAATAATTGAGAAAGAGAAGAAAGAAATAAGGGCTGCTGCTTCTTAAAACTGAACCCAAGTGGTATCAGTGTGTTATTTATACTTTTCTTAATGCTTCTAAATAGATTTAAACGAAATGCATTTGATTTTATCACTGTTTTAGGAGAAAAATAGGGGCCGCAGCATCGGTAATTCCATTGTTCTTGCCATAATTTGGGTTGATAAGTAATGCTGCTTATAATTAAAATATTTTTTAAAATAAAATAATATTAATTATTATTACTTAACTTTTCAGAAAATATGATTGTTGCTGCAAAAATTAGTTCTCCGGTTTGAAGGTGGTGCACGTTGGGATCTGAGTAGCGCTCTTCCATCCGGGTAGACCTGCAAGGCAGTCCTTATATATAGGAATTAAAGGGGATGGTGTTGGGTCTAGTGTCGTGCTATCAAGGCCTAGGAAAGCTAACTTATATTGGATTGGGTTTGAGTCCAAGGGTTGTGTGATAACCCTTCCAATAGTCCGACATCTGAAAATTGGGAGTTGGTTAAGTGGTTTATATATTGTAAAGCAAGACGGACAAGGTTCACACCAACATGGGCCCGGGTCGTTATAGGTTGAGATTAAATCAAGTCATGAGGGATTAGTTTAATCTCATTAGATTAGTCTATTGAAGTTTTTGTTAAGTCTGGGCCTGACCCATTTGATGAATATATTTAAATGCTAATCTCTATAGTTTGGATGGAATAAGAAACATAGTTTTTTCTTTCAAGATAATCTTTCTCTCCCTCACCACGATCTCTATCTTCTCCCCTCCCCTTCCTCGTGTCAAGAGCGGTGGGATCCAGCAGAGGCCAGGCTTCCCAACTTAATCTTCGCTCGAGAATCTTGCGTGTGGGAAGGGTCTGGTTCCGATCCCAGGAAGGTTTCGCTCCCAGGAACCGGATGGACTCCCAAGAAGGCCCATGGTGTTCTCGGTGTTCTCCCAGCGTGAGCTCGGTGTTCTCCCAGCATGAGAGACTTTACGGGAGGAGGAAAATCAGGAGAATCAAAGAAGGGGACTGATGTGGCTTGGTCAACGAGTCAACTCTTTGCTCTTCGAGAAAGGACTTGGAGGGGGAGTTTAAGGTAGTGTTTGATAGCTTTTTGGCTATCCCTGGATAAATGTACAGGATAGCATTTATCCAGGGGATAGCTGAGGGGATAAGCACCTTTTTAAAATTACCACTCTGCCATCAAGGGATAACTTTAGTTATTACTGGGTTCCCTAGGGAATAAGTCAAGGGGATAACCCATAGTTAAACATGGGTTATCCCCTCTGGTTAAACTTTTTTAGAGATAACCCCTGTAACTATAGCTTTTGGGGATAAGAGGGGATATCTGAGGAATATCTCCTCTTATCCCATGTATCAAACAGTGCCTAAGGAAGAAATTAAAGAGGAGGTCCAAGCCAAGAATTCCAGCAGGGAAGGTAGAAATAAGGATTAAAAAATTCTAGAATAAAGGAGGGTGATTTGAACTCCAATTCAAAGGGTTTAAGAATGGAAGCATCACTGTTGTACCAATTTGATTATTGATAATAAAGGATGAAAGCCCAGAGTACTTCTTCAGTGAGGTTGATCCTATTGCCATTCATCGAGGACTAAACCCAAACAGTTGATATCAGAGCCTAGTTCAGGAAGGAGTAATTTGAAGATCTTCAAAGAGTTAAAATAATTTCAATAAAGCCTCATCAAGGTACTTCTTAATTTTTTAAAATTTATTTTTGTGCTATTTTTTTTTTGTTGACATCTTAGTTATGGGTAGTAGCATAAAAATATATTTTGAAAAGTTTGATGGGAAGGAAAGTTTCTCCAGACAGAAAGTCTAGATAGAAGACCTCCTTGTGCAGCAGGGTTTAGATATGGCTTTGGAGGAAGGCCAGATGGAATGACGGATAAGCAGTAGATGTCGTTGGAGAAAAAGACATGTTCAGCGATCAGAGGATGTCTAGCAGATTCAGCCCTTTATTCAATGCTGAAGGAGAAGACCCCGAAGGGACTCTGGTCGAAGTTGCAAGCCCTCTACATGGGGAAGAATATGTGCAACAAGTTGATGTTGAAGAAGTGCCTCTACAGCCTTCGGATGTCAGAAGGTGAAGATGTGCAGGGCCACATCCAGGTATTCGACCAGATGAACAATGAATTGCTGAATGTCGGGGTCAAAATGGAGGAAGATAAGGCACTTTTGCTATTGTGTTCGCTACCAACATCACATGACCCGTTGGTCACGACGCTGCTCTATGGGAAGGAGACATTATTCTATGAAGATATTGTCTCGGTGCTTTGAACGAATGAGCAGAGGAAGAAGATGACCAAGGAAACTGTTTTCTAGGAGGGTCTATCAATTGGAAAAGGGTCAGGCAGAGGCAGGGACAGGAGCAGGCCTAGAGGACGGTTACAGTCTAGGAAGGCTAAGTGCTACAAGTATGGTGAGATAAGACATTTCAAGAGTGATTGTCCTAAGTGAAAAAAAGGAATAAAAGGGAGGATCTGAATCTGTGAGTACAATTACAGGCTAGAAGGTGAAGGATGATCTCTTGATGGTATCAGATGGTCACAGGCACAGCACAGAGATGTGGACCTTGAATTCAGCTTGTTCTCATCATTACACTCCTAACTGATCGTAGTTCAGCACTTACACAGAGATTGATAAGGGGTGTATGACTTTTGGAGATGATCACCCTTGCAAGGTGGCAGGGATTGGCACAGTAAGAGTGAGAATATTTGATGGCATGGTGCGCACTCTTACCAGCGTGAAGCATGTCTCATAACTCAAGAAAAATCTGGTATCACTGGGGTACCTGCAGTAGACTGGATACAGCTTCAGTAGTCATGCCAGGAGTGGAGTTCTAAACATCTTCAATAGAGCGATGATGGTGATGAGAGGGAGAAGGTTGGAGAACAACAAATATAGGTTGGAGGGCTCTATGGTGACAAGGAAATCTGAAGCAACAGCTGTGGAATAGGATCCTCAGGATGTGTATAGTATGTGACATTTCCGCCTAGGCCATATGGGAGACAAGGGAATGAAAGAACTGAGCAAGAGAGTGTTGCTTCCGGTCCTGAGTGATGAAGATATGGAGATCTATGAGCCATGTTAGATGGGGAAGCAGAGGAGAGTTCAGTTTGCAATCAGCACAGCTATGAGTGCAGAACTCCTGGAGCTAGTACACATGAATGTCTGGGGACCTGCCCTGGTTTCTGTAAGGAATATGGCCAAATACTTCTTGATCCTGATAAATGATTTCTCAAGGAAGCAGTAGATCTACTTCATGAAGAAGAAACCAGAGTTCTTCACCAAGTTCAAGATATAGAAGGCTGAGGTGGAGAAGGAACAGGGTAGGAGTGTAAAGTGTCTAAGGTCAGACAATGGCGGAAAATATACCAGCAGGGAGTTCTGGAGATTTTGTGAGGAGTGGGGCATCAAAAGGCACTTTTCGGTGATGAAAACTTCTCAACGGGAAGGGGTGGTTGAGAGGATGAACATAACACTATTGGAAAAAGCAAGATGCTTAAGGCTGTAGGCAGGGCTTCCAAAGATGTTCTAGGTTGACGCAGTAGGTGCAGCTAGCTACTTGGTCAATCGATCATCGCACACCAGGTTGAATGGAGGCATTCCAGAGGAGATATGGTCTAGAAGGAAGATAAGCTTGAACCATCTGGGGGTGTTTGGATGCACGGCATATGTGCATGTTGGTGTTGGGGAGTGGAGTAAGTTGGACACCAGGTCAAAGAAGATGGTGTTCCTGGGCTACCCATGTGGAATCAAGGGGTATTGGATGTGGAACCCCTTGGAGAAGAAGGTTATCTTCAGCAGGGATGTGACCTTCAATGAGAGTTCGATCCTCTAGAGCAGAGATTGTACAAATGCACAGCAGGGACTGCAGGAGATGGAACATGGTAACACTAGTCAGATGACCTCCTATACAGTCATGCCATTTGCTAGTGGACCAGGAGGATTTGAGATTCGGATGGAGAGGACTGATGGAGGGGTCAAAAGCCAGAAAGTTCAGCAGGATGCAGCTGGGCAGAGGACTCAGGAGGATGCAGCTGGATAGGGGACTGATACTGGGATCGCACTGCATAGGCTCGGGGGAAACGTGTGACCACCAATTTGATACGGCTTCGAGGATTCGATGTCATATGCCCTGGTGATAGCGAATAGAGACCCTTACACTTATCAGGAGGCTGTGGAGAGCCAGGACAGTCAGGATGGGGATAGGTGGGTCCAAGCTATAGCAGGAGATGCAGGCTATGACAGAAAAGATACAGTCTCTTCACAAGATTGGCATGTGGCAGGTGGTCCAATTGCCATAAGGAAAGAAATCCATTGGTTGCAAATGGGTTTATCAGCTCAAGAAAAAGCATTCAAAGCAAGGAGGTATCAAGTACAAAGCAGGACTAGTGGCCAAAAGATACTCTCGGAAGGAAGACTTCGACTACAGAGAGCTTGTGGAAGAAGATGGAGTGGAGCTAATGAAGGTACACACCAAGAAGAACCCAGCAATGCATTGACCAAGATTCTTCCATGGGATAGCTTTCATAGGTATTGCAGCTGATGGACACGACGGACATGCTGAGGCCTTGAAAGCACCAAGGTAGAGATTGTTGAGCCTGGTGTGGTGCTATCAAGGCATAGGGAGGATAACTTATATTGGGATGGGTTTGAGTCCAAGGGTTGAGATTAAATCAAGTCATAAGTGTACACGGGCTTGGGGATTAGTTTAATATCATTAGGTTAGTCCATGGGAGTTTTTGTTGAGTTTAGGCCTGGCCCACTTGATGGATGTATTTAAACTCTAGTCTTTAGGGTTTGGATGGACCCCAAGCCGGAGAATGAATTTTCGCAGCAATAGATTGGCGCTAGAGGAAGGGCTTGAGCCTTCTCCTCTCATCTGTTTGCTCAGAATCTCTACTGACTTGGATGTCGAAGGGTCTTCCGCCTTGATTCCTACGTGAGGACTGCCTTGCAGGTCCACTCGGATGGAAGAGTGCTACCTAGATCCCGACGTGCATTGTCCCCACTGAAGAATAGATTTTCACAACAACAATGATTATCATAATTAATTTTATAAAAAAATAGTTGTTCTTATATCATATTTATTGTCAAAATAGTATGCTTGATTATTATCAAATTTCTGCACTTTTGCAAATCTTTTGAAATTCATTATGCTTAACATTTAATTTTTTAAAAAAATCTTATTATTTATGATATGTGATGGAATTTCATAATATGACATGCTAAAAATTATTTTTTTATGATTTTTAGTGAAATTAGATTTTTATAATATGAAGTGCTATCTTAATAGTTCTAAATTTTTTTAATATTTATTATTATAAAAAATGGATTAAGTAAGTGGGTCATTTTGCGCCATCCGTTAATGAAAATTATTCAGTTTAGCTATTGTTTACTTATAAATTTAACGGCATAAATTTCTTAGACATAGAATTACGATATGCAAACTTATATAAAATACTATATCTTGCATTTTAAACTTAGCTTATCAGGGTTTATACGAAAGCTTGTAATGCTGGGACCCTTTTCATATATAGAGCATATATGTATCTTTTGCTTGTGACCTATGCTTTAGGGGTTATATGCAATTTCTGTTTCGTGACCCATCAAATTATATATGGTCATAGGTGATGAGGGATAAAATCATCATTACATCATTGACCGTGGGGTCGCGTCCAATCCAAATGCCCTGCTTGCCAGTTGGCTAACCGGTGCGACATTCTAGCAACAAGCGTCTCGTCATAATGAAGAAAGAGAACGAGAGGGAAAAAGGGCCACATTATATGCGTGGGTTCTCTCAAAGACCACCTCATTAATATCCGATAATTAAGTCAATAGGCTGGAGCATTTAATGGTACAGAAACGGTCATAATGACTTGGCCAGTATTTAATGGAATAAAAAGAAAAGAGAAAGCATGCCTCGGCCAACATAGCTCGGCCAGCCTAAGCCTCGACCAGCTTCAACATAGCTCAGCCAGCCTCAGCCTTGGCCAGCTTCAGCATAGCTTGGCCAACATAACTCGGCCAGCTTCAACATAGCTCGGCCAGCCTCAGCCTCGGCCAACATACCTCGGCCTTAGCAACCATGCTATATCTTTTGCATCAAGGCATTTATGACCTCATAAAGGTCACGTGCATCCACCTGCTTTAAGGCATTTATGGCTGCCACGTTGGCATACCTTCGCGGAACCATAATGACCGAACCAGCATTCAAAATACCTCTGCGGAATCCGGCGCGTAAGAATTCGAATCAACTATAACTGAATAAGATTCTAGGTGGCGAATCATGCCCAGAGGTGGCCTAGGACCCGCAAGAGTGGCCTAGGTCCATGTGATCATTAAACCTCATGGCATCAACTAGCTCTTCCAGCCGTCGATCCTCTAACTTATAAGATACGAATCCCGCTGGCATCATAACAAACTCGATTCGGATCTCAACAGCTTTCAGACCCACGATGCCTCCAAGCAGTCAGGTGACCCTCTATAAATATGATTGTCTTCCTGCTTCTAAGGTAGGCGCCATCATGCACTTGCTCACCAGCACACTCTCTTTCTGCCTTTGCTTCCCCCATTTTCTTCGCCATTAGCGCTCTGTTCAGAGCCCTGGAAAGATTCTTCAGCGAGAGCCTTCTCCCTATTTTTGTTGATTGCCGATCTCCACTGACTTGAGCATCGGAGGGTCTTCCGCAGAGGGCTACCCCCAACGCCTCTCGCGTAAGGACTGTTTTGCAGGTCCACCCAGGCGGGAGCCCCGCGCTACAGCTCGATCGCGCCCGAGTCAGAGGATAGATCTCATCAGCAATAAATTGGTGCTAGAGGAAGGGCCCTCAAGTCCCATAAACTTGTGATCCAGGAGATAAGGGTCTCTATCTTGAAGAGAACCCCTCCAATGGCCAATCGAAGAAAGGCTACTTCCGAACCTCGGGACCAGGTCATCTCCCAAAGACCTGATCCGGTGAGCAGTGTGGCACCGCCACCACCATCAGTTGAGACTCCATCGCCACCAGCGGCCCCAGTGATCCAGGACCAGTTTGTCACACTGGTCCAGCAGGTCCAAGCACTGACCCATTTGATTCAGGGACGCCATGAAACTCCCTGTCCAGCTGCTCCTGCTCCTGAGGGAGCCGCGGACCCCCCTCGTCGTCCTAAGGGAGCTGGGCCAGCCCTGTAAGTGGTCTGTAGCAAGGATCTTCATAGATCTCGGCGGGCCCGATCCCTTTCTCCAGTGTCCTCTTGCCACAACTCGACGCCGTCTTCGCCTTCTCCCCATCTCGGCACTATAGCTCAGCTTCCGTAGCCGCATAGATGTGCACCAAGGCATTTATGGCCTCATAAAGGCCATGTGCATTTACCTGCTTTAAGGCATTTAATGCCTTATCTCCTTCCATCATTAAGGCATTTATGGCTGCCGCGTTGGCCCCTTTGGCACCATTTGCATGAGGAATGATGGCGTCATGAAGCCAAGACAAGGAGTTCTTGACTCTATGATTCACAGAGGTCCAACGTCCAGCTTCAGCCTCGGCCAATGGGTCTACTGCACCACCCAGAGAGTTTTCACAGGCGAGACCCCGTTCCGGATGGCCTTTGGCACAAAAGTTGTCATCCCCGTGGAGATAGGACTCCCCTCTCCACGGGTGGAGAGCTACTCGGAGGAGGCTAACGATGAGCAGCTCCGCACCAACCTCAACTTGGTAGAGGAAATCAGGGAGAAAGCTCGAATCAGAGTAGCTGCGTACCAGCAAAGAGTAGCTCGTTATCGCTCCACCCGAGTCAGAGGGAATTTTTTCCTCCTCGGTGATCTGGTGCTTCGGAAGGCTCCCATCTCGAAGCCACTGGAGCAAGAAAAATTATCCCCGAATTGGGAGGGCCCATATCAAGTGACGAAAGTCATTGGGCCTGGTACCTACAAGCTCCAGGATCTAAACGGGAAATCTATTCCCCATACATGGAATTCAGGCAACCTCCGCATACATCATCAGTAGGGTATGCCTTCTATAGGCCCGCTCCATTAACTGTTATGGCATATTGCTTCTATGATTCATGGCATGGTTGCTACAATCACTTCTCCAAAAAATCATAATGAAAAGTAGATGTCACTTGCTAATCATCGGCACGACCAAGCTGTCTCCTTGAACAAGAAATCTCTGTACCTCGGATGGGCCGAGTCCTATTCATCGAAGACTCGATATGGCCGAGCACCCTCAGTACGGCTGGGGGCCAAGTGATCTCCAAAACCCCATCCAGATTTGGGCAGCTTATAAGCCCCGGCCGGACCAGGTGACCTCCAAAATTTCATTCGGATTCGGGCAGCTTACAAGCCCCGATCGGACTAAAGGACAAAGAAACCTCGGTTGGATTCGGGCAGCTTACAAGCCCCGGCCAAACCGAATGATCTCCAAACAGTCTCCGTACCTTGGCAGCGCCAAGTAAAATATAATCTTTTAAATCCTTGGCCGGACCGAGCGATATCCGTACCTTGGCCGTGCCAAGTAAAATATAATCTTTTAAATCCTCGATCGGGCCGAGCGATCTCCGTACCTTGGTAGCGGCAAATAAAATATAATCATGAAGGCTCAGCAACATCGAGTAATTTATTATTTGGAAGTCTCGGTTACAACCGAGTAGCATCTTGGGAAGGCTCGGCAACACCGAGTAATTTATTATTTGGAAGCCTTGGTTACAACCGAGTAGCATCTTGGGAAGACTCGGCAATACCGAGTAAATTAATATTTGGAAGCCTCGGTTACAACTGAGTAGCATCTTGGGAAGGCTCGGCAACACCGAGTAATTCATTATTTGGAAGCTTCGGTTACAACCGAATAGCATGAAGGCTCAGCAACACCGAGTAATTTATTATTTAGAAGGTTCGGCAACAACCGAGTAATAAATTTCCTGAAAAAAGTATGCCCTTACTAAACTCATTCTTGTTTATTGAATTAAATTTAGCTTTTGAAGGCATGCAAAATTCTTATAACTCTCTTTGAAAGCTACAATGAGAAGCAGGTCATATAAATCCTCGAGCGATCTCCGTACCTTGGCAGCGCCAAGTAAATATAATCTTGAAGGCTCGGCTACAACCGAGTAACGATCTCCGTACCTTGGCAGCGCCAAGTAAAATATAATATTAAAGGCTCGGCAACAACCGAGTAATAAATTTCTTGAAGGTTCGGCAACAACCGAGTAACAAATTTCTTGAAGGCTCGGTAACACCGAGTAATTTATTATTTGAAGGCTCGGCAACAATCGAGTGATATTATTTGGAACCTCGGCCAATCCGAGTGGCGATCTTCGTGCCTTGACAACGCCAAGTAAAATATAATCTTTATAATCCTCGGCCGGGCCGAGCGATCTCTGTACCTTGGCAGCGTCAAGTAAAATATAATGTTGAAGGCTCGGCAACACCGAGTAATTTATTACCTGAGGCCTCGGCAACACCAAGTGATTTATTATCTGAAGCCTTGGCAACACCGAGTGATGTATTTCTGGAAGCCTCGGGCTAAACGAGCAATCTATCAAACACTTTGACGCGACGACTAAGACGTCCTATTATGCTTCGGCGGAGGTTGGTAACTTTTCTCCGCTTAACAGCAAGGCTATGCAACTTATTTCTTTTCAAAGAAATACATACATCATTCCTTAAATAGGATCATGTCTACTGCATAAGTCTATAGGGCCGCCCAGGCCTTTCTCTAACCTACACAGAGATAAACACTTTCTCCACAGAGGATCGAATGACGTGACCCCCAAATAAGATTGCTCAAGAATTCTACTCCCTATATCCAAAGTTACACTTCGGACTAGGGAGTAGGGGGCATGTGATGAGGGGTAAAATCATCATTACATTATTGACCACTCACATTGGTGATGGGGTCGCGCCCAATCCAAATGCCCTGCTTGCTAGCTGGCGCGACATTCTAGCAACAAGCGTCTCGTCATAATGAAAAAAGAGAAAGAGGGAAAAAGGGCCACATTATATGCATGGGTTCTCTATAAGGCCACCTCATTAATATCTGGCAGTGAAGTCAATAGTCTGGAGCATTTAATGGTGCAAAAACGGTCATAATGACTTGGCCAGCATTTAATGGAATAAAAAGAAAAGAGAAAGCCTCAGCCTCGGCTAGCTTCAGCATAGCTTGGCCAACATAGCTCGGCCAGCCACAGCCTCGGCCAGCTTCAGCATAGCTCGGCCAACATAGCTCGACCACCCTCAGCCTCGGCCAACATACCTCGGCCTCTGCAACCACGCTATGTCTCTTGCATCAAGGTATTTATGGCCTCATAAAGATCACGTGCATCCACATACTTTAAGGCATTTATGGCTGCCACGTTGGCCCCTTGGCACCTACCTTTGTGGAACCGTGATGACCGAACCACAGCGTTCAAAATACCTCTGCTGAATCCGGCGCTTAAGAATTTGAATCAACTATATTTGAATAAGATTCCAGACGGCGAATCATGCCCAGAGGTGGCATAGGACCCGCAAGAGTGGCCTAGGTCCATGTGATCATTAAACCTCATAGCATCAACTAGCTCTCCCAGCTATCGATCCTCTAACTGACAAGATACGGATCCCACTGATATCATAACAAACTCGATTCGGATCTCAACAGCTTTCAGACCCACGATGCCTCTAAGCAGTCAGGTGACCCTCTATAAAACGATCATCTTCCTGCTTCTAAGGTAGGTGCCATCATGCGCACTTGCTCACCGGCACACTCTCTTTCTGCCTTTGCTTCCCCCATTTTCTTCGCCATTAGCGCTCTATTCAGAGCCATGGAAAGACTCTTCAGCGAGAGCCTTCTCCCTATTTTGTTGATTGCCAATCTCCACTGATTTGAGCGTCGGAGGGTCTTTTGCAGAGGGCCATCCCCAACGCCTCTCGCATGAAGACTGTTTTGCAAATCCATTCAGACGGGAGCCCGCGCTGCAGCCCGATCACGCCCGAGTCGAAGGATAGATCTTAGCAGCAACAATAGGTTATTGATGGAAGAGTATTATTATGAATTTTTGAAATATAAAAATAAGTTTTATTTATTTACTTATGATAAGCCTTGAATATGACAGAATTTATTTACTAAAATTATTATGACTTATATTAATTTATGCATGTATTATCAATTTTTTGTTTCATCCACTAATTATGAAAGAATTTGCTTAGTGGGCTTTGCTCATAAAAGTATTATTTATATTTTTTGTTTTTCAAAATCAACATTTAAGTTGGAACTGGGTAGAAGCTGCTAAGAGACAGTAGTATTATATTTAGTAATATTTGCTTTACTTGAATCGTAAAACCGTCCAGAGTCTGAAAAATATATTATTTTATTTGTAATTACTTTTATTTAATTTAAATTTATGTTCGAATAATGTTTAATTTCAATTCAAATAAAATAATTAGTTATTATTACTAATGAAATTTAATTAAGTGCAAGTTTTAAATCTAAACACTTAATACATCCTACTGAAGAATTTATTTTCACATAAATTGTTATGTCTTGAATCCATTCTTGGGTGCATAACCATTATATCAAACATTAAATCAATCAACTCATGAAAACTTCATCCAGATTCATTGACCATCTATCAAATTATAATATATGAAATCCTCAACTAGACGCCTTCCTGCACCCTAATATCATTTTAATTCTATATCCATGGAGAGCTCTCCCAATCATCTTCAATTATTTTTCCCTCCAGTGTGATGTGTCACTTAAAGTTATCTATGTAACCATTAGATAGGCCTCTAAAGACCTACTCACATGGATATAAGTCAACAGTTCAACTAAAATAAATTTCAAATCAAAATTTTATAGTAGCTATATGGGTTGGAGCAAAATCCAAATTAAAAGCATGCATAAAACTCACTATTTTTGGCTTAAGCCTTGATTAGTTGAGTATCAATAGATACAAACGTTACTGTATTTAATTACCTGAAGTGAATTAATTAATCAGTCTTTAAAAATTTAAATTATTCAAACAAAGAAATGCATTGACTTTTAAAATTTAAAATGTGATTTTTTTTATGAAATGAAAATTTTTAACTTTCCAAACACCAACTTGGTCATTATGTGTATTCAAGCCGCGTGTGACAAGAAAAGTCAGATGTTTAAAAAAGACTTTATTTAGAGATTTTCTCTATGGAATCTATACAAGATTATTGGAATTAATTTTTTTTTCCCTTAAAGCATTGGTTTTCTTCATAACTTATGTAATATAAAATAATTGATATTAGAATGCATGTCAAAATGCATTGCAAGCAAAGCATGATCCCTAAGAGTTCTGTTGACATGCAAGAATATGAAGAAAGAATTACACTAGCAATTAAGAAAAAAAAAAAAAAACATACCATGCCATTCAATTAAAATTTATCATTCAATTTTTGCACATTATTCATCGTTACTTTGTTTAATTATGCATTGCAATGTATGTGACTTAAGCTAACATGGAGCGGTGCATCAAGACTTTGTTAAATTTGAATGTGATCCAATTACAAAGAATTAATCTAAAAAAGATAAATTATATTTTAATTTTAATTTTTATATTAAATAATTTTCATTTTTTATCATGTAGAATTTTTTTTAAAATTATATAAATTATTTATTTAATAGATAATTTTAAAACCGACTTCTAGCTAAGTATTGGAGGTAGAAATTTTTTGATAATTTTTGATGAAAAAAATCTAAAGTAGGCTAAAATTGTCTCTCTATTAATTTTTTAATATCCTTTGAAATAGGCTAAAGTAGTGCTCCGATAAACAATTTTTTAATTTTTAATTTTTAATTTTTTTTATGTAATTTTGAGAGATAGTTAATAAACGGAGATTATTTTAAGCGATGATCCGTTAACGCACCGTGGTGGTGGTGACCCTGCGTCCAATTTTCTGTTATAGTCACCTGTTTGGAGCGTAAAAGACATTTCACCGCACAAAATGATTAAATCCCACACCAAAAAAATAAAGGGACTAACGAGGGGGTGGCGCAAGAGCGGAGGCTCTGATCCCTTCTTCCCATTTTTTGCCCTTTCCGGCGTTCCAGCGGACCTCTTCGCGGGAGGAGGCCCTGGGAGCGAGCGAGCTCCGTCCCACCGCGTCCGTCCTCTCCGTTAAAAGAAGAAGAAGGAGGAGGCCTTTTCTTCTCTTCTCCTCCTCCTCCTCCTCTTCTTCTTCTTCTTTTCTCTCTCTCTCTCTCTCTCTCTCTCTCTCTCTCTCTCTCTCTCTCTCTCCTCTCGTAGCCAGAGAGCTGAGATGATCGAGAACAACAGCAATCCCGAGGGCGCAAAGCGATACACTCCCCCGGTCCAAGGTATCTGATCCTCCCCCTCTCCTTTCGCCGCTTTGTTGAAATCGCTATCGGCCTCTTTCTTGATCCGAGAGATTTATCCGATTCCGATTGTTTATTTCTTGGTTTTGATCTCCGTTGGGTTCTTTTCGGATTATAAATTCTACTCTCTTTCTTTCTTTCGATTGTGTTCTTATTCGGCGTTATTTACTTGTGTTTGACTTTTTTGATTGTTTCATGGCTTGATGTTGCAGGAACCGATCCATCAATCGGCGAAAATCTGGAGGTATTTTCTTGGGACTCTATTCTTAGCTACAGATGGTGGCTATTTGTTGGTGATATATTTCATGATCTTTATATTTGCAATACTTGTTATAAGTATCGATCAAGCTGCGAACCTGGGCTCGACGAGTGGGCTGAATCTTAATTGTGTTGAATAAGGATAGAAATATTTATGGATCTTCGAATGTTCGAGAATAATCTGGATTTTTTTTCCCCGCATCTGGAAGTCTTGGCTGAAACAAATTGGCTATTGGTTACGCATTTTGGATGATTTAAGCTCTCTGTAAATTTTGGTAAAAACTTTTGATTTTGATATATTATGGACAAAACATCTAACTTTTGGTTTTGGTACAATACAGACAATGTCAAGCTTTTGGTTTTGGTATATTACAGACAACATCTAACTTTGTGGCCTCGGTAGTTTACTGGCAAAATATGAAACTTCTGGTTTCGTTGTTTCTCAGAAGAAATATGTTCTGGATGAAACCAAAAAAAAAAAATCCAGATTTCTCATCAAAAATCTGAAATATCTTGTTCCAAGAATATTTAGAGCCATGTTCTGGTTGGACCTTGTTTTGCATTTCTCAGGCTAACATATAGGTAGTGGAGTAGAAAGTGAAATCAATGGCTGGTAGTTTGATATCCTGTTAGCTTTTTCTTTGCTTTTGGATATTAAAACTTGTGTGTGATCTACAGTTTCACAGCAAAGTATTTGCTGCTGTATGTATATCTTTCATTATGGCTATCTAGAATAACACATGGGAGAACAGTTTTTATTTGTGAAATGATGGGCACAGGTTTCTTCTGATCTCTTTGAAATTAATAAAAAACTTGCCCGTTTTAACTTGCATATGTAGATTCATATGGAGTTATCGAGTTGCATCCTTATCATTGTCATTTGAAAACTTTCAAAGTTATGGCATGCTAAGATACTTATAGAACCAAAGATGATTAAGAGTCAAGTATTAGAGATGCAAAAGCTATGCCTAAAAAGAAGTAGCTCCTTTTTCTTTATGTGTAGATAAGGTGCAGATAATGAGAATATATTTTTCTTTGCTCAAAAGAAACTGACAGCCTTTGTGTTTAAGCAAGGGTTTGCAAGTTTTTTCCCCCTTTCTAAAACTTGTGTCCTGTAGTTGTTGTTTCATGTTCCAGTGACTTAAAGATAACAATCACCAAGATAGCTAAATGAAAACAATCAATACCTGTGTTTTCTTCTCTGTGGTGAAGTACCATCTTATAAAAATACTTTATAATATCAGTGAAAGACACTGTGGGTGCACATTCTGATGGGATGGCTCAACGAACTGAACAGCCCATGCACATAATCATAGTCATTATTTTGATTTTGTCTTCACAATCAATAATATGTGCTACATGATGCTATTTAAAATTGCCATATATCTGCCGATACTTGACATTCTTTCTAATAAAAGTAAAGCAATGGATTGCACTAATGTTATGTCTTTTTGAATGTTGTTCTTGATAATCAATAAATTTGCAAAAATTGAAGCTGGGGGATGTCTTAGACCAATTACCATAAGTTCATAAGTACACAAGACCTAAATTTCAAAATGATATTGAGATTGGTGGGAATGCTTTAACGATGGCTGTTTTGCAACCACTGCATACAAGTGAGGATAGAGGGATCCCACGACATAATCATGTTGTATAGATTGAGATGGAAGATATTGAGACCTATATGGAAGATGAGTTATTGAGATGGAAGGTGGTCAAATTTAGAAGTCTAGATCCTCATGGACATGTTAGAGATATTGTAAAAGTAGCTTAATGGGGATACAATTATAAAGTGGATTGTTACTGTTCTGTCATGCACATTTGGAATAAATATTACCTTAATGAGGAATGAAATTTAATCTCTCAAAAACAGGGACAAGAAATGGAATTTAGGATAGGGTTTGATGGTTTGTGAACTGAAAGAAAAGACATCGACCTTTCTGATAATAATAAAAAAGTATAAGTTACATATGACCATATAGGTAACTTGGAATTGAAGAATGATGAATATCATTCTTCAAGTTTTTTATAATTCTTGTATATATCTTGTTGAGTCTGACCTTAAATTCTTGTTAAATTGTCTGATTTGTTGAGTCAAATTCTAAAGAAAAATTTGACAATTTGATGGACCCCGGCCATCTCCTCGGAGAAAAGACTCCAAGATGCCTTGGAGTTCTTGGACACTCTTGATAAGGAAGAAAGATGGAATTCCTTATACAAAGTCATAAGGAATTGAAATACATTGTTTGAGAAGGAGAAAAGGTAACATATACTTTTACCTTCCTCAATTTAAATTAGAAAATGGGATTTTCTTTCATTTTTTGTTTTATAACTAGAATTATTTTGATAACCCATCTTTTTTGATCCATAAGTACAATGTTCCTAAAGAATCTATTTTTGATCTTCATTAAGAAGAATGGCATCCAGAATTGTCGTACTCGAAGATGGCAACTGCTTCAATATTCTAGGGCCCTCAAAAGTTCCTTGTGCCCTATTGCTGACATGCAGAAATGAGCATTTGAATGAAAATCTCTCTATTTCAATTGGTTATATTAGTACCATTAAAATGAGTCCAACAAACTGTATTATTGTATGCTACAATGGTACACATAGGGTTATGTATACATAAAGAAACAACAACCTCGCTGGCGACTTCAGAGGGAGGAAATATTGCCTTAGAATGCTACACTCTTTTGAAATCTCTGTTAATCCAGTGCAAGCCTTCTTTATTTCTTTTTCCAGATTTGTCACCACATGGTAGAATGAATCAAAACCCACTTTTCTTGTTCTGCAAACTGAACTTATTCTGAAGCAGAGGACTGGAAAGATCTATGACTCTCATCAATGAAGGCCAAAAATATCCCCAATCTTTTTCTGCATGCCATTGAATTTCACTAAATGAGTAATTAGAGCTGGTTTCATACTTCTAGGATGTTGGGCATCTATAGGTAATGTCCTGATGCTGTTGTTGAATGTTGTTGTCATAACCGAGAATTTTCTTGAACACATATGGACATCCTAGATTAATTTGACTCTCTTCTGAAAGCTATTTCGATCATGTTTGGACTTTCTTTACCTTCTGTCTGTCTGTCTGTACTATTTGTTGTTATTATATACAAAATGTTGGGGTAGTTGTAGATTAGTTTAAGCATAATCTTGAGATCCTCAAGATCTAAGCCTCTAGGATTCTTTCTTACATAGTTTGTTCATCAAATTGAACCTTACAGCTGGCCCTTAAGATGCAAGGTGAACCTGCAATGTTGTAGTATAATGTGTTAATTAACTAAAAGGGTGTAAAGTCGATGAGGCTTTTAGATACCCATTCTTGGAAATCAGATTAATAATCGTGACATTCACAAAAAAGGGAGGTTAAAATCTAGGCTACTTTTTCTATCCATTCAATTTTTTTTTTAAAATATATGTTTGTTATTTATTAAAGTTGTAACTAAAATAATCTAATTGGCTGAAAATTTCTGAGCAGAGAAATTGAATTGATCAGGAAAGTTTGGATTTAGTATCATTTCTCATGCTATTTCAAATTGATTAAAAATGACCCTAGTCTAGTAATAGGCTAGTAATAAGTTTCAGTAGGAAAGTGGGAAATTTTATATATGTATGCATGTATGAGTTTGACCACATTCTTTACAAGTTTACATAACTCTTTGAAAAAGGAGTTAGTGTTTCAAAACCAATAGGCCATCCAAATTAAGATCTGGACCATTGAAAATGATCAACACTACACAAAAAATGTCTAGCGACTAAAGTTCATGTGTTTTGGTGATCTCTTTCCTAATTTTAAAGTAGGTGTCAAAATTAACGATTTTAATGGCAAGATACTATGTTTTACTATAATCGAATCATGAAGATCTAATGACTTTGAATTTGCATATGTTTTAAGATGTGTGCAACAAGATTGATAAAGTAGATTTTAATCTACGTCTCTTATCATGCATTTTGCTATCATAGTGCAATTGATATCGTTCATTTTTGTACTAACTTGATGAGTAGGTTAGAGGCCGGAAAATTATATGAATTATGTTTTTTTAGGTATTTTATAGTGTAGATCATATTCCATGGTTCGAATATCCAATATAGGTTGCATATCATATATTTTTAAAATCATTAACTCCTTTTATATGGAGTTAGTATAATGTTCTCTCTCTCTCTCTCTCTTCCCCCCCTCCCTCCATATATAAACATACGCACACATATACATGTGTCACACATATATTGTTTTAGAATGATTTAAATGCCTATATCCTTGGTCTCTTCAATCAACTTCTAGCTGTCGGAGCATGGAATTTAGCATTACAGCCTCAATACATGATCCATGCTGCTCAATGAAATAATGTAGTGTAAATTTGGATTATTTTGCTTTATGTTAAATAGTTTTATCTTTTGTCTATTTTTGACTCATTAGAGGAGTGAAAACTTAAGATTCTTTTTGAAGAGTCTTAATAAGTTCAAAACTCTTTAATAAGGTCTTTGAATGTTGATTTGAGGAAATAATTTTGGTCAGGGAAAAACAATAGTGGGTCACCTTTTGGGTCGTATCATGAGTGGGCTTGTGTTGAAAGGATATTTATTTTCTTCATGTGCTATGCAGCATAGACTTAAGCCCAACATCCTCAAAACCATTACTGAGATCCATGCCAGTACATTATTGGTTTGGTACAATATGGGTTAGTATGGTACGATATGCAACCTAGTAATAGGTGGTACGAGTTGGCATCGGATGGTGTACCAAGTAGCAAGGATCGGTTTGGATTGGTTCGGTTCATATCCAATCAAAACTTGATATTATAGTGGTATGATATAGTTCAGTATGATTGGTATGGGTCGGTATGACAAACCTTGCTGGGGCCCATTTGCATTCTAATCCTTTATAGATGGGATATGGCTATTTTAAAGGGCTGATAGGTTTGTGCTCCTTGTCACAACAAGCAATTGGATGATTCCTTTTGGTGAGGCATTAAGTTGATTTGACAATGGTTTTATTGATTCTCGCTTTTGTTAATCATTTGGTCTCTATGGTCTTCAAAAGATGTAAAGATGATTTTTCTTTCTTTCTTTTCTTTTTGTGGAATGACTATCAGCATTAGGGCATATTGTCATTGGATTGTTGCAAGTCATATGTCAAGACTTAACTGTAAGTAGTAATTTGTTGTGTTCTAGACACATTAGCCATTGCTATAATGCTAATGTGGGTATCTTTTATGGATCTGTATTCTCTGGATATACTTGGAAACTTATGTTGAAGTATGCAGGTTAACAACCATCAAAGATCTGTTTGTAAGGAAAGGTAATTTATTAGCTTTTGTTTAGTTTGTTTAGTTGCTTATAATTAGGAATACCATGTAGATGAAGCTTCATATGGTTGTAATTCCAATATTTTTATTTCAAGTCAATTGTTTGGCTAGACGTAGCTGTGACTATGATGCTGAATATTGACAGTAATTTATAGTTATATTTATCTATAAGGATATATAGCATCATATTTGACTGTACATTATTCTTAAAATAATAATATTATAATATATGACTTTTTTGAGAAGTAGTTTATGCCAATGTTATATTTAATATAATTAATAATATGTTAAAATGTGCTATTATGATATTATAATACTACATATTATTATAATGCATCTGTTTGTTATGATATTTTGTTAATGCCATATTATTTTATGAAAAATATATAAATATGAATGTATTTATTTTCTATCTTCTAATATTATACATCAAGTTTCACAAGTTCAGTTGGGAAAAGGCTTAGTTGAGTTGAGTTGAGTTGAGTTGAGTTGAGAAGTTTCACAAGCTCGGTATTGGACCCCATGCTAGTATCATACCAGTATGTTGTTGATTTGTGGGTATGGGGTTTAGGTCGGTGTACTAATAAGGCATAGCAAGGTTTACTAATTTGGGGTATTGGATCCTAGTTTCATACTTACAGGATGTAATGCGTTTTGTTTAGAATGGTATGTATCAGCATGGTAAACCTTGTTATATATTAATGTATAGCTTTGTAACTATATTGTGATATTGTTTGTATGGATAGCATTAGTAAATTTGTATGTTGATTAAAAGAAATTTTATTATTTTGTGTTATAATATTATCATATATAAATTGTTACATAATAATTTAGTAAAAATATTGTAGTTACATTAAAATGTTAATTGTTATCTACTAGCATAAAAAAATACTAAATAGCACAATCATATTAGAACACCCTAACCATTTATTATTATTTATATAGCATAATATATAAATTGTTACTTGACAACAACATGAAAAATAATATTACCGGGGGCATATTATCTAGTATAATAATATCATACATATTATTGTATAGTATAGTACTATACATTAAACAAATTTTGGTTAGTTTGGATTGACAACTCTTACCCATTCAACTATTATAGTTCAATCTATAGTTACTTTGTTTCTCAGTCTAAATGCTCCATTCATGCCCAAATATGTAGCTGCAGTTATATCTTGAATATCAAATTGCATGAAATAAAGTTTTGTGCTTAATTTACTTGCAGCAAAGAATTGCATCATGTTTAGACATATATGACCAAACAGTCATTTGGCTGAATACCAACCAACTGATTGAGAAATAATGATTTCAATAGCGCTTTTAATTCTTAAAAAAAGAAAAGATTCTCTTATAATTGAGTGCTCTAGCCAAAAAATAATGATGCCTTTATTGATCAACGTATTATTGTGAATTTGGATGATGTCAATCCTCTTATTCTTTCATTTTTAAGATTCTTAAGCCAAATAAACTATGGTTACAAATGTTTCTTTTCCTCTTTTTGTCTCAACTGACATAGTACAAATCCTTGTTTAAACTGAATTGGTCATGTGACATGTCACTTACATGCATGTGATGTCATAGCAGGTCTATTGATAATGTAATGTGCATATCAATAAATACAAGAACTTTGAATTTTAAAGTGGATTATCATGTCATCTTCATATTAGATTTTAGGCATTCACTGGTGTCATCCATATGATAGGTTTCGTTCATTTTTTTTTTTTTTCCAAGTGAAACAACTGCAGTGATTACCAGTCATAAACAATTTATTAGCTAGAAATGATGTGTACTCTTTTGCACCAGATAAAATGATTCCACTGCATACATCTATTTGCGCATTTAACGTTCTGCAATATTTTGTATTTCTTTTGCCCCTTGCTTTCTTGACAAGTGCTTGAGCTTTTGTAATTTTTTTTTTTCGTTTGTTTGTATAGATCGATTTGAAAAAACAAATATTTCCTATGGGATTGATGGGGAGAAGAGTCAAGCTTCTAATTTGAGAAATTTTCCTTCAATGGATCATGGGGAGGCTGGTGGCAGCAATGTTCCAAATGAAAACGCTCATTGTCCAGGCTTGATACCCATGGATGGGTGTTGTACTGGTGAGGCTGCGCAACTTTTAAATGAGCGTAAGTATACAGTTGCAAGGCACTCTCTGGCTTTTTGAGTTATGTAAATTTCATGTGACAGATCTTTATCATAATCATGTGAACTTGCTGGCAATAGCTCAGTCTCTTGCACCTACTTAAATGTCATTTGTGCGCTCGTGCACACATGTATATATAAAGAGGGAGGGAGAGAAAGGGAACTAGACTTGGCTACATTTTCATGTAGTGAAGCCCAAATCTAGTTGCCTCCTTCATCATTAGATTCGCGTGGATCTTGAAGCCAAAAACTACTTGTTAACCATATTTCCTGCTTAAAAAAAATCTGACAAAATAAACAAAAATATGTAAAAAATAAACAGAAAAGGGAAACAATGAACACAAATACGATGGAAGTAAATGTTAACTGTTTCAGGGGCAACAATAAATAATACTAACATGTTTAAAATAAACAGCTAGTCTAAATAAATAAACACTTAGTTGGGGTGGTAAATAGAGATGCTAAGGAATAAATAGAAACTATGTTGCATGTGATGCATCACGAAAAATGAGGTATATTTATGGAGATGGGATAAATGTGACGCACAGTCAATGCCTGCATGCCATGTGTCCAATCTTTACATATTTCATGCCTCAGAGCGCACAAACCATCACATTCCTAGTTCAATAGTTTCTCTTTATTCCTGCAGCATTTTTGTTTACCATCCAAACTAGATGTTTATCAGTTTAGGCTAGCTATTTATTCTACACGAGTTTGTGTTTTTCCTGTGGGACAAGTGTTTATCGTTGCCCCATAAATAGATAGTGTTTACTTCCATCTTATTTTGTTTATTTTTTACATGTTGCTGTTTATTTTATTGGATTTTTTTTTTCAAAGCAAGTAATGGTGGTTAACGGGTGGCTTTTTGGCTTCAAGATCCTTGCGAATCTAATAGTTGGGGAGGTGATTGGATTTGGGTTTGGCATCACATGAATGTAGCTGAGTCCATTGTATATTGTTAGACATTTCAGCATGTTCACCAGTTTCTTGCGTTATAAAATGCACCATGAAGTGTAAATAATGAGAATGAGTGGCATCATAAGAATACTACCTTGTGAAATAGAATTGTCTTGAACATCAGTTTGGGAAAAGAAAAGGCTACTCTTAATATTTTGAATCAAGTGCATTTCTATGTTCTTATATATTTGTGTGTTTTCGTGTACATGTGTATGCATCCATGGGTGTACGTGTGCAGTTGGTACACAAGTTGTAAAGACAGGACATTACACCCACTGCAAAATTCAATGTTGTTTATTAAAAAATGGAATTCTAAACTTTTGGATATTGTCTACAAGACTTTAAATGTCATTTTATGGAAAAGCAGATATTTTTGAACCTCTGTTCTCTACATTAGGCAATCCAAAGTCAGTACACTGTATTGTGCTGACTTTATGTTTGGGAGGACTTGATGTATAGGCAAGATATTTCTAACATATTTTTTTTTTGGCATATGGACTTTGTAACGTGGTAGACTTTCTAACACATCAAACAGTTTAGATTTGCAATTTGCAATTTGATTATTGAATTTTATAGTGGGTGTAAAGTGCTTCTGTATACCCTGTGTGTATTATAATTATGCCAATGTATGGTATAAATACATAGATACAAATATATATACATACATACATGTAGAAGGTAGACAAAGCAGAACAAGCAAATTCTTTTTTATGCGTATTAAGCATTGCATAATTCTTTACATAACCCATTACATAACCATATTCATCCAGCCTTACCATGTAGCCAGCTTTATGATCCTTATCTGCCAAATCATCGGCTCATAATTGTTATCGAATAATATATCATTTAACACTATTTTCTTAAGCATACCTGTTTAGCGTACTGAAGTGGGTTGAAGTTGACTGTCAGGGAGCACCTTCAACAGATGCTTATGTACATGGTTGCTGCCTGATTTGCTGACAGTTATGTACTAAGAAAAATGATGGGTGTTCTCATGTGATATTTGTTTTCTTTATCATAGACTTGTTTTATTTTCTGAGAATGCCATATTGAGTCAAAACGTAAATGATTGGTCTGAAAGTATAGGATGAATTTGCAAGAGGCTAGGGTGTTTACCACCTTAGGTGATGACTGTTGATCATCAGTGACTCCTGATGATACAACTGTCAGTGATATCATTTTTGTTTTTGTTTACCAATTATGCAGATGCCAATATATTTGGTCCAGGTTTCTTTCATATGCAAATCAAGAAAATGATTTGCACTCATGTGGGAGACATGTTTAGCAAATATTATGGTCACTCGATCTTAAATAAATCTGCTATGGTAGTCTTATTTTATGACTCTATCTCAATTTTCAATCTGAAAGAATTTGGAAACGGGAAATCCTAAACTAACACCAACCCTCAGAAATAAATTGGAACAGTCAGGGGTAGTGCCTCAGAACTGCTGCCTATGGAAAATCCCGGTGCCCACCCATAAAGGCAATTATTTAGAATAATCCAGTTTTCTTAGGTTCAGTGTTAGTTTAACTTTATTCTTGAACTATGCAGTCATACACCCCAATAACATTGCTTCAACCAACTTTAGTTGTTTTGTATTTTTTAATGCTGTTAGTTGCACGACTCTCATGCTATTTACATTTTGCTATGTAGGTTGGGCAAATGCCATCCACTTGTGCAATGATCCATCAGTTGATTTACCTGGTTGGTTATATCTCTATGGTCTTGGTAACCCTGTAAATTTGTTTGTCGAACTGGCTTAGTTGCTGATTTTGGCAATTGCTTTGCTTAGCCTGGTCAAAATTTACATTTGAAAAATTGATTTGATTGGCATTAGTTTCAAATTTGATTTGAGATGTTTTGATCTTTTTTCAGATTGTATTTCCATTTTAGCTCCTTTTGATGCATAACAAAGTATCACTGATCCTTGTATTTTTACTATAGCACCCACTTTCCTGTGTTTATGTTTTATATTGCCTATACTCTGAAGCTGCCATGAGGGAAGGCTATCAATGTTGATTTCTATGTGGCAGGATTTCTCCGGAGACATGGAAAAAGAAACAATGACACATATTTATTTACTATATGTATTAATCCATGACCTCTAAAGGAATTGGTTATCAAGGCATCGAACTCTTAGATTTTCCAAATTATGTGATGCACAGACCTGATGTGAACTAATCCTGATTTCTACTTCTTGAGATGCATTTGGTTGGTTTGTCACACCTATGTTGCATTTGTATTGGCCATCATTTTAGTTGTTTGACACCATATGATCCCCTTGATCAAGAACCTGGAATGCTATTAGCCTGTAACCCTAGACCTGTGAATTTTGTTCATTCATTTATCATATAAATTAAGCTCTACATGAAAATGAGACAGCTGCTTGCTCTTTGCATGTGTTAGTAAGAATGGCATGTGCATATGCAGCCTTATACAGGTGTATACATGCATGTTGCATACACACTTACTCATTGTTGCTCGGATATTGCAACCCGGGGGGGGGGGGGGGGGGGGTTTGAGTTCTTTTAGAAATTTTAAAAACTTAGTAGGTATGTGCAATAATATAAAATCAAAGTTTGATAATTTTGAGGTGCAGTGAGGTGAAGTGAGAATAATTCAAGCACAACAAAATCTAATTATACAAACATAAGAGATTCATAGTGGTTCGATGCCAAACTCAACTCCTACATCCACTACCCAAGAATCTTTTGAAAATTTTCACTCACAATCGTTATTCCAAACGATTACAATCTTAGCCTTTCCAGCTAGCTTTTTGTTTCACAAGCACAAGGGAGCCTTACAAAAAATATATCAAGGGTATACCACAACCCTTACAAGTTTCAAGTAAGATGAAACTTTAATAAATCACAAAGAACAATGTTTATGTACAATAAGCTCCTCCCAAATGAGCAGATATATCAAAATAAATGCACTTTACTGATTTAAAGATTCCACTCCTCAAATAGGCTTTTCCTTCTTAAAGGCTGAACTTAGAAGATTAATGGAAGCCTGCTTGGTTCCTTGAATGTGGCCTTTAATGAGATTGCAAGTCCCCTTCTTGCACAGCACTTAATGGAACAGTAAATGAGCTGAATCTCTCTTGAATGCACTTGAACTTTCAATAGCTCTCAAAGAATCTTTAATAACTCACAAAACTACCATTTGAAGTTGTATTTATAGCCATTTAAAGTCTACTAGCCGTTTAGAGCCGTTGGAGGGTGGTTGGAGAGAAATAGCAAGCTTCAGAAAGTCAGAAACTAGTCGTTACTGTGCCAGTTTCCTAAGATCACAGTAGCTGGCATGGTAGCCAACTACTTTTCCATCTCAGTAGCCGGCATGGTATCCGGCTACTTCTCCCAGTAGTCGGCTACCATGCCGGCTACTCAAGGAGAAATAGGAGAAAACTTAAAGTAGTCGGCTACCATGCCGACTACTTCCAAAGAAGCTTCTGTTTGAGCCACAGAAGTCGACTACAATGCCGACTAAACAAAGAAAACTCTCTATGAAATTACTCTGTGGCAAATTCTTTGACATTAGTTCACTACCATACCGACTAATGGAAGAAATAAGTTGATTTAAAGCCATTTTAACATTATATTTCATTTAAAAAAAGTTCTAATCTTCTGGAAAACATTTATTCTTTTGAACATAAATGTATTGGCCTTTTGGAAATGGTTTTTCATCTTAGAAAAACTTTAAAGATGCCTTGTTTTACTCATTTTGCCTTTGATTTACCTTCCTTTGGACTTGTTGAAATTCAGAGTATCTTCCTTTGATTCAATCTTTATGTTAGGAATTTAGGAAGCCTTCTCCTTCTTCTTGGTAATTTATATTTACCTATAATTCAATTTGTCTCTACAACAAAATCATTAGTACTATACTTAATTGTTTTGTAGTCATCAAAATCGATATGAGGTCAACACTCATAATCATAAAATGGTGCAAACATATTAGCGCAAAAAAAAAACCGATGCTGAACTCTTATATTGGTGTTGTTATATCATAGCCTGCATCACTTGCTTCGGTAAAATCATTAGTAAGAAACTATGGATCATGATTGCTTGAAGCTGATAATACCTTTTTATTGGCATACCAATGTCTTTGGTTCCTGCAAAAAGTATTCCAATGCATAGGTAACAAATATTCAATATAGGGGCTGGGTGAAGTGAATGATTTAAGGTGCTTTGAAGGTGTGAGCAAATGTGTTGAGCTAGAGCCCAGTATTTTCATCTGCTGGGCTGATGCTTACCCACTTAGGCCTCATTTTTTTTTGAGGTACCAAGTTACTTAAAAAATCCATATTTTCCTAAGTAAGTCTTACCCAGACAACACTTTAGGAAAATAATTTATTATCCATATTCATTTGCAAGGTTTAAATCTCGTGGGATAGAGGTGTTCCTCTTGTTTTTCTACGGAACAAGATGCCTCATGTTCTGTCCCATCTCGATCCCTGGTCCAATCAAGCATCTCAATATTTACTTGGAATGCTTTTTTTCTTGAAAGAAATATTTGTGAAGCTTTTATGTTTTATTTGATTTTTAAATATATTTGAATTTTAAAAGTTATACTTTTATGATAAATTAGATCTATTTAAAATTGATACCATAATGTATTATGGCCGTAATAGGATGGGATGAGACTGTCGAGATTAGTCTTGGAATCTCTCTGAAATGAGATGTCTTGGCCATCTTGGCTCCAATTCCGTCGAGATTAAATCACTATTCTTTTTTTATATTATATTTTTTTTTGAATAAGTTGCTAAGATCTATATATCTTCTCATAATATCCTTTATACTATCGGACCTACTTTGTATACTAATTATATACTCTCTCTCTATGATTGAAGCTCAATTTTCTCTTATCAAACTATATTTTCAATTATACTTTCGATATATATATTAATCATATAAATTTTATTCTTTAAATAAAAATAAATTTTCATAGTTACTATTTACTAATTAATAATAGTATTATATCCCTTTATAAAACACAGATTATATCATGAGAAGATATTTTTATTTCAATTATAAATTATTTTACAAATGTTGCATTCTTACTTTTTCTTTGCGAAATGCATCAAGAGTGTAAGGTGAATGGAAGGAATAATCGAAGAATATTAATGGAAGGAAGATAAAAAATATTTTACCTAATTTATAAAACATAGGATTTTTGAGGAAGATAAAAAAAATATTTTACGTAATTTGTAGGAAATCAATTTAAACATTTTTCAAATGATTAAGTGTTACCTCCAATTTGACAGGTAAATAATAACATGCGAATGCAATTTATTCTTTTAACTTTTTTAACTGAAGCATAAGAACGTGAGTAAGTTGGTCGATAGGAAAGTTGACTTTCCTATAAAATTTTTTCCATCAGAGAATGGAGCCTTAGGAGTCTTCACGAATACCATGCTGGTTTAATGTGTAAAACATGATGGCTTTGTATTATGCAATTTTGTGTCAATGGACTGTGTATTATGTTAGTATTCTTGAATTTGGTGTCAATGGACTGCATATAATGTTAGCATTCTTGAATTTTGGTGACAGACAAGAAAGATTTGATGTTCTCAGGATAGTGTCTTTTGTGAAAGGAATTCCTGGATTGTACCAAAATGACTGAAATTGGGGAAAAGGTTCCTTCCATGACTATATGTTCATCTAGTGGGTCTAAATCAGTCGCAATGCAGGATAGCCATCAAGCTTGTGTGCATATCTTAGCACCTGGATATCAAATTTACAGATATCATATACTCATCTAAAATAGTCTTAGGATTTACTTGTGTTATCGAGGACCTTTGTCACTTTTAAACATTCTGGGGAGCGAAATCAATAGAAAGTTCCATGTATAATTAAGAGGTGAATGCTGAACTTACTAGTTCTCTGGTGTCTTCAAGAAGATACATGGTCTAGATAAAGAATCTTTCTGTGGTTTAGTTTGTTAAAAATTTATGTAAGCTGCCTAGTATATCGGGCAAATTTTGAAGTCTTCGATCAATCTTAATTTGTTGTTTTTTTTTGTTTAATTTGGTCAAAGCCACTCATCCTTCTCTTTTTCCCTCTCCAGTCTTTTGATATATCATCTTCTTCTTTTCGCCTTAGGTGCACTTTGCAGGTCTCATTACATCAACAAGCCAACCACTTGGAAACTAGAATGAGTGCTGACAAGATTTTGTCATATCCAAGGAAAGCATGTGCTCTTCCTGATCTTCACCAATGCCACTAAGTGGCTAACCAACTTGACTTGCTAGGAATAGATACCTCCTCAGTCAAATCTCATATTTATAAGGAAGCTCTTACACATTCTTCATGATCTTTGCACGTCCAATGCTTTCTCTCGAGATAACCAACCAAGAAAAGACTTGGGAGGGATATACCTGAAATGCTTTGTTCTTCACTTATTTTTGCATTCACAATAGATTTCACCTTTAGTTGGGGAAATATGAACCTCACAGAAAAGTTCCAAAGCCTTCCAAAGATTGGAGTCTCTAACCTTCTGTCTTAGATAAGGCTGGCAATGATGGATGCGAGGAAGAGAATTTGAGTACCTCAAGTGCTGTTTTCTATAGCTTTTTAGTAGGATTTAGGAACTAAGATTGCATTTGGTGCACCGCCAACAATCCTGAATGGTAACGTGGATTACCTATAAGATAGATTACCACTTGATAGATTACCAGTAATGTTGATTGTTGTGTTTGGTATACACAGGTAATGCAAAAGAAATATTGATTACTGTGTTTGGTATGACAAACAGATTACCAGTCATATAACATTAAATTTTCAAAATACCCCTAAATTAAATGTATTAAAAATATATTATTATATATTTGATATAAAAAATTTTATTTATAAATGATAATATGTTAAAAAAATTATATTTATAAATGATATTCGAAGCGACTAGTGAGGATGCTAGAGGCCACCGATCGAAAGAAATTTCGCGGCGTGCTGTGGGGCCGCTGGGCGGCGGAGATCCGCAGGACTCCGTGGAAGAGGGTTCTCCTCCGTCCAACTCTACGAAAGAGGGTGTGGCTCAGGACTCTTGACATGGAGGTTCCAGCGAGGTCGGTAAAAAAGAATGCGAGTCGAGAGCGATCAAAAGAAAAAAAAGGGATAATTTTGTCAAAAAGTAATTTATCAGATTACATCTATGGTAATGTGGATAATCATCCCTTCCTGAGGTAATCTGGATTCAAAAGGTAATCCAGATTACCACTACAAGATGGATTGCCATTTAAAACATGTACTAAATATAGTTATCTGGTGGGTCCCATTTAAATTACCTATAATCTGGATAGAATACCTGCTACCAAATGCCCCCTAAGTCATATCTTCTGTTCTAATGATAGTGTATTTTTAGCATATTAATGTAGCCAACCTCATGTAGTTGGGAAAAGGCTTAGATGAGTTGTTGTTGAATTGAGATACATTAGTTTTTTAAAAAATTTGCTTTACTGCTAGTGGGACACCAATTATTTGGCAGATGGTTCGATATCTCAATTCAAGTTACTTGTGTTGATCCAAGCACGCATGACTTCAGGGACCCTGCATTTCTGTCTACATCCCTTTTTCTGAATTTGGAACTTTAACACAGAATTTGTATGAGGACAAAGAGGTCCTGGTATCTACTGTTGTATGCTTGATTGTATCGTGAGACTTGAGTTGGAAGGAGCTGCCTGCTTTAAGAGTGTCAGCAGCATATTGGAAAGGTCTACATGGTATCCTTGTTTGCCTAAAAATCATGTGGTGTAATCATAGAAAATAGGAACCATAACCTGAATAATAGAAGAATGCTAGCACTGGATCCAACAACATGATCTGTCATTCTAAGAAACTAAGTGATCTGAGATTTTCTTTTTTATTTTTATTTTTAAGGACCTGTTGATTATTTTGTTGTACACATTGTGATTGTGTTTTCCCAGGCTATTATTTGTTCTCATAGGATCATTGTCAGTAAGTTTGGGTAGAACATATTTTTCACTTGAGGCAATAGATGGGCCTCCTCTGTAATGGTGTTTTATTAACTTCGAAGGCTGCTCCAATTACCCCCTTCGCCTACCTAATTGCATCACTACATCTCATTTTTTCCGTGTCATTTTGAACTATTCTTTTTGGAAGGGAACTGGTGAAGAAAATGCTGCTGATATTTTTGTAAGAGATAATAGGTTTTTACAAAGGGTAGTGGTGGTATCGTGAAGGTTTCCAGCAATCTATTAAACACCTTCAGTTTCTTATAGTTTAGGGCCATTTGGTATCTCTTTGTTTTTCTTTATTTTTGTTTTCAAACATCCTGAGAAGAAAAATGAATTAAGACTGAATAACATATATGATGAAACCCCCTCCTTTTTTTTAGAGCTTATCATAGCTAAGATTGATTGCGTTTAGAAGTGTGAAAATAAAAGCCAAGGAATGGTGGAAGTTTTGTGCCAATGCTATCTTGAACATTAATTCTTCATGTTGTATTTCACTAATTTGTAGAGAAAAACACAAAAACAATGATAATACCAAAAAGGTCATTAGATAAGAAATATTCAAGCAACCACAGGAGTTAATGCATGAAACCCTATTATCTCAACATTAAAAGCTATATCTACTGCAAACTATACATGATATATGTGAAGTATGCCAGATATTCTGTGCAAGTTACTTGCCCACCCTCCCCCGCTCTCGCTCCCACTTGTTTGTTCTTCTGTGCACACAACTCAGTCGCACCCATGTGATGTGTCGATCATGACAATGATTATTCTATTCGTGATTAGTTTATAATTATGTGCATTTCATATTTCTTTTCCTCATTTGTTTTTGGTCTCTACCAGAAAGACCAGTGATGTATTCTGGAGCTAGTGGGTCATCGTGGGGTCACTCGAAACTTCCGCATCAGGTGGTGGCCTTGTGGATCTTTCTGCTTGGTATTTTCTTTCAAAAATTTCTTTGTATTCCTTAATCATTACCCTTCTTATATTATAATATGCAGGTGGACTTTATTTCTGAGCTAAAACGTGCAATGCATAATGCTGAGACCAATGCCGTGCCAACTGTCAATGAGCGTAGCTGATGGCTTGCGAGGATGGAATTGGGAATTTTTGGAAGTCACTTCTTTGATGGATTATATAGCCAGACATTGACTAGATAGATGTCTGTATCATCTGTACTGAACCACCTAGTTCTATCTTGCTAATCCCAGCGGTGCGGAAATGCTTACTATTTTGTCATGACTATTGGAAGCAGCGGAACAGAACTGCTGCACTGATTGTTGGTACATGTTGGCTTTTTAGGTAAAACGTGTTGCTTTCCGATGTCTAACCCCCAGGATGGATGTGCTACCGATAAGTTCTCTCTCTCCAACTTAATATGATATCCTTGTCTCTCTCTCTCATTAGACAAGCCGACGTGATGTCTTTCATTCTCAGTATTATTCTGGCATCATAGAAACAGTTGGGATGGTTGAGACTTGTTTTCTGCAAGTAGCCTAAATCTGAAGGTAATCCTTCTTCTTTTCAGTAACAATGCCATCTATGTGATCATTAACCTTCCTTCTTCAATCAAAAGTGTATTTACTATTTGTTCAGAGAAGGGGATAGAAATCAGGATAGCAAGGCATCGAGGGTGGAACCATAGTTGTGGTCGGTGGCTGAGGTCTATCGGAGGATTTAGCAAATTAACGAATTTTGTTCATCAGAATGATGGACATAATATTCGGGTTTACAAATGAGTAAATTTGTTGTCTCTTTTTTTTTTTAATTTGTGTTTTGGGTGGAAAAAAAGCTTAAGCATCTACCATCATTTAGAGGCCGTTTGGTAGCATATAATTAGATAACTATGTTTGGTATCCTTTTCTGCGGAGTTAGGTAGGGATCTTCGGCAACGGCCTATGTCGTAAATTTTTTTTTTTCCATTGGTAGCCTTCAGAGTTAAGTAGGGATCTTCGTCAACGGTCCGATATGTCGTAATTTTTTTTTTTTTGTTCATTGATAGCCTTCAGTATTTTTATTGATAGCTTTAAATATTATTTATAAATATAATTTTTAAAATGTTAGTATTTATAAATATGATTTTTTTATTTTTTTAAATTAAGTATATAATAATATATAAATTTTTAATAAATTTAATTTAGAAGTATTTTAAAAATTTGATGTTATATAATTAGTAATAACCAATATTACTATTGCATTACTTATGTATATCAAACAGTAACTATATATAATACAGTAACCAACATTTCAAATGCAACCTTAATGCCTTGTGCATAACAGATGAGGAAATTTTACCATACGAGGCATAACAGATGAGGAAATTTTACCATACGAAGAATTGTTGGGTTAGAGTTTATTCGGTTGTGAAAACTGAATTTATTTTCTGGATTTATCTCTTCAGAATATAAAAAATACTGTTCGCAATGGATAGGGTTAAACATTTTAACGAGCATTTGGATCACATCAGAAAAAAATTTAAATGGTTAAACAGAAAAAAAATAAATGGTTAAATAAAAGAAGGGAAAAAAAAAGGTTCCACATGGTTTAGGGTTTAAGAATTTAAAATTTGATTTAAAATCAGATTTAGAAGAGTGAGTATTTTAAAAATTATTAATATATAACAAATTTAAGTAAAATGGTGAATTTAAAATCTTAATCTAAAAAATACTAATACATGATTTAATTTTATTTATATTATTTAATTAATATATAAATATAATTTATTTTTATTTTTATGATAAAAATAAATTTATTTTAATTTGAAATTAGATTTATGTCTGATAATCAAGTTGATCTGACACAATTTTCAAGATGCACAGTATTCTTCACAAATTAACAAAAAAAGAAGGATCTCTTAAATTAAATATTATAAATGAATAAAAATTATAGTATCAAAAGAAATCTACCCTTAATAGCCAGCATTAATATCTTTTTGAGACTATTCAATTTTCATGACAATTGAGAAATACCTTTTTTTTAATGTAATAAATGAATAATATTATCCTTTTCTTGTAGGCTTGGACAGAAAACAATCTTTATAAAAATATTGGTTTTAGAATAATCTATTAGTTATGGATTTTGGTGTCATAGAGCTTTGGCATTAGCAAATCCTAGATAAACCTTTGAACTTTTCGATTACCTTGTCTTATTAACAACAAATTATTTTTTCTTGTAGTAAGATTTGGTTTATGAAATCTCATGTAAAAAAAATGATAAAGGGAAGATCTATTTGGCCTCTTTCAAAATTGTGGCACATTGAGAAGGCGTTGCAACTGCAAGATATCCACAACATAGCTGATATTGGATTTACCATTTGGCTAAATGTTGCTAGAGTCATTGACCTATATGGAGAATTAGCTGCTTTGGTTGGCACATGCGGAAAGCAAAAGTTTTTAGACAAGTCTTGGTTAGGTTTATTAGTTTTATGATAGGGTTTACAGCTATCTAAACATATTGGGCATTTGGATTTACAAACTCTTGTATCGAATATTAATCTAAGTTTTATATTTTATCTAAAGAGACATTCAATGAAAATTTAACACCTTTTTGGTAAAAGAAAACTTAACACTTTTCCTTTTTTTTCACCATTTCACATTTTAAAACAAGAGTTCTCCCTGAGTTCATGCCTTTGGCCACCATCGCCTCCCGTATCACCACTAGCATCCTCCAGGATGGTTTCACCCAGACTCTGTTGTTGTTCCTCCAAAACTGCAAGCTGTGTCAATACCAAGAATTTTCCTGAGGTACTCTAATTGCTCGAATTCACCTTGAAGCTCCTCCCACTGCAACGGCAATATTTGCAGAGTCAAAACAGAAGATTTAAGCTGCTATTAAGCTATGATAAATTTATTAAAGAGCTTGGAAGAGAAAAAGGACAAAATTTCGTTATCATCCCATCGACTCTTTTTGACTTTCTTTTTGTTAAATAGCATGTCAGTGATACAACCAAGAATATGCACAACGTATATGCAAGAATGTTCCGACTGAAAATGGGTCTTTACACTTGGGATCTTAGAACAGTTATGAATCTGGAATATTATTATCATGCTCCATTTTCTATGGTGAAACAAGCTTGGAAGTCGTAAAATATGTTACGTCAAGAAACTAAGTAAAAGAAATTCCCTCTAAGATTGGCAATTTTTTTTCATTTGGCCGTTTATCCGATCATTTTGAATGGATCGAGAAATCCCTAGTCTAAATGGCTTAATAAGTAATGGTGATTTCTCGTTAATGGCTAAACGGGTAAACATCTCTGGAACGATATTCTCTACCCTATCCTCGTTTATCCATCACCATCCCCGTTAGCTATATATATATATATATATATATATATATATATATATATATATATATATATATATTAAAATTTTAAATTTAAATAATATATATATATATATAAAATTTTAATATATATATATATTATTTATTTAAAATTTAAAATTTTATATATATATATATATATACATGTTTGAATTTATTCTGCCTGACTCTTGCTCTTCCTTCTCTCACGCAGCCGTCTCTTGCTCTTCTTTCACGATTGATCTTCATCTTATCCTTAAAAAATTTATTTTTTAATTTTTAATAAATTATAATTTAATAAAATAATTTTATTTTTTTATGTACATAGGTAAACGGGTACCCATGCCCGGCCGGATATCCCCGTCCCAACCCCGTTAATTATAACGACTTAACGGGGCGGCGAACGGGGACGGAGACCAGTATAGGTCGCCTTGGGCCATCCCTAGGCCGTTGCCATCCCTAGTAATGATAGGAATGAAGAGAAATAAATAAGCATTAGTTAATGAAATAAAGAGCTCAGTTATCATTCAAAAGATAAAGCCATTTTATTTATTGTGAAAAGTTCAGATATGTATCCAAATCACTTTTAAAGAACGTCGCGTGAAAGGAGATCTTTGTGTGTTTTCAGGAATGTGACAGGGTCGCCTCCTTTCCGCTAGGACCTACAAAAGAAGTTCATGTGGTTCCGGCGGGGACCCTCCGACGCTCAAGTTAGCGACTTGAGGGAACAGGAATTTAGATGAGAGAGTTCAAATTCCTCCTTTTTTTTTACCTTGCGAGTTAGGGTCCTCCTTTTATACTTGTCCGAAGGTCCCTTTTACCCCTCATTAGAACCGTCGAATCCCTCAGGATCAGCTCTATGAACGACGGGTAGGTACGTCGTTGCTGAGTGGGTGCCGCAAATACCGGCGACTGTTGAGTGTGCTGGCAACTACCCATGATTTTGGCCATGACAGGCGGGCCAACCGTATTGCAACTGATGTTTTAGATCACCGAGCTCGATATTCGGAGTTGATTTCATGAGGGTAGAGAGCACGTGGTATGAACTGAGGTTAGGACCAAGACTGAGGCCGAGGCGAGATCCGAGGACAAGGCCGAGACGGGACCCGAGGCCGAGGCCGAGACGGGATCGAGGACAAGGCCGAGACGGGATCCGAGGCAGAGGCCAAGGCGAGATCCGAGAACAAGGCCGAATCGGGACCTGAGGCCGAGGCCGAGGTAAGACTCGGGGTCGAGGCCGAGGTGGGACTCGAGGCCGAGGCCGAGCCGAATCCGAGCCCGAGGCCGAGGCCGAGCCGAATCCGAGGCCGAAGCTTGAAACCAACCAAAGTTTACTTCGTTCAAAAAAAATCGTATGGGTTGTTATCGTGTCGCCTGACTGTGTGATTAGCCACATCACATGCCCCCCACCCCCGAGATGGGTGAGCATGCTCCTATCATTGAAAGGGAGTGTTTTATCACTTGGTGGCTAATCTCCATGCACCACGCGTCGAGGGCCGTTCTTCCTTTAATGGTGCATCAGACGCTGCAACGCCATCATCTCGCCCACCTCGGTCATTGGGATCGAGGAGGATTTTTCGAGTGCTGGGCAGGCGCATCATTGCGGTGAGGTCACCGCTGTCCCTTCATTGGCAGTGACCTTCGTGCCTCCCGCTCTGGGTGGTTGCCATAGCCATCCCCAATGGCAAGCGGACATGTGTCTGAGGCGAGTTAGGCGGGATGATTTTGAAAAGACAAGGCTATAAAAAGGGGATCGTCCTCGACCGGAGCCGCCTTCATTGCCTACGCCTTCTTCCCCGTTCTGATCCTGTCCGAACCTATTCATCTTCCTCCTCCCAAGTTCTTCGTCCTCGATTCTTCGTCTTCGAACCTTTCTGGTCAGTTTTGCCTTCATGGCTTCTTCGTCCCTTTCGTGCTCAATTTCCGATTCCGGGGGTTATTCCCCCGATCTTCCTTAACAGCCCTCCTTCTCTCCTGCACCAAGCTGGTCCTCCTCTGCGGAGGATGTCCCGGCGGAGCAGCAGCGAGTGGTCGGGCGATTTCCCATCGGAAATCGCCCGGCCGCCAAACGGGCCCCCGTCCGGCGCCGTTCGACTGTTGCCGGCCCTTCTCGTACGGGGGAGTCTCCCGAGGAGACCGCCTTTGTCATGACTGCCCAGAAGATAATCAATCTCAGGGCTTGTTACCAGATTCCTACCGACCTCTGCCTATACCGGCCTCTTCCCGAGGATAGGGTAACCTCTTATCTCGGTAGGGTCGCCTTGTATGAGTATTATTTTAAGGCTGGCCTCCGTATTCCCATTCATCCTTTCATACTTAACGTTTTAGATAGATATTCCTTGGCTTTGGCACAATTGGTCCCAAATTCCATTCGGACCCTCGTAGGTTTCTTAGTGCTATGCCACATCCATGGGATAGATGCTAGGATTTCTCTTTTTCGTTGCTTCTATACCCTTAGGAAACAATCGGGATGGTGGTCCTTCGCCCCTAGGCCCACTAGAATTCTCAAGTTGCATCTTCCTACCTCTGTTAAGGGATGAAAAATAGGTTCTTCTTTGCCCAAATTGAGGGAGTGAAGACTGAGTAGGGAATCCCTGACACTGAGGCCAACAAAGACCCCAGAATTCTTCCAAAAGATCAAGAGGAGTTCGGACAGTTGATTATTGCCGACGTCCCTCGATGCAACCGGCTGCTAGCCGAGGAGAATCTTCGGCTAGCAGGCCTTATTCCTGGTGACGGTGAACAATATTTTTTTTAAAACTTGGTTCTTCTTCTCCCTTGATTATTCCTATGTTTTGGTCTGCAGGCATGGCACCGTCACTTCGCGCGATAAGGCAGGCTGTCGCAAGGAAAAGAAAAGAGGCCAGAGCGGGTGGGGTTCCTACCGAGGAGAGGGTCACCGTTAAAGTCCCTAGGAGAACCGAGGGTGGAGAGGCCTCCAAGAGAGATGAGGTCGAGAGAGAACGGCCTCGCTCACCTTCACCAGCACCGCCCCCATCCCCCATTGATTTGACCGAGACTCCTCCGGGCCAAGAAACCGGAGTGCCACCGCCTTCGCCCACCGTAACTGAGGCAGAGCCAGCCATCTCGGCCGTAAGGCCGATTCCGAAGGCCATCCCTTCCGAAGAGGCAGAGGCTGAGCCTTTGCGAGATGAAGTGCCGGCGGAAGCCTCGCCGGCATCTGACCCGACGCCAGTGGCTGCCGAGGCTGCGGAAGAGGAGACCGACACACCTTCCTTCCAGTCAATTTTGCTGCACCATAGCCGCTGGGCCAAGAGGACAATGGCCCAAGCCTCCGTACCCGAGCTCGAGAGGTTTCTTCAGAATCAAGGGACTTCAGCATTCTTCCGTGAGGCGTCTGTAGCGTACCTATGGGCAAGTATTTCTAACGCTAAACCCTAGTAACTATGGTCTCTTCACCTAACTTGGTAATTTTTGTACAGGCACTAAACTCGTTGATTGCCGTTAGGGGCCTTTTGTCTCAAGCCGAGGCCACTATCGGCCAGTTGCGGGAAGATACTAACCAAGCCCAAGCCAGGGCAGAAAAGGCCGAGACCGCTCTGCAGGCCACCCAAACGGAAGTGGCCCGGGCGCAAAGGGCCGAAGCTGCCCGACTTGAGAACCTGGCCCGGGCAGAAAAGGCAGAGGATGCGCTAGAAGTAGCTCAATGCCAGGCGGCCAATGAGCTCGATAACGCTCAAGTGGCAGAGGAAAAGCAGAAGGTGGCCGAAGAGCGATAGAAAGCTGCAGAGTCGGAAGCGTACCTGCTGAAGCACCGACTACACTCTACTATAGAGATAAGAGCGGCCGAAGAACGGGCCAAAAATGCCAAAGAAATTGCTCACCGAGCCGATGCCGAAATAGCCAACCTGAAGGCGGCAGTAACCGAGGCCGAGAATAAGGCCGCCGAGGCCGAGAAGGAAGCAGCCGAGGCCGAGAAGGAAGCAGCCGAGGCCGTAGAGAATTTTAGGAAGTCTGACGCTTTTGACAAGGAATTAGCCGAGACAACTGCAGTTGCGTACGAGGGCGGCTTCCAAGATTATAAAGAGAAGATCCAAAGACTTTATGGCCTCGAGGGAATTGAAGAGTTGGAGCCTGACGAAGTCCAAGAGGATGATTGCCCAGCTCCGGCCAAGCCTTGAGTTTTCTTTTTGTATCAAGTCCGATTTGATCAGCAATTTTGTAAACTCTTTGCTATTAATGAATCTTTTTGATCCGTAGTGCCTATTCGATGCGTCGTAGCAAGTTTTTAGTGATTAAGTTGATGTGAACCGATTCTGAAGATTAACTGAGGCTGAAGCAGTAGACGAGTATAGCCAATGTCTTGGTTTACCAAGGACCAGTGGCTTGGGTTGAAGATCTGAGGACACATCATAGGACGATGGCAGAGCCGGTAGCGCACAGAGAGTAAAAATGCTGATACGCTGTTGGTTAACGAGCAGACCGTGCTAGAAAGCATCAGTACCTCAGCTTGAGTGCTGATTTAGGTGCCAGCGGAGTTAAACGTGTGCCGACGGAGTCAAGCGAGTGTGCTGACGCGGAGTCAAGCGAGTGTGCTGATGCGGAGTCAAGCGAGCGTGCTGACGCGGAGCCGGGCTTAGGTGCCGACACTGAGTCGGGCTTCAGGTGCCGACGCGGAGTCGGGCTATATGTGCCGACGCGGTATGTGCCGATGCGGAGTTGGGCTTCAGGTGCCGATGCGGAGTCGGCTTAAGTGCTGACGCTGAGTCGGGCTTCAAGTGCCGACGCGGAGGGCTTTAGGTGCCGACGCTTAAGTGCCGATGCTAAGGGCTTTAGGTGCCAACGCTGAGTTGAGCTTAAGTGCCAACGCTGAGTCGAGCTTCAAGTGTCGACGCGGAGTCGGGCTTCAAGTACCAACGCGAAGGGCTTTAGGTGCCGACGCGGAGTCGGACTTAAGTGCCGACGCTGAGGGCTTTAGGTGCCGACACGGAGTCGGGCTTAAGTGTCGACGCTGAGGGCTTTAGGTGTCGAGCTTCAAGTGCCGACGCGAAGTCGAGCTTCAAGTGCCGATATGGAGCTGGGCTTTAGGTTCCGACGCGGAGTCGAGCTTTAGGTGCCGACGCGGAATCGGGCTGTATGTGCCGATGCGGAGTCGGGCTTCAAGTGCCGACGCGGAGTCGGGCGTGTCGACGCTGAGTCGGGCTTCAAGTGCTGACGTGGAGGGCTTTAGATGCCGACGCGGAGTCGGACTTAAGTGCTGACGCTGAGGGCTTTAGGTGCCGACGCGGAGTCGGGCTTAAGTGCTGACGCTGAGTCAAGCTTCAAGTGCCGACATGGAGTCGGGCTTCAAGTGCCGACGCGGAGCCGGGCTTCAAGTACCGACGCGGAGTCGGGCTTTAGGTACCGACGCGGACCCGAACTTTAGGTGGGAAGTAGGATCACTCAAAGACACGGGTTAGTGAGAATGAATATTACTCTAGCAGACATGCTCAAATTAGGGACATTAACAAGCTATTGATAGTACCGCCGTAGGTCGTCTGCGTTCCAAATGCGGGAGAGAGAGGCTTTCCATTCAGCCCCTTAATTTTGTATGCTCCGTGGTGGAGTACCTCCGCGACTCGATATGGTCCTTCCCATTTTGGCGCTAGCTTGCCTTCTTCAGTCGGCTTTAAAACTTCGGCTCGTCGGAGGACTAGGTCTCCTAGCAAGAATGCTTTGGGACGGACGCGAGCATTGTAATACTTGGCTGTTCGCTGTCGGTAAGCTGCCATCCAGAGTCGCGCTTGGTCTCGTAGTTCTTCCACTAGGTCGAGGTCGGCCCGTAACTGATTTGGATTGTCCCCCTCGCTGTACAACTCCGTCCGAGGGCTCGGGGCACCTATCTCCACAGGAATAACAACTTCAGACCCAAAGACTAGGCTGAAGGGAGTCTCTCCGGTAGGGGCTCGTGGTGTCGTGTGGTAGGCCCACAGTATATTGGGGAGCTCCTCCACCCACCGTCCTTTGCAGTCATCTAGCCGGGCTCTAAGTCCTTAAAGAATAATGCGATTGTTACCTCAGCCGCGCCGTTGGTCTGGGGATGTCCTACGGAGGTGAACCGCTGATGGATGCCTAGCTCGACGCAAAACTCTCGGAAGGCCGTGTTATCAAACTGCCGGCCGTTGTCTGTGACGAGAGTGTGCGGCACTCCAAACCAGCATACTACAGATTTCCAGAAAAAGGATCTCACTTTGCCCTCAGTGATCTTGGCGAGTGCTTCAGCCTCGATCCACTTGGTGAAATGGTCAACGGCTACCAGCAGGAATTTGCGTTGACCTGAGGCTGGAGAGAACGGTCCTAAGATGTCCATACCCCACTGGGCGAAAGGCCAAGGTGCAACCAGGGGGGTCAACTGGGATGTCGGCTGCCGCTGGATGTTGGCATGGCGTTGACAACTATCGCATCTCTTGACGAGCTCGAACGCATCCTCCCTCATTGTCAGCCAATAATATCCTTGTCGGAGGGCTTTGTACGCCAGGGCTCTGCCTCCCAGATGACTTCCGCATATGCCCTCATGGATTTCCCGCAAGATGTAATATGCTTCCATGGGGCCGATGCATCTAAGGACCGGGTATAAGAACGACCTCCGATAAAGCTTTCCATCCATTATTAAAAACTTCGAGGCCCGCCGTTTGAGTAGCCTAGCTTCAGTCGAGTTTTCAGGGAGGGCGCCGTCGGTAAGATACCGAATATAAGCGTCCATCCAAGAGGGCTCCTGCTCGACTGGCAGGGCCTCTTATGTTGCTTCAATGCTTGGGGCTTCCAGATGTTCTACAAAGGTTCTTCCCAAAGTCCCGTCGGCTGAGGTGGCTAGTCGGGACAGTGCGTCAGCTCTGGCGTTCTCCCTTCGAGGAATGTAGCTGACGCTGAAGTGGGCTAAGGGAGAGGCTTGTGACTGCACCATATTTAAGTAGCGGGACATAGTAGAATCCTGCGCTTCGTACTCCCCTCTGATTTGGCCGGTAACTAGCTAGGAGTCAGTGTATACTCTAAAGCATTTTACCCCGAGCTCTCGAGCCAATCTTATCCCAGACAGTAGGGCTTCATACTTAGCCTGATTGTTGGTGGCCGGGAAGAGAAAACCGAGGGCGTACTCGGTTACAACTCCGTCTGGACTAGCTAGGATGAGGCCTGCTCCGCTCCCTTGGGAATTTGACGCTCCATCCACGTGAAGGATCCAGTCATCCCCTCCTTCGGTTCCAGGACCCAAGGGGTTTGCATGGGACTCTTCTGGTTGCTTCTCAGCCCAAGTGCATTCGACCAAGAAATCTGCCAAGACTTGAGACTTCATGGCCGACCTGGGACGGAACGATAGGTCAAATTCTCTGAGCTTGAGTGCCCACTTCGCTAGCCGACCAGAGGTGTCAGGACGAGAGAGGATCGCCTTAAGCGGTTGGTCTGTGACTACACAATTGGATGGGCTTGAAAATAAGGTCGGAGGCGCTGAGCGGAAACAATCAACGCGAATATAATCTTCTCGACTCTCGAATATCTAGTCTCTATGTCGTGAAGCACCTTGCTGGTGTAATACACCGGCTTTTGTGTACTATCGGCATCCATGCGAACCAGCACGGAGCTGACAGCTTCGAGAGAAGCCGCGAGGTACAGAAGAAGTTCTTCTCCACCCCTCGGCTTGGACAGCAGTGGGGGGTGGATAGAAACTCTTTCAATCCCTTGAAGGCCTCCTGGCACTCCCTCGTCCATTCGAAGTCGTTGACTCAGCGCAATGCCTTAAAGAAAGGCAAACATCTTTCTGCGGGCTTGGATAGAAAACGACTCAAGGCCGCCATCCTTCCAGTCAAGCGTTGGACTTCCTTTTTGTTAACCGGAGACTTCATGTCTAAAATGGCTCGAATCTTGTCAGGGTTTGCTTCAATCCCACGTTGTGTCACCATGAAACCCAAGAACTTGCCTGCTGTTATCCTGAAGGCACACTTGCGGAGGTTCAGTATCATCTGATACCGACAGAGGTTGCCGAAGGTTTTCGTCAGGTTGGCAATGTGATCAGTGGTATGGATGCTTTTGGTTAGCATATCGTCCACGTACACCTCCATGTTGCATCCGATCTGGTCTTCAAAGATCTTGTTCATTAACCTCTGGTAAATGGCTCCCGCGTTCTTTAATCCAAATAGCATTACCTTATAATAGTATATTTCCTTCTCCATAATAAACGAAGTAGCTTCCTCGTCCGCGGGGTCCATCTTAATTTTATTATATCCAAAGAAGGCATCCATGAAGCTAAGGGTCTCGTGGCCTGATGTAGCGTCCACGAGCTGATCAATCCGAGGCAAAGGGAAACTGTCCTTGGGACACGCTTTGTTGAAATCGGTTAAGTCTACGCACATCCTCCAACTTTCGTTGGCCTTACGGACCATCACGACATTGGCCAACTAGTCGGGGTAGTGGACTTCTCGAATGTAGCCTGCAGCCTTCAACTTGCGGATCTCCTCGTCAATGGCCCTTTGCCGGTCTGGCGCAAAGCTTCTCTTCTTCTGCTAGACTGATCAGCACTCCGGCTTAATGTTGAGCCGGTGGGTGATTATCTCCTCAGGGATACCTGGCATATCAGATGATGACCATGCAAAGATATCAGAGTTGACACGCAGGAAAGCAAGGAGCTGATCGCGCGCCTCCTCCAGGAGTAGTGCTCCGATCTGGATGGCCCTTGTCGGGTCTTCCCCCAAGGGGAAGGTCAGTAGATGCTCGGCTGGCTCCCCCTCCTCTCCAAGTCTCGGGGGTCGAGCAGCTTGGGCGTTGTTGCCAGCTTCGCTCCTTGTAAACTAGGAGCCAAGTGATAGCAGAGCGGTAATGGGCTTTGTTCTCCCTTCATTTCTCCAACTCCTTCGTTGGTGGGAAACTTTACCAGCAATCTCTTGGTGGAGATAACAGCATCTAGCAAGTTCAAGCCAGGTCTTCCCAAGATGGCGTTGTAAGCCAATGGGATCCGAACTACTAGGAAGTTCATGAAGACCGTACTCTAACGTGGCGAAGTCCCAGCGATGACAGGAGAGTGACTTCCCCCTCAACCCTCACGGAGTCTCCAGTGAAACCCACCAAAGGGGTGGTGACGGGCCGAAGCGAGCGTTCGGGCAAGTTCATCCTAACAAAAGCATCATAGTTCAAAACATCGACCGAACTTTCACTATCAACCAGAATTCGTTTTACAGGATGTTTAGCGATCGTCATAGATACGACGACGCTATCGTCATGCTTATTTACTATCCCCTCTAGGTCCCTTTTTGAGAAGGGAATTATAGTCTCTTCTCCCTCCTCTCGCTGCCTCTTAAAATTGTTACCTGCCCCCCAGGATATCATGGCCACCGTCTTCTCTGTCGGGGCATTGTCCACACCAATCTGAGTGGGAGGTGCATAGAAACCCGGGGCAGCTGGATTTCCTCTTCGGACGAACTTGCTTAGATGGCCTTGCTGAACAAGTTCTTTGATAGCTTTCTTCAACAGGCGGCAGTCTTCAGTATCATGGCCGTAATCCCTATGATACTGGCAGTAGAGTTCTTTGCTATGGAAAACTCCTGGCTTCATGGGGGGTGGACGTCGAAGGTAGGGCTCGTCCTCGATCTCTAACAAAATGTGAGATATTGGAGCGAGGAGAGGAGTAAAATGCTCCTTGGGAACGAGCGTTTGAGGCCGATTATCTGAGCGACGAGGTGGCTCAGGCTTTCTAGATCGTCCTCCAGCGGGTTCCGTAGATATTGGCTTCTTGCTGGAGCCTTTATCGGCCTCTCTCCTGGAAAAGTCCGCTTCGTCGGCGCGAATATACTTCTGCGCTCGGCTTAGCAATTCGGCATAGGAGCTGGGAGGCTTTTTGTTCAGGGAGTAGGCAAACCTGGAAGGACGAAGTCCTCGCTTCAGGGCTAGAGTGGCTACGGAATCCTCAAAGGTTATAAACTTCCAGCGCGGCTTCCTTGAACCATGTAACGAAGTCCTTTAGGGTTTCACCGCTTCTTTGCTGGACGGCGAACAGGCTATCAGCCACCCGAGGGATCTTTCGGCATGCATCGAAGTGGGCCCAAAAAGATCGCTCGAGTTGCCTGAAAGAGTTGATACTGCATGGTGGTAGACGGGAATACCATACACGTGCTACCTTTCGAAGCGTGGCCGAGAAGGCGACACAGAGAAGAGAATCCATCGCCTACTGGACTTGCATGAGGACCTTGTAGCTCTCCAAGTGATCCAAAGGGTCCGTCGTGCCGTCGTATGGATCCAACTGAGGAAGACGGAACCAAGGTGGGACATGCTCCTCCATAATGCGGCGAGAGAGCGGAGGACGGTGGTCGTAGTCCGTCCCGTGGGGGTTGGCGATCCGGCGGCTAAGCTCCTCCAACCGCTGATGTTACTCATCCAGCCGTTGTTCGGCCCGACGAGCGTTCTTCTTGTTGGTGTCTTCTTTTGAGAAGTCGGAAGATGAATATGGGGAAGGTTTCCGGTGCAAGGAATGCATGTGCCTTGGTTCTTTCTCACCACGCCGCTTGTGAGAGTGATCAGAATGGTGGGAAAGAGACCGCCGCTGCTTGGAGGTCTCCCGGCGATGAGGCTTCCGGACCGAGTGGTAGGAGGCCTCAGGGGGGGTCCTATCCCGATGGGGTTGACTGGCTCCATGGCATTCTACATGCGGCGGAGGGGGTTGAGGTGGCACAGGCGTGGTGGCAGAGCCCTGCTCCTGCAGTCCCTGCACCACCACTATCAGATCTTGCACCTGATGAGTCAGGGCATCAAGCTGTTCGGCCTAGCTAGCCTACGGCTGCATGGGAGGCGAAACAGGGAGGTTGGCCTTCGATTGTTCGGCCCGTGGTTGCCTAGGAGGCGGAACAGGGAGGTTGGCCTCCGACTGTTCAACCCGCTGTAGGCGTCTCGCGGCTTGGCTGGAAGAAGAGTCTTGTGCTCGGGTAACCGCCATCTTCTTCCTTCCAGAGGTCAAGGGGTCGCAGATGCGTGAGGGTAAACGTCTGTTTGTCGTGGCCCCCCTTCCTGGCGCGCCAATCTGTTGCAGCCAAATCACTTTCAAAGAACGTCGGGTGAGAGGAGATCTTTGTGTGTTTTCAGGAATGTGACAGGGCCGCCTCCTTTCCGCTAGGAACCTGCAAAAGAAGTCCCGAGCCGATGGTTCCAGCGGGGACCCTCCGACGCTCATGTTAGCGACTTGCGGGAACAAGAATTTAGATGAGAGAGTTTAGATTCCTCCCCTTTTTTTACCTTGAAAGTTAGGGTCCTCCTTTTATACCTGTCCGGGGGTTACTTTTACCCCTCATTACAACCGTCGAATCCCTCAAGATCAGCTCTGTGAATGGCGGATAGGTACGTCGTTGCTGAGGGGATGCCGCAAATACCGGCGACTGTTGAATGTGCTAGCACCTACCCGTGATTTTGGCTATGACAGGCGGGCCAGCCGTGTTGCAGCTGGTGTTTTAGATCACCGAGCTCGATATTCGGAGTTGATTTCATAAGGGTAGAGAGCGCGTGGTATGAACTGAGGTTAGGGCCAAGACCGAAGCCGAGGCGAGATCCGAGGACAAGGCCGAAACGGGACCCGAGGCCGAGGCCGAGGCGAGATCCGAGGACAAGGCCGAGACGGGACCCAAGGCTGAGGCCGAGGTGATACTTGGGGTCGAGGCCGAGGCGGGACTCGAGGCCGAGGCCGAGCCGAATCCGGGACTTGGGACCGAGGCCGAGCTTGAAACCAACCGAAGTTTACTTCGTTCAAAAAAATCGTATGGGTTGTTATCGTGTCGTCTGACTGTGTGATTAGCCACATCAGAAACAAATGTCGAAACATGCCCCATCATTTTATTCCATTAAACCAGACATGATCTTAGGAAGAGGATATCAGACTATATTGAAGTTCAATGTATACAAAAGTTGAAGAGGTACAGCTTCAGCCTTGAGAGAGGGAAAGATGGAACTATCTTAATGGGGACAGAAGGAATCATCTGATAAAATAAAAGGGAAGAAAATCACTTGAATCATGTTTGCATGGCCTCAAACCCCAAAAAATATGACTAAGACATGGTACTTAAACTAAATACAGTATTCAGAGGAAAAAAATCTTAGATGCAGAAGATTCAGCTAGTATGTGCAGATTGCAGCAAAATAGAAACATTGGAATAATATGTAACACTGTACAGGCACAACCGCCCCATAAGAATGCCACCATGCAATTGGTTAAATCGTCATCTATCTTCAAGACAACACACACCAATAAGTTGCATGCAAACTTCTGACAGTATGTTTGCCAGCTGGCAGATACAAAAACAAACATATCTCAAGCATCAATTAAGTTAAATGCCCCTAACTGTCTACATTAGCATTAGATCAAATGCTTAGAGGCCAATTCTCAGAACAAATGGGGCCAATGAATGAGTGCAAAGCTTCCAAAGATATGGCATCATTTCACTGTAAAGACCTCAAACAAGTAATCCAGCACAAATCAAAGTTCCAAGCTTTAAATTTTCATTTGTTTTGTCACTAACAACTTGAGATGCAATATTATACCCATGAGCATATAACCAATTCTGTCATTTCCTATTTAACATTTTTCTCATTTAAGAAGAAGCTGCTTTATTTCACGCCTCACAGTGGCCAAACAAAACAAAACAAAGCACAGTGTAGATGGTTTCTATGAAATTGGTTTAAGTCATATCATGATCTAAATCTATTGGTTTTTTCTGGTACTTCAACATATCATATTGGGCATTTAGGATTCTTTCGGTGTTGGGCATCGAATTTCACAACTAAGTTTGATTTTGCTACTATGGTAGGATCGGTATTAAATATCCCTTGTATATTTTTCTTTTCTTCACCTTAATTCTTTTTCTTCCATGTTCTCTGACTACAATTAACTTTGTTTCACTAGTTACCTACATCCATTTGATGTAAGAGCCAAATCTAGATTTCATGTTTGTCAGAAGTAAGATGAAGACCTATGGTAAGTGAAGGCTGGACAATTTAAATGAAACTAAGACATGAAGGTCTGGAAGTGTTAAGATTAATGGCTCTACTGCACTGAATATTGATGGTAATAACTCTCTTGACGCTCAAGGAAAGAACTTGGTTCGTACAGAAAGTCCCATCAAACATTTAACGTTTTCATAAGGGTCTTCACACTTAACAGCAACTTGGCTACACATATTGTAGATTGAGTTCACGTTGATTGGACACAGCAGAGAAGGCAGACTTAGTCTTGAGCAACATAACCAATGATCCATGTGATTGGCAGCATCTGAACCCTAGACTTTCACACAGAATTTTTTTTTTCTTTAAGGAAAAAATGCAGAATATATTTCCAGGTATACTGTTTAATTCAAAATTTTATCTTGATTTCTCTTTGCCTTCCCAAATTGTATCACATAAATAAACCACATGATTATGTGGCAGCGTACATGCCAAGCATATCTGTTATGAAAAAAAGATTTCAGTTACTACTTTGGTGATGTTTTATTATTCTTCGCATGCTATTAGATGATTTGTGTCAATAGGAGATTGTAATCTTTGTACTGCACCAACCAATATGAATATCATGGTTCTGTAAAATTGTATTTTGTCATTCCGTACGTCTAACAAAAAAAAAAAACAACTACATTTAGCATAAATATTTTGAGTTAATAGTAATATTTGATTATGTGATAACTCACCTCTTGATGAGACAGAGAAACCAATTTCCAACCAGCTACAGCAATGTAACGGCGCTTTAGTATTGTGTGGCCTAGTGGAGTACCTGTAAAGGAACCAGAATGAATATTTTCCAGTTTTGTAAAAGATGATAAATTTTGATATGAGTTTAGTTATAAGAGAAAATATAATGATTTGTATCAGTTAATAAGCATTGCCTAAATTCCTTGAGAAATGCGTCGGTCCATCAATCTCAAAAGCAAGCCTTTTGTCAATCAATACTGCATCCAAAGTGTATCCATCCACCACATATTCTCTGACCCAGTCAAGGCCTGTGCTAACTAGTAGTCGTGCCACCTCTTTTTGGAATGAAGAAGTCGTCTTCTGATTGAACCGCTTGGTCTTTCCTGCCCGTGATATTTTCTCTTCAAGATCCCTGTTCAGTGACAGACCAAGATGAGGGTATTCTAGCTTCAAGCATTGGTTAGCTAAATGAACCTGTGAAGCAAACATTATATCTTCCCTGTACTGCTCTGAGACACTTTGCTCTTCAAACTGGCTCAGAGTAGTCCATATATGGGAAAAGAAAAGGCGATCCATTTGTCCAAGAACAGTGTATGACCAACATATGTTTCCAAGATGATCTCGGTTAAATTTAAGTATGGGGGCATACGAAGACATTTCAGAATCAATATCATTGATATTTCGACCATTTTCATTAACCTCATCTTCTGGATAAGAACTCTCTGGTGGACCCAAATTTGTTTCTTCTATGCAGCATTTGAGATTGGCAGCATCCTTAAAAACATCATCAAGGGAGTTAAGAAAAGGATCAGCACACTCATTTAGAGAAGCAAATGCCCACAAGAACTGTGCAAGCTCTTGCTCACAAAAAGTATGAACTATATCAGATGCTCTTCTAGCTAATTCCGAGAAAAGATCTGATGCGGAGTGTTGCATTGAAGCAAATGCACCAGCAATATTAGCAACATTCTGTGCATTGAACTCCCCCGCCTTGGTAATTGCCACCTCAGCAATTCTATCCATCTCTGAGGAATAGAGAAGCTCGCCGCCAATCTTGGATAATGCCCATGCGATATTTGACACCCCCTGAGCAGAGCACTCAGGCAATGCTGTCATAGCAATACCTACAAGCATACACATCTCTCTCTGACGGGCAAATGCCAGCCTCCGAGACTTCATCATTGAGACCTTTTCCATGTTCTTGGCTATCCGGTGAAGGGCAGTCGCAATGTTCAGAGGAGTCAGAGGTGAAGGGTTCAACCCTTTCGCTACAGCCATTATAGTCTCTGCAGCCACCTCCAAGACTTCTTCCGCAGTCTGAGCATCTACAATTGCTCTGTTCAAGGTGATTTCTTTCTTCCTATCCGAGGGCCCCGAGAACTGTGACAACCTCTCGATAAATGCCTCCTTTGCTTTCGTTTTCTTTTCTTCGAACATCCCGTCTGCAAACATGCTTATTCTCCTTTTAAGAACATCGCTGCTGCTCTCCAAGTTCAATTCCTCTAAGTCCATTACTTCAGAATATTCCCGACTATCGCCATCTAAATCTTCCAAGATCTTATCTTTTTTACTCACTTTATCCTTCTTGCTTCCCTTGAGCTTACCATTCTTCTTCTTCTTCTTCTTCTTCGGGGTTACCAACTTCTCCATGGTATGACTCAAGCCCCTCGCTTCGATAGATCTCAACGCAACTCTCCTCGCCTTCACACACCAATCCATGCTCTCAGTGTCCTCAAGCAATATTGATATTTCCTGGGGTTTCTTCTTAGAGGATTGGGAACTGGGTGGACTAAGCTCTCCCAAAAACTCCAATTCCCATTGGGAAGGTAGCTCCTTTTGGTCCCCTACTCCCTTTTTTCCATCCATGGAAACACTTCCAGCGCTACAAGAGCAAATCTTTCTCCTGGGAAAACCAAGCCTGGGGTTGGGATTCCAAAACCCAGATGCAGCTCTTAACTTAGGAGAGATTTCAATGGTTTTGTTGAGGGAACGAAGGGTTGGGAAGCTTCTTTTTGGCAGAATTGGGCTAGAATATAGCTCCATTTTGACCTAAAAACGGTGGAAAGATGGAATTTTTATAACCCGAGAGCTGAATTAATGGGAAGAACTCACCAATCCGGGATTGAAATCCACTATTTCTCGAGAAAGTATCACCGCGTGGTACGAGATACGATAGCTTTAGATTGGATTTCAGGAGGTGGAGAGAAGACGATGGCCAGATTCTCTTCGCCGATTGAAGAAGAATGGGATGAGAATATAAATATATAGGAAGGGCCGGTCATCTTGGGATGAAGCAGACTCGACGATAAGGTATCACACCCCACCAACCCCTCCCCCGCCCCACCCCCGCCCCCCACAAGGATTAGCGGTGTCACTGGACACGTGCCATGCACGTGCAAATAAGGTTTTGCATATCTACAGAAACACAGAAAGTTGTGAACCTTTGCTGCTTTAAGATTCATGTTTCGACGCTGATTCTGCTCGATCTCCGGCAGTCTTGGAAGAGGATGGTGGTGCCTGGCTTCACTTGGGTCTCCCCTTCTCTATCGCCGGAGGTAGTGGCGGCTTTAGAGAACCGATTTTCTGAGATAGTACAGTTTCCTTCAACTGCACTGAAGGTGAAAACTGAGTGTTGAAAGAAGAAGGCAATTCTGGTCCGGACCTTCTTTCGATGGGTTCCGTTTGATGCTATCATCCAGGAATTTCGGCGAGCCAGTGTTCCCAAAGATATTGAGCCGGTGAGTCTGGCCAACCGTTGTCACATTTTCTGATTCGCTGATGCAAAAGCCAGAAAGCTAGTGTTGGGCAAGCCATAGGTGGTCAATGGCCAATCCCTTGCTATGGAGGGTTGGAGACCGGAGTTTATTCCCTTGCCAGACTGCGTGGCCTCTACTCTTCTGTGGGTGAGGCTCCCGTAATTGCCGATGAAATTGTGGAATGACGAGATTCTAAGGATCATTCTTGCTCCGGCAAAGATCTTCGTTTTCTCTGATGCTTCTACCCAGCTGAAGAACAGGGGAGGGTTTGCACGGGCGTGCGTGCGAATTGATCTTCGTTGTGCGCTCCGACCGAGAGTCCGAGTGAGAGGGAATCATTCCCCCTTCTGGCAGCAATTTGTTTACGAACATATGGAGGGGATCTGCTCTAATTGTGGATCGCTGCATCTCAATGGTCCATGCTCATCGCTGCCTCAGTCTGATTCTGGGGAGTCTTCACATGGTGCTAGTTTTGGGCCTTGGATGGTTGCTGTTCGTCAGAGGCGATCATCCCCGTCGGAGTTGAAGAAGACGAGCCATTCTGACCTGGGTTCGGCCCCTGTTCCAGGTTCATCTCCTGCTTCTACCTCGGCATGTGTTCCAGGTGTAGCTTCATCGTCGGATGGCTGGCATCTACCCGGGAAGATGGCTCGCCGGCATCCTCGTAAGCCTCCAAGCCCCCTCGTCTCCTCAGGTAGTGGTCGGGCCCAGGGTGATGGCGGGTTGAAGTTCGTTGCTGGGAGCTCTCTGGTCGTGCCGGCTGAAGGATCGCGTGCCGATCTCAAAGTATCTGAGAGTATCAAGCTCTATGATACTCTATCTAAAACTGATGAGTTTCAGTTGAATCCAAATGCAAATCTGAGCCTAAAATCCAATCTGAGTTTAACCAATCCATTTGCCACTCTTGGTTCAGATGAAAGGGTTGGTAGGCCCATGGTCCATAGGGATGCCAACCCGGGTCCCTCAAAGCGGGCCCATCTAGTTGAGACTCAAGTTCACCGTATTTCTTCTAAAATGGACAAAAGAAAAGGAAAAGCTATGGCCAGGGCATCTCCAACTTTTGATCGGGCTTTGGATGACCTTGCTGGTAAATGTAGCATTGAAGGGGCTATGGCTCTGCCATCTATGGTGGAGGGCCGAAGCCATGACTTAATAGTTTCTTGCCTTAAAAAAGCAATTCAGGGGAAGGATTGTGCTGCTACGATGTCTACTGAGGCTCCCCGAGCTGATGAGATGGCTGCTCGAGCTGAAGATTTAGACATGGACTGCACTATTCAGATATCTGAGGGGGGTACCCAGACTTCAGGGGCCCTTCTGATAATGCTATGCTGGAGGATCAGGTAGAGGTCCACCTTCCCCCATCTAGTCAATGAAGATCCTAGTTTGGAATGTAAGATGAGCTCGAAAACCTTCATTTCGATCCTCTTTCCAGAGATTGATTCAGTTGCACAATTTTGATATATATGTTCTTTTGGAAACCCGGTTATCGGGTGACAGCCTTGTTCGATTTAGGAGACAGATTGCAAGATCTTGGTCTTCTTATGCTGTTGACTCAGTAGGTATATGGGGGGATTTTGGCCATCTGACGCTCCACTTCTATTTCTGTGGATGCCTTTCATCAATGCAATCAGCAAATTGCTCTCGTCATTATTGAGGGGGCGGCTAACCCCTCGCTTCTCTGGGGCGTTTATGCTAGCACTGAGTTTTGAGAGAGGCATACTCTTTGGGCAGAGATTCTCTCTCTCCTCGGTCAGGGGATTCCATCCATAATAGCTGGTGATTTCAAATGTATTATTGGGGCCCATGAAAAGAGAGGTGACAGGTAGGTTATAGGATCAGTAGATATTTTGGAGTTCAGATCCTTCATTTCTACTACTGGTTTGTTGGACCCGAGGTTCTCGGGTTTCCAATTCACCTGGTGTAATAATCGTCATGGTTCTGCTCGTGTTTGGGAGCGTATGGATAGAGCTATGGCCAATGCCCAATGACTTCAGAAGTATCACTTTGCCAGTGTTACTCACCTTTCTCAGATTGGATCCGATCACCATCCTATTCTGATTTCCACTGAGTCTGCTACTCATCAGTGGAGACAGTTTAGATTCGAGCAGTTCTGGGCTTCTTATTCCTCAGTTAGGTCCATTATATCACAGGTCTGGCATTTACCTGTTAGAGGTAATGCTTCTTATCATTTATCTAGGCACCTGGAATTGGCAAGACGTAGGCTCTCTAGATGGAACAGATTGGAGGTTGGAAATCTAGTGAGGCAAGTGGAGGAAATGGAAGCTGATATTTCTACACTGCAGGCTAGAGAGGATCAGGAAGGCTACATTTCTGATACTGATCAGACTTCTCTCCAAGCCAAGCTCGTTCTTCACCATTCTCTCCTCCAGCAGCAGGAGGTTTACTGGAGATAGCGGTCTAGGAGCCAGTGGATATGTGATGGAGACCAAAATACCAGATTTTTTCATCAGGCCACTTTGAAGCGACGTGCTGCCAATAGGATTCGTCGTATAGCCGATGATGAGGGGCATTATCAAGAGGATATTGAAGTCATTCGGGATCACTTTTTTTCACTTCTTTCAGTCCAGATGGACTGAGCATACGGGTGATGGGGGTCCTGTTTACTAGATTCTACCTCCTAAGAAGGTGTCTGCTATGGAGAATGATCTTCTGACTAGGCCTATCACTGCGGAGGAGATTAGATTAGCTTTATGGGAACTTGGGCCTGACAAGGCCCCTGGGCCTATTGGGTTTCCGCCTTTCTTTTTTCGCCATTACTGGGATATTATGGGCCAGGAGGTTACTCAGGCCATTCAGCTTGCCTTCCACTCCAAATCTATTCCTGTTGAGTGGAACCAGACTTTCATCACCCTTGTTCCTAAGCGCACTGATGCTTCCATTCCTCAACACTTTCGGCCCATCATCCTATGTACAACCTTGTATAAGATCTATGCGTGCATCTTAGTCACCCGCTTACGAGATGTGATCTCTTGGCTCATTTCTGCTGAACAAGGGGCTTTTATCAGATGTCATAGTATTTCGGATAATGTCCTCATTGCCCAGGAGTTTATGCATGATTTGCATAGAGCCCCAGCCATATAGTGCCTCATTGTTATCAAGCTTGATATGGAGTGAGCGTATGATAGGCTGAGCTGGGTTTTCCTGCATCAATCTCTTCAGGAATTCGGTTTTCATGGCCTTTTTATTGAGTGGATTATGGCTTGCATTCAGAGGCCATCATTCTCTCTGCTTATCAATGGAACTCCGATGGATTTCTTCCACTCTGCAGTGGGTCTGCGACAGAAAACTCTGCAGTGGGTCTGCGACAGGAATGTCCATTATCACCTTTTTGTTTATCCTTGCTGCGGATGATCTATCGCGTGCATTTTATTAGGCTCAATAGGATCATCGTATTTCCCCTTTTATGGCGGGCCCCATAGGACCATCGGTTTCCCATCTATTATTTACTGATGACTGTATTCTTCTGGGTCAGGCCATTGTTTGCAATGCGGATTCTTTTGCCTCCATTATTTAGAGCTACTGTTAGTCTTCTGGTCAGAAGGTCAATTTACTTAAGTATTTGATTTGTTTCAGCCCGAAGACTTCTAGCCCTACTAGGGATGCTATCCACCTCACATTGGGTATTTCTAGCAAGGATGATCGGCTATCATGTCTGGGGATCCCTATCTCGGGGAGACGACCTCGCAGTAGTAATTACATTGATATTGAGCGTCAAGTTCGTCATCGTATTGATGGTTGGCAGGTTACTGGCCTATCCATGATGGCGAGGATTACTCTCATCCGCTCTGTTCTCACATCCCTTCCTCTACATCTTATATCTAATACTGCTATTTCGATCTCTTGTTTGAGGAGGATTGAGAGATGGTTGAAGGATTTTCTCTGGGCATCTATGCAGGATGATCATGGTATTCACCTTCTGGCATGGGACACTGTTTGTATGTTGATTCATGATGGTGGTCTTGGAATCCAGTCACTTATTGTCAGGAGGGAGGCTCTGTTTGCTCAGCATGCCTCGCGGTTTCTTCTTGATCCGCACTGTTTCTGGAACTCCTTTATGCATGCCAAGTATGGTGACTGGAATTCATCTATGAACCTTCAGCCTTCCCGTGGGCACTCCTTCTTCTGGAAGGAGGTTTATCGGTATGTTTCGACTATTCTGAATAACATCTCCTGGATGATTGGAGACGGTTCATCGATCGATGTTGTTTAGGATACATGGATAACTGATCTCCCCTTTGCTCGATGGCCTACTTACATTAGTACTAATGTTCCATCTAGTATGAGGGTTAAGGATCTCATTTCTCAAGAGCTCTCCTCATGGCATGCCCCTACAGTGACCTATTTTTTTGGCGAGGAGTTATCTCAGCGCATTCTGGCCATACCACTCATCCCGGGCCACTCTTCTGACTCCAGGTTATGGCGGAGATCTTGTAATTCTAGGGCTCCCATTAAGGACCTTATCAAGGATTATAGGCCACAACCTCTGTGTACGAGGGATGCTGCTTGGATATGGAAGCTCCCCATCCACCCTAGGGTCCGGCTATTTATATGGAAGCTTGTGTGGGACTATCTCCTTACATGTTCGTTGCTGTCTAGTAGGGGGATGGCCATCCAGGCTATATGCCCACTGTGTGATCAGGAGGAGGAGACTTCTGATCATGCCATATTCAGATACCCCAGAGTGAGATGGATATGGCTGAGGATGGATTATCTTTGCACGCAGGATGATAGAGGCTCGTTGTGGATTCCTTTCCTTCATAGTCTTCGACGGGCTACACAGCAGCAGGGCCCTCTTTGGGCTGTTACAGCCTATCAGATTTGGTTGTCATCTTCTCTGCTGATTCTATATCTTCCTACAAGATTGTGCGGAAGGCCAGTCTTTTTCGGCAAAGTTTGCACATCATCGCCATGTAGTTGATGCTGACACTCCTAGTCACTGGGGTTCCCTTGCTGCTTCGGCAGCGAACCGGGATACAGTTTGCATCTCTTGGGAACCTCCACCCTCAGGGATTGTCAAAATTAACTTTGATGGTAGTGTGAGTAGAAGACTAGCTGGGTCTGCTTTCGTTATTCGTGGATTTGATGGCGCGCTGCTTGCGGTGGGTGGTTTTGGCACTCTTGACTCCATGGTCCCTATGGCTGAGCTTTATGCTGCCTGGACTGGTATTGCCTATGCAGTTTGGACTCTTCATGCTCATAGCGTTCTTATTGAGGGAGACTCGTTCACTGTTGTCCGATGGATTCGCAAGGATAGCAGCAACCAAGTCCCTAGCAATTCACTGCTCAGCGACATTTGGTCTCTTCTTCAGGGAATCCAAAGAGCCCAGATCCGACATATATATCATGAAGCCAATTCGGCAGCGGATTGGGTAGCAGCATTTATGGCCTGTAATGGAGGGTTTTGGATATGGAAGCAGGGAGATCCGTGTCCCCTAGTACTAAAGCAAATTTTATATTTTGATCTTTCTGGATTGACTCGCACTAGGACAATGTGATCACCCGTCTGTACCAAAAACAAAAGGATTTGCTAAATTCGAAGTTACAAGAGGTCCGTGTGGCACCTTTATATATATATATATATATATATATATATATATATATATATATATATATATATATATATATATATATATATATATATATAGATTTGGTTGTAATTTAAATGTAGTCGGATATAGTTTTGATCATCTTTATTTTTTTATTCATAAAATTTATAAATTTTAAAAGTAAAGGATGAAAAAATAAAATAATTCTAAGATTTGTATATGTGTGTATATATTTGTAATTATAGTTGTATAATATAGATATTGATATTGTTTGAAAAAAGTTTCCAAATCTCATATACCAAATAATGAAGACAATGAAGGATGATAAATTGAAAATAAGGATGATTTTGCTTAGCTAGAGGGGAGTTTAGACACTCCCAATAAATGTTTGTAATAAGATCGAGGAGAGGAGCATGAGAGGTATCACGGGCTTTCTGGCTATTCGTTGTTTAAATCAATAAAGGAGAGATGATGAGGATGACTAAGAGCAAGTCTTGTAGCCTTATTCTATTGCATCGGAAAAAGACGAAGGAATGAAAAAGAATGAGAATTAATCCCTATTGAAGATTGAGAACGAAGAATGGCAAAAAAGATCTTATCCTTACCTTCATATACACTTCTTTTTTATAGCTGATCTCTAAATGTAATGATGGAATCATGCATGTTGCTCATCCGAAATGTGAATCGAGTACTTCATTATGACGAGCTTACCTTCTTAGATAGAACAATGCTAGTCGTATTATCTGCAAATGGTTTGTTGACTCCATCAATTAACTTATAAGATATGCGTTACCGAGCAGTCCATAAGTAACACGTTTTTCACGTTTTTAAGACGTTATATTGGTTTTACATTTTGCATGGCACTGATGAGTTTTTTTTTTTGGGTACATCCGGACGATCATACAACACGGGTACGAATCAACCCTTGAACATCTAAATACAAGATTTGCTGAACAGGGATCACCCTGTCTCCACCTTCAAAAACCCGAGTGGTGAGCCACTGACGATGCCACCCAATCGGCTGCCGAATTAGCTTTCCGATAAGTATGGCGAATCTGAACTTCATGGGCCTCCCTCAGAATAGTCCAGATATCATGTAAGATCGGAATGGCAGGAGCAAGGGAGCCGTGATCCCTCCGAAGCCACCAAATAACAGTCATGGAGTCACCCTCAATAATGAGGTTATGAGCATGAAGAGACCGAACTGCATATGAGATGTCATTCCAAGCAGCATAGAGCTCAGTCATTGGGACAGAAGAGTCCAGAGTACCAAACCCTCTAGCCGCCAATAGATCGCCCTCCGACCCACGAATGACAAAGGCTGATCCCGCTAATCTCCCGTGGATACTACCATCAAAGTTGGATTTTGACATACCCTAGAGGGGGGCTCTCAAAATATGAAAATCGTATGCCGATTCGCTACCGAAGCAGCAGGGGAACCCCAGAGGCCAGAAGAGTCAAAACCACCTGAATGGGAGCCACGGGCACAATCCGACGTCAGGGATCTAATTTTCCTTAAGATCCTATGTAAAGATATACTGTCATCTGTGAAAATAATCTAGTTCCTAGACAACCAGATCTGATAAGCCGTAGAAGCCCATAGGGCACATTTGTGCTGTGAAGCCTTTCGGAGGTCATCTAAGAGGGAACACAGAGAGTCCGTATGATCCAATCTACAATAATAGCCAACTGACTGCCAGATCCGTTCCACTCTAGGACAAGAGAAGACGGCGTAAACAGTAGACTCCTCCTCCAAACCACAGAGCGGACATGTAGGCTGGATAGGCATGCCCCTCCTCCCTAACAAAGCACAAGTGGGAAGACATTCCCACATAAGCTTCCATATAAAGAGCTGAATCCTTGGAAGGATGGGAAGCTTCCAGATCCACGCAGCATCCACCGTCCCCAGAGACTAAGGCCTGAAGATCTTTACAATATCCTTCGTGGGGGCCTTAGTAAGACAAGATCTCCGCCAAAGTCTACAATCCAAGGAAATACCCAGGGTAAGCAGAATAGACATAATCCGACGCGCAAGCTCCTCTCCAAAGAAACGGGACACCATCGGACCATGCCAAGAGGAAGGATCAGAAGAGAGCAGCTCCTTCACTCTCATACTAGTAGGGACATCAATACTATAGAAGGAGGGCCATCGAGACAGAGGTATGTCAGAGATCCAGGTATCCTGAAGAACCTCAATGGAAGAGCCATCTCTAATCATCCAAGAAATGTTTTCCATAATGGAGCTACCATACCGACAAACCTCCTTCTAGAAGAAAGAATGCCGACGAGAGGACTGCACATGCGAGGAGGAAGTCCAATCACCATATCTCGCTCACATAAAAGAACTCCATAGACTCTGCGGCTCCAGAATGAACCGCGAGGCATGCTTGGCCAAGAGAGCCTCCCTTCTGACTGTCAAAGACTGAATCCCCAGACCGCCCTCCTGGATCGGCATACAAACCCTCTCCCAAGACATAAGGTGAATACCATGCCCATCCTGCATTGAGGCCCAGAGGAAGTCCCTAAAGCTTCTCTCAATTCTCCTGAGACAAGAAATCAGGATGACAGCATTGGAAAGAAGATATAATGGAAGGGAGGAGAGAACCACTCGGATTATAGTGACCCTTGCCATCATAGATAATCCCGTAACCTGCCACCCCTCAATACGCTGATGGACCCTCAGCTTATGGTCGTAATAGTCGGCACAGCGGGGATATCTACCTGTCATAGGGACCCCCAGGTACTGAAAGCGGTCAGTCTAAGACGAGATGCCCAACATATGGATAATAGCTTTCCTTGTAGCTCTGGAGGTCTTCAGACTAAAGCTGATAGAAGACTTGGATACATTGACCTTCTGACCCGAGGCCTGACAATAATGCTGAATGATGTCAGCAAAGGAAGAAGCATTGGCTGAGGTAGCCCTCCCTAGCAAGATACAATCATCGGCAAAGAATAGATGAGAGATCGCAGGGCCCGTAGGGCAGGTCGTAAAAGGAACAATACGATGATTAGCCTGAGCCTGATAGAGGGCACGAGAAATATCATCAGCCGCCAAAATAAACAACAGGAGGGATAAAGGGCAACCCTGACGTAGCCCTACTGAAGAGTGGAAAAATTCAGTCAGGCTTCCATTAATGATCAGCGAGAAAGAAGGCCTCAGAATGCAAGCCATAATCCAATCAATAAACTGATCATCAAACCCAAACTCCTGCAGGGAGTGGTAGAGAAAAGTCCAACTAAGTCTATCATAGGCTCTCTCCATATCCAGCTTAACAGCCATACGGGTCTGCTTGGCCGGAGCTCTCTGAAGATCATACATAAACTCATGGGCAATGAGGACATTGTCAAAAATACTGTGCCCTCTGATAAACGCCCCCTGCTCCACTGCTATAATGCGAGGCAACACCAAGCGAAGGCGGTCAGTAAGCAAACGAGCACAAACCTTATACAATGCAGTGCAAAGGCTGATAGGCCTAAAGTGCTGTGGGAGAGTAGCATCATTACATTTGGGCACCAGGGTAATAAGAGTCCGATTCCACTCCACAGGGACGTCCTTGGCTTGAAAAACAAGAAGTATAGCCTGGATTACCTCCTGACCAACAATGTCCCAATAATGGCGATAGAAGAATGAAGGAAAACCATCTAGCCCCGGGGCCTTATCCTGCCCAAGCACCCACAGAGCCAGATGAATCTCATCCCCTGTGATAGGTCTGATAAGATTTCCATTCTCCAGAGAAGAAACCTTCCTAGAGACAGGGACCTGGATAACCGGAGAATCGAGGCCAGAGGACTCCGACCATCTGGCCTAAAAGAAGTGAAGGAGCTGGTCCCGAATAGAAGGAAAATCCTCATGATAGTCCCCTGAATCATCCGCTAGTCTGCGGATCCTGTTGGCAGCACGCCGTTTCAGAATGGCCTGGTGGAAGAATCTAGTATTACGGTCCCCTTTGCGAATCTACTGGATCCTAGACCGTTGCCTCCAATAGATCTCCTGCTGGATAAGCAAAGAGTGATGTAAAGCCAGCTTGGCCCGGAGAGCAGAGAGGTCAGAGATCAAAAGAAACCCCTCATACTCCTCCTTAGCCTGCAAGAAACTAATATCAGCTTCAAGTTGTTCCACCTGCCTGACCATATCACCAACCTCCAATCTATTCCATCTGGCCAGTCTTCGTTTAACCAACTTAAGGCAGTGGGAAAGATGATAGATAGCATTGCCCCGGATAGGAATATGCCAAACTTGGGCAATGATCGATCGGGCCGCCGTATATGAAGTCCAAAACTGCTCAAATCTGAACTGCCTCCTCTGATAATGATCTATCATCGTAGAGATAAGAATGGGGCAGTGATCAGAAGCTATCCTCGAAAGATGAGTAACAGAGGCAGAAGAGAACTTCTGAAGCCACTGTTCCGAAGCCATAGCTCTATCCAGCCTCTCCCAAACATGAGCAGAGCCCTGACGGTTATTACACCAAGTGAATTGGGGCCCCGAAAAACCCAAATCCAGAAGGCCAGCCGAACTGATGAAATCCCTAAATTCAGTGATGTTAGCTGAGCCAGTGACCCTTCTTCCCCCACGCTTTTCATAAGCTTCAGTAATACAATTGAAATCACCAGCAACAATGGAAGGGATCCCCCTAGCAAGAAGGGAATGAAGATCAGACCATAAAATCCGTCTTTCCCGAAAATTGGTACTGCTATAAACAGCCGATAGAAGCCAAGGATCAGTAGAGCCCTCAGTAACAAGAAGGCCTAAATGCTGATTACTTTGATAAACAACATCAACCTTCACCGTCGAGGAGCGCTAGATGGCTATAATGCCTCCAGATAGACCCACTGCCTCAACCACAAACAAAGACCAATTTCTGACTATCTGTCTCTGAAACCAGGCCAGACTGTCCCTCGACAGCCTAGTTTCTAATATAACACAGATATCAAAATTGTGGATTTGCATCAATCTACTGAAGGAGGATCGAAACGATGGCTTTCGAGCTCCTCTGACATTCCATAAAAGGATCTTCATTTAGAAGGAAGAGGAAGCTAGGATCCCCCTGCACTTCTGCCATATTGCTATCAGGGAGACACCTAAACGATCATGTGCCTTCCTCAGGGCTCTGTGATGAGCAAATCATCTCGTCCTGGATCTCAACAGTCCGAGGAGAGTTAGCAGAGGGACCTCGATCCAGTCCCCTGGCCCAAAATACCCGAAGTCAAGGGGTCACTAGAAGAGTCTGTAGCCGTTATGGGTTGGGCCTTCTCCCCCACCAAACCCTTAGGCTGATACACCTCTGAGGACCCAAGAACAGCATTCAAATGCTGCACCTTATGAACTTTTACTTGTTTAGCTTTAGAGAAGGAAGCACAACCTTTTTCTTTCTTTTGTCAATTTTTGATATTAGCCGAGGGGCCTGATACTCTGCCGGACGGGCCATCTTTAGGGGACCCGGGCAAGTATCCCTACTCCCCAATTGGCTAACTTCACCCGAATCCGAATCCAAAGAAGCAAATGGATTCTTAGATAGCAAGGATTAGGAAAGAAATGCAACAGACTTCTGAATCCCAGCTGAAACTGGCACTCCCTCACTGAAACCGACACACTCTAAGATCTTCAGCCCAGCCACCTCCACTGTAGCTTCCTTTGCCTTTGACCCAGGTGAAAGACTAGAGCTCTCAGCCTGCCTTGATTCCACCTTAAGGCCTCTGGATCTTCTCCGCCATGCCATCTTCGACTGAGCAGACCAGCCATCAGCTGACGTCCCCGGAACAGCGGTCCCAACAGAGGAGGATGGCCAAGGAACAGAGGGTGCTGGAATCGCCTCTGGATGCACATTCCTCCTGCCTTCCGCCTGAGTCCCCTTGATCACCTTGCATTGCCGGACAACCGACATTCACGCACCGAAGTGGAAAGCCTCAGATGATGGATCAGAAGCAAGCCACGCCAGAGTGGAGCAGCTGTCGGAGAGATGGATCGAGCCACAGCGCTAACAAATTCCGTCTAGCTGCTCATATACATACGGTTGCCAGAACGAGCCATTCGCTCCCCTCACACAAGACTCCAACCGGAGAGGAGAACGAAGCTCGACTCAGGCACATACACAGGCATAACCTCCCCTATTCTTCGCCAAAGTAGCCGAATCAACACTGAAAAACTGGCCCGCCGGCGAGATGATTTCTCTGAAAAACTCCTCCCTTCAAAATTCAATCGGAAGATTGGGCAATCTGATCCACAAGAGAGTAGAGGAGATGGCTTCAGCCGCAGGGATAAAATCCGGCCTCCAAGCTTCCGCCGCTATTGGCTGGCCGTTAATCACCCAAGGCCTTTGCAGCACCACATTTCAGGCTTCAGCATCCGCAAAACGGAATATAAAGCTCCGAAACGCCAGACTTATGGGGATAATCTCGCCGGAGATGCCACCTCGCCGGAACTCCCGAATGAAAGCTTCAACTGGAACCCACTGGTGGAAAGTCCTCATCAAAACAGCATGTTGTTGCCATCCCATAGCTTCAGCTGCCAGCTCCTCCACCGGCACTTGGACTACGTCGGAAAAGTGGGCCTTCAGCAATGCCACCTTAGCTGGTGACGGAGAAGAAGACACCCACTGAAAACTTACGTTTGCTGCCCGATTCCCTGAGGTCCGGCCAACAAATCCTCCATCCGAAGCTATGGGACAGAAAGGGGAACAGGAGAGCCACATACCATAGCACAAGGACCGCAGAGTCGGAGAGAATCGCCGGAGATCAGCTGAGAAGAGACTGGCACACTAATCTTAAAGCAGGTCTCAGGAAAGAGCAGGGATGAGCTACAGTAACAGACGAGCTACAGTAACACTCCACTCAGCCAGCCTTTTTTTGATGGTCTACAGCACTGATGAGTTATTGTATCAGTTTTACATAGTGGATGCTACTGGCATAGAATAAGCCGTCATGTGTTACCTACATGAAGGCTAAAAGAACTTAGCCTCATTAGATATATATATATATATATATATATATATATATATATATATATATATATATATATATATATATATATACAATATGTTATGACCATTCTGTTTGTGTAACATACAATTATATAAAATTGTATAATTAAGTAACTGCTATTATATCCTCATAATAGACTGGTCCAATAGATAAAACAATAATCATAATATAATATTATTGCATGCGTTCATAATATGTAATACATAATATATAAGTACAAATAATGTATATAAATATTTTATGTATGCTTACCAATAATATAATTACACATACTTTATAATTGTATGTGTAATGATATATAACTGAAATTATGTATTTAATATACATATACATAGCAATTTTACTCTAGCCTTTTTTTTTTTTCCCTGCATCCTTGAAAGCAACTTCAACTTCAGTATGGTATTGCCGATGATTGCCACTCCTTTCATTAGCAGGCCTTTGCGTTGTATTTGATACATCGTCAGTAATCCTGAATGGTAATATAGATTGCCTATAAGATAAATTATAACCTGATAAATTACCAATAATATTGATTACTGTGTTTGGTATACATAGATTATGCAATAGTAATATTGATTACTATGTTTGGTATGATAAATAGATTACTAATCATATAACATCAAATTTTCAAAATACTCTTAAATTAAATTTATTAAAAATTTATATATTATTATATATTTGATTTTTAAAAATTATATTTATAAATAATAATGTTTAAAAAATTATATTTATAAATGATATTTAAAATGAACAGTGAGGACGCTGAAGTCCACCAATCAAAAGAAATTTCGCGGCATATCGTGGGGCTGCTGGACAACGGAGATCCGTGGCTTGATTCCGCGGAAGAGGATATGGCATGAGACCTTTGATTTGTAGGTTCCAGCGAGGTTGGTAGAGAAAGATGAGAGTAGAGAGCAATCAAAAGAAAAAAAAATATAATTTTATTAAAAAGTAATTTATCATATTATCATATATGTGGTACTATAGATAACCATCCTTTTTAAGATAATCCGGATTACCTCATCTCTAGTAATCTAAATTGTCACTGATAAATTATCATTCAAAATATGTACCAAATATTATTATATGATGGATCCTATTTAAATTATCGATAATCTGGATAGATTACCTACTATCAAATGCTCTTTAAGATCTTTAGAACCTTTTGGGAGCTCTAGTTTTTTTTTTTTTTTTTTCCTCCCTCGGTAACAAAGATAGCGTCGATGATGGCGTCGGTGACTGTGACCAAGCTGCCACATCAGCATCAAAGCTTCTCTTCCCTCCTCCCTTCCCTACGACCTGATCCCTATCCTTCTAATTTTCCTTGGAGGAGGTGGTTGCCGGCAATAGTGATTGCTAGAGTCCTTGATAGAAGGGAAAAGAAGACTAGAGCTAGGTAATCATCATGTTTGTTCATTTGGGTTGAGTTCAGATAATTTGAGTTAGAAACTTGGCTTAGATCAGACCATTGTCATGTACTCATTAACATGCCTCGTAGCAAGGATAAGGATACTTAGTTGTCAATGGCTTGTGGCCTAGCCAAGTGCTAGATGGAAGCAGGCATGACATCCATCAAAGATTACATGCCTCATTTTCGCTTGCAAGCTTACACAAGCTCATGATTCGAGCCTCCATGCTGTGCAAGCTGCTTAGCTCATTTACGGAGATTACTCTAAAGAACCAGGGAGTCCAATTCTCACCTAGTTTTTTTTTTTAATTATATATGCACTTTAATCACTAATTCGAATATTTGCTGAAAAATATTGACAAATTGTCTCCTAATAACATTTGATATTGATTTTTATATGTTAATGGATGATATAACTCTTTGCTCAAATGGCAAAGCGATCTATTTATGCAAGAGAAATAGAGCAGAAGAGGTCCGAGGATTGTCTTTAAGAGACCTTTCGATACTAAAATTATTCCTAGTAAGAAGAAGACCTAAAGCTCAGATTGACATTTTAAGTTTGAGGGAGAAGGCTTAAATCTTTTCATCTATGAGTTTAGTTCTTTACTGGTAGATGGCTCCAATGAGTTGTATCACTAAATAAGATGATGATTATTGATGACGCCAAGTCACCTTCTTCAAACGTCGGAGAAGACGGACGTCCTTCTCTCCGGAACCCTGCAAGAAAAGTTTCCAGAGACCGGATGCTCCGATGGGGACCCTCCGACACTCAAGTTAGTTACTTGGGATCGGACAAAAACTGCTCAGCCGACGGGAGCTGAAACAGTTAGGGTTTTAGCTAGTAGGGAGAAAACTAGAAAACCAGAGTCTAAGGATCCTTACAGGGGCGCGTGCTTTTATACCTGTTTGAAAGTCCCTCTTCTATTCTCACGTTCACTGATTCTTAGGAGCCCGGTTCAATAACGGACAAAATACGGGGCTGACGATGACAGGTTGTACTGTCATCGTACACACCGGATGCATCGTGAGTTATCTGTCAGTACAACCTCACAGATGTCTCGCATCCAGGGTCGCATCTGGTGCGCACCACCGCTGGACATGATCGTGCACAACAATGGGCAGGTGGTGATCCGCATACCGCAACGGGGTATGGCCATGCACAGTGACAAAGATACAACGTATCATACGCCGTTATAAGGTATGGCCACCTTCTGCCATGGATGTGCGGTGGATTATGGGGGCACGCCAGGTGGCCCAGGACAACCTGACCATGCGCTGAGGATTGAGATGTCGTTCGTGCGCCTCGAGACTGAGGGTAGATCTCGGGAGTTGATATACGGTTCGGGGGTTGAGATACTGTTCACGTGCCCCGAGACCGAGAGATAGGTCTCGGGGGTTAAGATACTGTTCATGTGCCCCGAGACCGAGAGGTAGGTCTCGGGGGTTGAGATACTGTTCATGTGCTCCGAGACCGAGAGGTAGGTCTTGGGGGTTGAGATAGCTCCCGTCAGCTGCCGCTATCTTTGCCGTTCATTCTATCAGCGCAAGATCAGCCATATCAGATGCCCCCTCACCCCTGAGATGGAGTGGGCCCGCCCCAGCAAAGTAAAAGGGATGTCACCTCCCAAATGGCTGATCCCCACCTTTTGTGAACCACCCCCAGACACATGTTGATAGGCGCTGCAACGACTTTATGCGAGCAGTACAGGGATATGATTGGGCGGCCAATGCTGTCCACCCAATTTGCGGCGATCGTTCTCGAAGCAGGGTTTATCCGTCGAAGTCTATGAGAAAAGTCGTACCATCATTATCCATCATAACGGCGACGTCATCGATGTCCTACCATTGGCCGGGAGTGAATCGTATCCCGCGCTCAGCGATTACCTAGGCAATCCAGCTCACTGTGGGAGCCCACGCGGCAGTCGAGGCACGATGGGACAATTTGAAACTGAATAAAACCTGAATAGAGGGTCGAAAGCGGCCATTCTACTCCTGTCATCGTCGTCTTCTTCCCCTGCTCTCTGATTTTCCGCTTCCTGGTTCCCTCTATAACTCGAGAGCTCGCATTCGTCACCTTCCTTCCCAGGACAGCTCTTTGTTCCTCCTAGGTTTCTTCAATCTTTCATCTTTCAATGAGTTCCCAGTCTTGGTCTGCGAAGGATGATTCGGAGAATCGTTCCTCGCCCGAGAGGCCTCAAGCTTCTCCTTCTCCTCCTTCTCCCCTTGAGTGGTCCTCCGATCCAAAGGATCATGTCCCTCTAGCCCAGCGGCGGGTCATCGGGGAGGCTCCCGCGGGGAGGTGCCCGGCGGCGGCTGGCCGGAATCCGCCGAGAGGTCGCCAGGAGAGGGCCGGCACCTCCTCGAGTGTGGGGGCGGAATCCCCAGAAGGGGCCGCCTCCACGGTAACGGACAACGATCTGGCGAACATCTGGGCCCGTTACCAAATCCCACGGGATATCGAGCTATATCTCCCGACCCCTGATGACAGGGTGATCTCATCCCGACCGGGCCGGGTTGCTGTCTATGAGATTTCCCTGAGGGTGGGCCTCCGCTTACCCTTTCATCCTTTCTTTGTTAATCTCCTTGACTATTATTCCCTAACTCCTTCCCAGTTGGTCCCAAATTCCTTACGTGTCATTTGTGCCTTCATTATCCTTTGCCATCACCTCCACATCACCCCGCGAGTCTCTCTCTTCCGTTCCTTTTATATCCTCCGACCCCAGAAAGGTTGGTGGCTGTTCCAGCCCAGGCCCCACCGCGTCCTTAAACTCCTTCTCCCTTCCTCCGTTAAAGGCTGGAAATCCCAATTTTTCTTCGCCAACATCGACCAAGTAAAGTCCCGGTTGGGAGACCCTGACCTCCGAGGCAATGCAAACTCCACCGTCCACCCCGGAGATAGAGAGGCGCTAGGGCAGCTGTTGTCCACCGAAATTCCTCGGTATAGCCTGCTCCTAACGGAGGAAAACCTCCGGTCGGTGGGTCTTATCTCCCAGTTTGGTAAGTCTCCCTGTACTTAGCCAAAGCCTTGCCCTTGCTCTCGCTCATTGTTTTTTCCTTTTTTTCCTTTTTTTTTTTTTGCTGACCTCGGTCGATACTGCGCAGCTATGAAAATCCCAGCACGCCGACTCATGAAGGCCGCCGCCAAAAGGAAGGCCCAAGAGGGGCAGAGCGAGGGGCGGCGTGCACCAGATGCAAAATGCTCGACAGCGCGGGCACCTGAGCCATCCGCGCTGCAAGAGCCTCCGGTCGTTCCGGAGATAGACCTGACGGCCGACACCCCACCTGAAAGGGCCGCGAGTGATGAAGCGGCCACTGAGACACTGGCCACGGGGGAGCCGACGATCACGGGGGAGTCGGCCATGGAAGAGCCGGCCGCAGAGGAGCCAACGACTGTCGGGGGGTCTCCTGCCCCTGCGAACCACCCCCCACCGAAGCTGCAAGGGACTGGGGCAAGGGTCCATCGCAGGCAGCAGGCCCACCCCTGGAAAGGACACCAGTGAGCAGCCCTCCACGCGCCGAGTCTGAGGCCGCCGGAGCTGCCGGAGGGAGTAGGGCTAAGCGGGGGCTGTCTCGGGACTCCATCCTAGACGATGGGCGCCGGGTGGAGCGGCTCATCTCGTCAATCCTTATATTGAAGGTTCAGGAGGAGCTCAGTCACCTGAAGGCAACTACTTTCTTCCGCGAATCCTACGCGGCCTTAGTCAAGGTAGTCAGACTATCCGCTCTCTGCCTTTGAATTTCTCTTTGCTCTTCCTTTTCCTTTTTTGACATGGGGTTTGCATGCAGGTTGCCAACTCCCTGGCTATCGCCAGGGAGGTTATCCACGGTGAGAAGACAATCGTGCGGGAGGCCCAGAAAGAGGCCGAGGACGCTCGCGCTCGAGCGGAAACGGCGGAGAAGGCCTTAGAATCTGCCAAGACCGCCCGGGCTGATGAAATAAGAGCGGCTGAGAATTGGGCAGAGATGGAGTCCAACCACCTGCGGGCGGCCCTCAACCAGCTCATGGAGGCCGAGAATGCCATCGCAGCCAGGGACCTGCACATCTCCAAATTGGTCGCAACCATCCAAGCGGCCGAAAGTCAGGTGAGTGAGGCCGAAGAAAAGGCAAGAACGGTGGAGGAGAAATTAAGGGAGGCCGAGGAAAGGGCTAGGGGAGCGGAGGAGGAAATGAGGGAGGCCGAGGAAAGGGCGAAGGGAGCGGAGGAGGAAAGGAATTTGGCCCTGGAGGCCGAGAGGATAGCAGTGGCAGCCTTGGCTGCTGAGAGAGGAGCTCTAGCGGCTGAGGTGGAGGCTGCCATCGAAGTTAGGACCGCCAGAGTTATTGAAGAATTTCGGGCATCCAAGCACTTCATGGAGGAGCTGACCGAAGCCTCGACGGGAGCCTATCTTCAAGGGTTCCAGCGGGGGAAGGAAAAGGTGGCAAGGGACTTAAACTTTCCCCAGGCCCTTGAAGTGGAGCCGGACCGCCTCTCCGAGATGGGCTCTTCTGATGATGAAGACGCACCTGCGGACCCATGAGCCCTATACTGTATTTTGTTTTGTTTTGTTGTTTTTTTTTTCAACCCAACTTGGTCGGCATTTTGTAAGCACTTTCAAATTAATGAAATACACTCCTTTCAATGAGATTTGTCTCCGCTTGATCGCAACTATCACTTCAAACTCTTTGGCAACCGACGTGGGACCCTTAGGGGCTTCGTCGGTGTCGAGCAATCTGTAACTTTCCCTTAGATAGCCTCGACTTAGCTTTGTAGGACCAAATCTTGGGGTCTGAAGGTATGAACTCCCAGCTCTCGACAAAGTGTAGGACTCGGAAGGTCAAGATACAACCGAGCCTCCCGAGCTACTTGCACGTTAATTTGCCAACGGTACACAGGGTTTTGTGCCTGGCTAACCCAGCGCTTTAGTGCCGACTGGGGTCGGGCTTAGGTTGCTGAGAGCCGACAGCACGCCGCTCTGCCAGTGGTACACTGGGCTTTGTACCTGGCTGGCCCAGGGTTTTGGTGCTGACCAAGGTCGGGCTTAAGTTGCTGAGAGCCGGCAGCACACCGCTCTGCCAGTGGCACACTGGGCTTCGTGCCTGGCTAACCCAGGGCTTTGGTATCGATCGGGGGCGGGCTTAAGTTGCTGAGAGCCGGCAGCACGTCGCTCTGCCAATGGTACACTGGGCTTTGTGCCTGGCTGGCCCAGGGCTTTGGTGTCGATCGGGATCGGGCTTAAGTTACTGAGAGCTGGCAGCACGCCACTCTGCCAGTGGTACACTAGGCTTTGTGCCTGGCTGGCCCAGGGCTTTGGTGCCGACCGGGGTCGGGCTTAAGTTGCTGAGAGCCGGCAACACGCCGCTCTGCCAGTGGTACACTGGGCTTTGTGCCTGGCTGGCCCAGGGCTTTGGTGCCGACCGGGATTGGGCTTAAGTTGCTGAGAGCCGGTAGCATGCCGCTCTGCCAGTGGTACCCTGGGCTTTGTGCCTGGCTGGCCTAGGGCTTTGGTGCCGACCGGGGTTGGGCATAAGTTGCTGAGAGCCGGCAGCACGCTGCTCTGCCAGTGGTACACTGGACTTTGTGCCAGGCTGGCCTAGGGCTTTGGTGCCGACTGGGGTTGGGCTTAAGTTACTGAGAGCCGGCAGCACGCCACTCTGCTAGTGGTACACTGGGCTTTCTGCCTGGCTGGCCCAGGGCTTTGGTGCCGACCGGGGTCAAGCTTAAGTTACTGAGAGCCGGCAGCACGCCGCTCTGCCAGTGGTACACTGAGCTTTGTGCCTAGCTGGCCCAGGGCTTTGGTGCCAACCGGGGTCGAGCTTAAGTTGCTGAGAGCCGGCAGCACGCCGCTCTGCCAGTGGTATACTGGGCTTTGTGCCTGGCTGGCCCAGGGCTTTGGTGCCGACTGGGGTCGGGCTTAAGTTAGTGAGAGTCGGCAGCATGTCGCTCTGCCAGTGGTACACTGGGCTTTGTGCCTGGCTGGCCCAGGGCTTTGGTGCCGACCGGGGTTGGGCTTAAGTCGCTGAGAGCCGGCAGCATGCCGCTCTGCCAGGGGTACACTAGGCTTTGTGCCTGGCTGGCCCAGGGCTTTGGTGCCGATCGAGGTCGAGCTTAAGTTGTTGAGAGCCGGCAGCACGCCGCTCTGCCAGTGGTACACTGGACTTTGTGCCTAGCTGGCCCAGGTCTTTGGTGCTGACCGGGGTCGGGCTTAAGTTGCTGAGAGCCGACAGCACGCCGCTCCACTAGTGGTACACTGAGCTTTGTGCCTGGCTGGCCCAGAGCTTTGGTGCTGACCGGGGTCGGGCTTAAGTCGCTGAGAGCCGGCAGCACGCCGCTCTGCCAGTGGTACACTGGGCTTTGTGCCTAGTTGGCCTAGGGCTTTGGTGCCGACCGGGGTCGGACTTAAGTTGCTGAGAGCTGGAAGCACGCTGCTCTTGCAGTAGTACATTGGGCTTTGTGCCTGGCTGGCCCAAGGCTTTGGAGCCGACCGGGGTCGGGCTTAAGTTGCTGAGAGCCGGCAGCATGCCGCTCTGCCAGTGGTACATTGGGCTTTGTGCCTGGCTGGCCCAGGACTTTGGTGCCGACCGGGGTTGGGCTTAAGTCGCTGAGAGCTGGCAGCACACCGCTCTGCCAGGGGTACACTAGGCTTTGTGCCTGGCTGGCCTGGGACTTTAGTGCCGACCGAGGTCGGGCTTAAGTTCCTGAGAGCCGGCAGTACGCCGCTCTGCCAATGGTACACAAGGCTTTGTGCCTGGCTGGCCCAGGGCTTTGGTGCCGACCGGGGTCGGGCTTAAGTTGCTGAGAGCCGGCAGCACGCCGCTCCGCCAGTGGCACACTGGGCTTTGTGCCTGGCTGGCCAAGTGCTTTGGTGCCGACCAGGGTCGGGCTTAAGTTGCTGAGAGTCGGCAGCTCGCCGCTCTGCCAATGGTACGCTGGGCTTTGTGCCTGGCTGGCCCAGGGCTTTGGTGCCGATCGGGGTTGGGCTTAAGTTGCTGAGAGCCGGTAGCATGCCACTCTGTCAGTGGTACACTGGGCTTTGTGCCTGGCTGGCCCAGGGCTTTGGTGCCGACCGGGGTCGGGCTTAAGTCGTTAAGAGCCGACAGCACACCGCTCTACCAGTGGTACACTGGGCTTTGTGCCTGGCTGGCCCAGGGCTTTGGTGCCGACCGAGGTCGGGCTTAAGTTGCTAAGAGCCGGCAGCACGCCGCTCTGCCAGTGGTACACTGGGCTTTATGCCTGGCTGGCCCAGGGCTTTGGTGCTGACTGGGATCGGGCTTAAGTTGCTGAGAGCCGGCAGCACGCCGCTCTGCCAGTGGTACACTAGGCTTTGTGCCTGGCTGGCCCAGGGCTTTGGTGCCGACCGGGATCGGGCTTAAGTTGCTGAGAGCCGGCAGCACGCCGCTCTGCCAGTGGTACACTGGGCTTTGTGCTTGGCTGGCCCAGGGCTTTGGTACCGATCGGGGTCGGGCTTGAGTCACTGAGAGCCGGCAGCACGCCGCTCTGCCAGGGCTTTGTGCCTGGCTGGCCCAAGGCTTTGGTGCCGATCAGGGTCGGGCTTAAGTCACTGAGAGCCGGCAGCACGCCGCTCTGCCAGTGGTACACTGGGCTTTGTGCCTGGTTGGCCTAGGGCTTTCCTGCCGACTGAGGTCGGGCTTAAGTTGCTGAGAGCCGGCAGCATGCCGCTCCACCAGTGGTACACTGGGCTTTGTGCCTGGCTGGCCCAGGGCTTTGGTGCCGACCGGGGTCGGGCTTAAGTTGCTGAGAGCCGGCAGCACGCCACTCTGCCAGTGGTACACTGGGCTTTGTGCCTGGCTGGCCTAGGGCTTTGTTGCCGACCGGGGTCGGGCTTAAGGTGCTGAGAGTCGGCAGCTCGCCGCTCTGCCAATGGTACACTGGGCTTTGTGCCTGGCTGGCCTAGGACTTTGGTGCCGACCGGGGTCGGGCTTAAGTTGCTGAGAGCCGGCAGCACGCCGCTCTGCCAGTGGTACACTGGGCTTTGTGCCTGGCTGGCCTAGGGCTTTGGTGCCGACCGGGGTCGGGCTTAAGTTGCTGAGAGCCGGCAGCATGCCACTCTGCCAGTGGTACCTGGGCTTTGTGCCTGGCTGGCCCAGGGCTTTGGTGCCGATCGGGGTCGGGCATAAGTCGCTGAGAGCCGGCAGCACGCCACTCTGCCAGTGGTACACTGGGCTTTGTGCCTGGCTGGCCCAGGGCTTTGGTGCCGACCGGGGTTGGGCTTAAGTTGCTGAGAGCCGGCAGCACGCCGCTCTGCCAGTGTTACACTGGGCTTTGTGCCTGGCTGGCCCAGGGCTTTAGTGCCGATCAAGGTCGGGCTTAAGTTGCTGAGAGCTGGCAGCACGCCACTCTACCAGTGGTACACTAGTCTTTATGCCTGGCTGGCCCAGGGCTTTGGTGCCGACCGGGGTCGGGCTTAAGTCGCTGAGAGCCGGCAGCACGCCGTTCTGCCAGTGGTATGCTGGGCTTTGTGCCTGGCTGGCCCAGGGCTTTGGTGCCGACCAGGGTCGGGCTTAAGTTGCTACACTGATGTACTAGAACCCATATTCATTAATATGAAATGACGGGTGAAGACCCGGAAGAATACAAGCAAGATATTTAATATAAGAAAGGGATGCACTACTGATAATACCGACGGAGGTTTTCAGCGTTCCACGTCCGGGGAAGTGGTTTCCCATCTAGCTCTTCAATCTTGTATGCTCCTTGGCGGAGCGTTTTTGTGATCCGGTAAGGCCCTTCCCAGTTCGGAGCCAGCTTACCTCCTTCCATCGGCTTCGAGACTTCAGCTCGTCGAAGGATCAAGTCTCCCGGCAAGAAAGTCCTGGGACGCACATGGGCGTTGTAGTATTTGGCAGCCCGCTGCCGGTAGACCGCCATCCGAAGTTGCGCTTGGTCTCGCAGTTCCTCCACTAGGTCGAGGTTGGCTCGCAGCCGGTCTGGGTTGTCTTCCTCATTGTACGACTCCACCCGAGGGCTCGGGGAGCCAACCTCCATCGGGATGACAGCTTCTGACCCAAAGACTAGGCTGAATGGGGTCTCACCGGTAGGGGCTCGTGGTGTTGTGTGGTAGGCCCACAGCACATTGGGGAGCTCCTCCACCCATCGTCCCTTACAGTCATCCAGCCGGGTTCTCAATCCTTGGAGAATGATTCGATTAGTTACCTCGACCGCTCCGTTGGTCTGGGGGTGACCGACGGAAGTGAATTTCTAGCAGATGCCCAGTTCGGAGCAGAACTCCCGAAAAGGGCGTGTTGTCGAACTGCCGGCCATTGTCAGTGACCAAGGTGTGCGGCAGTCTGAACCGGCATATAATGGACTTCCAAAAGAAGGATCTCACCTTGCTTTCGTGATCTTAGCAAGGGCCTCGGCTTCAATCCACTTGGTGAAGTGATCAATGGCCACCAGGAGGAACTTTTGCTGTCCGAAGGCCGGGGGAAATGGTCCCAGGATATCCATACCCCACTGGGCGAAGGGCCAGGGTGCCACCAAGGGGGTTAACTGAGATGTCGGCTCTTGCTGGATATTAGCATGGCGCTGACAGCTATCACATCTCTTAACGAGCTCGGCTGCATCCTCCTTCATGGTCAGCCAAAAGTACCCCTGTCGTAGGGCCTTGTAAGCTAGGGCTCTGCCTCCCAGGTGACTTCCGCAGATGCCTTCATGGATCTCCTGCAGGATGTAGTCTGATTTTGCTGGTCCCATGCACATGAGGACCGGATATGAGAATGATCTTCGATAAAGCTTCCCATCCATCATCAAGAACCTTGGGGCCCTCCGCCTGAGTAGCTTGGCCTCAGCGGGGTTCTCTGGGAGAGTGCCGTCGGTCAAATATCGGACGTAGGCGTCCATCCAGGAGGGCTCTTGCTCAACCGGCAGTGCTTCATCCGTAACTTCGATGCTTGGGGCCTGGAGGTGCTCCACATATATTCTTCCCAGCATCCCATCGGCTGAAGTGGCTAGAGGAGATAGTGCGTCAGCCCTAGCATTCTCCGCTCTGGGAATGTAGCTCACACGGAAGTAAGAGAACCGAGAGGCCTGGAGTTGCACCTTGCTTAGGTAACGGGACATGGTCGGGTCCCTAGCTTCGTACTCCCCAGTGATCTGCCCAGAAATAAGCTGAGAGTCTGTGAATGCCCTTAAACGCCCTGCGCCTACCTCCTTGGCCAACCTCATTCCCGCTAACAGGGCTTCATACTCCGCCTGGTTGTTAGTTGCCGGGAACTGGAATCTAAGAGCATACTCCACCACCTCCCCTTCGGGGCTCGCAAGGATGAGTCCGGCTCTGCTTCCCTAAGAATTTGCTGCCCCATCTACATGCAAAATCCAGTCCTCTTTTTCTGCCTCCTCAGTCGAGGGAGGGTCCACACACCCCTCCGGGCGTATTTCCTCCAAACCCTTCTCGGTCCACGAACACTCAACCAAGAAATCAGCTATCACCTCAGACTTCATGGCCGACCTTGGTCGGATGGATAGGTCAAATTCACTCAGTTTGATGGCCCATTTGGCTAGCCGACCGGAGGTGTCAGGGCAAGATAAGATGGCCCGAAGAGGTTGGTCCATGAGCACCACGATGGGATGAGCCTAAAAGTAGGGTCGGAAGCGTTGGGCAGAGACCACCAGAGCAAAAATAATCTTCTCGGTTCTAGAGTATCTGGTCTCGGCATCATGAAGTATCTTGCTGGTGTAGTAGACCGGCCTCTGAACCCCATCGATATCCATGCACACGAGCATAGAACTGACAGCTTCTGGGGAGGCTGCGAGATATAGGAAGAGCTCCTCCCCATTCTCTGGCTTGGACAACAGCGGGGAGTGGATAAAAATTGCTTCAACTCTTCGAAGGCATCCTGACACTCCTGTGTCCACTCGAAGCCATTGACCTTGCGCAGCGCTTTAAATAATGGCAGGCACCTTTCTATCGATCTTGACATGAAGCGACTCAAAGCCGCCACCCTCCCGGTTAGGCGTTGCACCTCCTTCTTGTTAGCTGGGGGTCTCATATCCAGGATAGCCCTGATCTTGTCAGGGTTGGCTTCAACCCCTCGCTGGGTTACCATAAAGCCCAGAAACTTGCATGCCGCTACTCCGAAGGCACACTTATGGGGGTTAAGCCTCATCCGATACCGGCGCAGGTTGTTGAAGGTCTCCTCGAGGTCGGCAACATGGTCAACAGCACTGGCGCTCTTGGTTAGCATATCATCCACGTATACCTCCATGTTACGCCCGATTTGGTCCTCAAAGACCTTATTCATCAACCTTTGATAGGTGGCCCCGGCATTCTTCAGTCCAAATGGCATCACCTTGTAGCAGTAAATCCCTTTTTCTGTAACAAAAGAGGTAGCTTCTTCATCTGCCGGGTTCATCCTGATCTGATTGTACCCGAGAATGCATCCATGAAACTAAGGGTCTCATGCCCGAACGTGGCATCCACTAGCTGGTTGATCCGGGGTAACGGGAAGCTATCTTTGGGGCATGCCTTGTTGAGGTCGGTGAAGTCCACGCACATCCTCCAGCTCCCACTGGCCTTGCGAACCATCACGACATTCGTCAGCCAGTCCGGGTAGTGCACCTCATGGATATGACCGGCCGCCAGTAGCTCTGCACCTCCTCATCCATGGCCCTTTGTTAATCGGGGGCGAAACTCCTTTTCTTATGCCGGATAGGTCGGCACTCTGCCCTAATGTTAAGTTGGTGGGTAATCACCTCTTCTGGAATTCCTGGCATATCGGATGCCGACCAGACAAAGACATCTGCATTAGCTCGCAGAAAGGTGAGGAGTCGGTCACGAGCCTCCTCCGGGAGTAGGGCTCCAATCCGGATTGTTCTTGCTGGGTCCTCCCCGAGGGGGAAAGTAAGCAGGTGCTCGGCCGGCTCTCCTCTTCTCTCCAGGTCTCGAGGATCCAGCATCTCAGGTACTGGCTTGGGTGCCACCCCCTGCGGACTAGGAGCCATGTGATAGCAAAGTGAGGGTGGATTCTGCTCTCCCCGCATCTCCCCGACTCCTTCGCTGGTAGGAAACCTCATGAGGAGCCTCTTAGTGGATATGACAACATCCAAAAGATTGAGCCCGGGCCTCCTGAGGATCGCGTTGTAAGCAAGGGGCACACGAACCACCAAAAAATTCATAAGAACCGTACTTTGACATGGGGTTGTGCCAGCCATAACAGGGAGAGTGACCTCCCCCTCGACTTTCACAGAATCTCCAGTAAACCCCATCAGGGGCGTGGCGACGGGCCAGAGCAAATCGGGCGACAGGTTCATGCAAACAAAAGCGTCATAGTTCAAAACATCCACAGAGCTCCCACTATCAACCAGAATTCTCTTTACAGGATATTTAGCGATCGTCATGGATACGACGACGCTGTCATCATTTTTGTTTACCACCTCCTCTAAGTCCTTTTTAAAGAAAGGAATTACATAATCCAACTCCCCCTCCCCTCTCGGCCTCTTTGACAAGCCTCCTGCCCCCAGGAAATCATTACCACCGTCTTCTCTGTTGGGGTATTGTCGATCATCGCGGCGGGGGTGCTGACGGGCCAGGAACTCCCGGGTTGTTCCTCTGGACGAACTTCCCCAGGTGGCCTCGTTGGATAAGGTCTTCTATGGCCTTCTTCAGCTGGCGACAGTCGTCAGTATCATGGCCATAATCCCGATGATAGCGACAATAGAGGTTCTTGTTGCGAGGGATCTTCAGGTTTATTGGAGGAGGGCGCTGAAGATAAGACTCCCCTTCAATCTCGAGCAAGATCTGCGATATCGGGGCGAGCAGTGGGGTGTAGGGTCCATCTCTTGGTGCAGGGGCTCGGGGACGATTGTTTGGCCGGCGAGGAGGCTCAGGTCTTCTGGGGCGAGCTTCGACAGGCTCCGATCGGGCCGGTTTCTTGGAGATGTTCCCGCTAGCCTCGTGCCAGGAAAAGTCGGCCTCGTCAGCTCGGATGTACTTATGGGCCCGGGTCAAGAGCTCGGCGTAGGAGCCAGGCGTTTTCTTATCGAGGGAGTACGCAAAGCGAGACGGGCGAAGCTCCCGCTTCAAGGCCAAGGTGGCCACCGAGTCTTCAAGATTGTAGACCTCCAAGGCTGCTTCCTTGAACCGAGCGACGTAGTCCCGCAAGGACTCACCGCTCTTCTGCTGGACAGTGAAGAGGCTATCTGCTACCCTTGGAATCTTTCGGCAGGCATCAAAATGGGCCAAGAAAGCTCTTTCCAACTGGCGGAAAGAATCAATGCTCCGTGGTGGCAGACGGGAGTACCAAGCTCGGGCGGCCTTCTTGAGGGTGGCTGGGAAGGCGATGCACATGAGCAAATCGGTGGCCCCTAGACTTGCATGAGAACTTTATAACTTTCCAAGTGGTCTAAGGGGTCTGTGGTCCCGTCATAAGGGTCTAGCTGAGGAAGGCAGAACCAGGTGGAGATGGGTTCTTCCATGATGCGGCGAGACAACGGAGGCCGGCTGTCGTAGTCCATCTCCAACAGGTGGGTGATCCGGCGGCTAAGTTCCTCCAGCCTCTAGTTATACTCGTCGAGTCGATGCTCGGCTCGATGGGCTATCCGGCCATCAAAAGACCCCTCCCCCGAAGATTCAGAGGATGGAGAACGAGGATGGCGATGTCGGCGGGGGCGCTCTGCCTCCTTCCCATGCCGCCGCTTAGGAGAGACACTGGCATGGCGGGAAGGCGACTGGTGTCTCTTAGAGGCTTCTCGATGATGAGACTTGGGCGGAGCTTGATGGTGGTGATCCCCCGGCACCGGTGATCTCCTTCGGGAGGAATGCTGGCTGGGTTGCACCACCCCTAGAACTGATGGATTTGGCTCCGGCTGCTGCGGGGCCGCATGTTGGTGCTGCATGCCTTGAACCGCCGCAGCCAGGGATTGGACTTGCGTGGCTAGTGTGGCGAATCGGTCTTCCTAGAACTGCTGCAGAGGAGGCGCAAGGACATCAGCCAGAGGAGCAGAAGGTCCAGCCTCCTGGGGATATAGTGATGCCGGAACGCTGGCCGGGAGGGCTGAGGAGGCACCCACGGGTGGATCGGCTCCTCGGCACCGTCCCCCAACGCAACTGGCAGAGACTCCATTCGTACGGGTCGTCACCATGGCTTCAAGAGCTCGAGGAGAGAGGTTGCAAATTTCTGGTTCGATATCTTTCTCTTTCCCTCCTTCCTGGCACGCCAATCTGATGACGCCAAGTCACCTTCTTCAAACGTCGGGAAAGACAGACGTCCTTCTCTCCGGACCCCTGCAAGAAAAGTCTCTGGAGACCGGATACTCCGATGGGGACCCTCCGACGCTCAAGTTAGTTACTTGGGATCAGACAAGAACTGCTCATCCGACGGGAGCTGAAACAGTTAGGGTTTTAGCTAGTAGGGAGAAAACTAGAAAACCAGAGTCTAAGGATCCTTATAGGGGTGCGTGCTTTTATACCTATTCGAAAGTCCCTCTTCTATTCCCACGTTCACTGATTCTTAGGAGCCCGGTTCAATAACGGACAAAATACGGGGCCGACGGTGATAGGTTGTACTGTCATCGTACACACCGGATGCATCGTGAGTTATCTGTCAGTACGACCTCATAGATGTCTCACATCCAGGGTCGCGTCTGGTGCGCGCCACCGCTGGACATGATCATGCACAGCAACGGGCAGGTGGTGATTCACATACCGCAACGGGGTATAGCCATGCACAGTGACAAAGAAACAACGGATCATACGCCGTTATGAGGTATGGCCACCTTCTGCCATGGATGTGCGGTGGATTATGGGGGCACGCCAGGTGGCCTAGGACAACCTGACCATGCGCCTGGGATTGAGATGCCGTTCGTGCGCCTCGAGACTGAGGGGTAGATCTCAGGAGTTGATATACGGTTTGGGGGTTGAGATACTGTTCACGTGCCCCAAGACCGAGAGGTAGGTCTCGGGGGTTGAGATACTGTTCATGTGCCCCGAGACCGAGAGGTAGGTCTCGGGGGTTGAGATAGCTCCCGTCAGCTGCCGCTATCTTTGCCGTTCATTCTATCGGCGCAGGATCAGCCATATCAATTATTATTATTATTATTGAAGTTCTTCTCAAAAAGAATGGTAGATTTTTACTCAAATTAGACTGCAATTTTAGTATAAAAGATTTCGAGTAGGTTAGCAATTTTTGTAAAAATCTCTAAGTCTTTTCTCGTTAAAAGAATATATAATGACTTGCTTGATCATACCATATGCTACCTTCTAGCTTGCTACATGTTTGAGTAAATCATATCACACCATCTCCTAAGGAATATTTCCATCATGGGATAGACATCTACGTAAACAAATATTTTAAATGCTTTAGTATCAATGCAGCATGCAAAATGTTTATATATTCTTGTCGGCAGCATCACCACATCAACTAGAAAAATTATTATAATGCCTATATTGGAAAGCCAAGTGATGATACCCCAAATAATTTTTGTTGTGTCAATCAAATCCTGGTGCATGGTCACAGGTTGATGGGGCCAATTGACCCCATGGGCCATAATGACAGCATCTGGACTTGGCAACTCGGCCTTCCCCCCATCTGCCACCTTTTCTATCTCCTCTGTATGGAGCCAGCTTCTGTTCGGCCTCGACTGCCCCCTCGGCGTCGTACCCCCTCGGCACTCGGCTGCTCCCTCGGCCTCGAACGGCCTCGGCCTCAGCTCTTCCCCTCGACCACCATGAATAGTGCTCAGTTACCTCAGCTTCGGCTTCGGTCCCAGTCGGCCTCGGCTCCAGTCGGCCTCGGCCCTAGTTGGCCTCGGCTCTAGTCGGCCTCGGCTCCGGTCGGCCTCGGATCCAGTCGGCCTCGGCCTCATCTCCCAACACCGAGTTCCCCTCAGCCTTCCACTCGGCCTCGGCCTCGGCTCTTCCACTCGGCCTCGGCCTCGACCTCAGCTCCCAGCACCGAACTCCCCTTGGCACTCGGCTGCCCCCTTGGTCTTGTACGGCCTTGGTCTCGCATGGCCTCGGCCTCGGCCTCCGCTCCCAGCACCGAGCTCCCCTCGGCACTCAGCTGCTCCCTCGGCCTTGCACAGCCTCAGCCTTAGCTCCCAGCACCGAGCTCCCCTTGGCCTCGCCCTCGCTCGGCCTCGGCCTCGGCCTCGTTTCCCCGCACCGAGCTCCCCTCGGCACTCGGCTGGCCCCTCGGCCTTGGTTCTTCCACTCGGCCTCGGCACTCGGCTGCCCCCTCTGCCTTGTAGACCCGCTACTTTGATGGGACATGGCCTGTAGCCACCTACTTTGACGGGACATGGCCTACAGCCTGAAAAGTCGCATGGGAGTAAGCTCCATAACGCCTAAGACTACCACGTAGACCCGCTAATCCACTTTCTGCCAAAATCACGGGCAATTACTGATATACAATGGGTAGTTGTTGGTATCTACGGTGCGTGCTTAGCAACTGCGCACCCACCCGCCACTTATTGAGCCGATCCTAACGGAAGGATTCGACTATCATCGACGAAAGGTAAGAGGGACCCCCAAACAGGTATATAAGGACCCCGACCCCCAAAGGGGAGGGAGGGCTGAATCTCTACTCTCTTATTCAGATCCCTGTTCTCCAAATTGCTGACTTGAGCATCGGAGGGTCCCCACCGGAACCACCGGTCCGGAACTTTTCTTGCAGGTTTTTGGCTAAAGGAGGCAGTCCATATCATTCCTCTGAAGGCCTATGAAGCATTTCTGTCGCCTGACGCTCCTCAAAAGTGGTTTGGCAGCAACATATTGGCGCGTCAGAAAGGGGGGCGGTCAGCGATGCTAGTTTGCAGATCCTCATCCCCCCTTTATCAAAATGGTGGATCGTAAAGATGGTGATGACCCCAGACCCAAGAAGCTTTCGCCAGCTATGCTGGGGGGCACCTTCAACGGGCTGAGCAACAGAAGGCCAGCTCTTCGTTCCACTATCCTCACTATCTCGAACCATTCAAGCAGAATATTCTGTCACCCTCATCCTGCAAATCCAAGCATTGACGACAACTGTCCAAAAGCTCCAGAAGCAACGCCTGAGGGCCACGCAACAGCGAGCAAAAGCTTCCGCTCGCTCTTTGGTCACTACTCGGGACAGCCAGCATTTATCCCGCCGAAAATCTCCCCAACAAGAGATCCACCATCACCAAGCTCATCAGCTACTTAAAACTCAAAGAGCCACCACCCGCCGCCCAAGTGACCTACTCTCCTACGGCCGGCGATGCAGGGGAGGCCCAAGTGAGGGCACCAGCACCTCCACTCCAATCATCTTGATTCCCTGGGGGGCAGACCACCAACGGATAGAAGAACCCAAATTAGCAAAGGAAAACACGGGTGCTACAAGAGCTAAGTACACCACGCTTAACAGTATTTCTTTGATTGATACTTGAAAATGGCATGCAGGGAAAACCGACTCTGCATCAGCATTCAAGACCAATCTCGCATCCCAAGCCCGATGTACCATCGGCACCTCAAGCCCGAGTCCGCCTCGGCACTTCAAGCCCGAACTCCCCTAGGCACTCCAAGCCCGAGTTTGCCTTGGCACTCAAGCCCGAGCTCCCCTCGGCATCCAAGCCCGAGCTCCCCTAGGCACTCAAGCCCGAGCTCGCCTCGGCATCCAAGCCTGAGCTTCCCTCGGCACCCAAGCCCGATGTACCATCGGCACCTCAAGCCCGAGCTCCCCTTGGCACCCAAGCCCGATGTACCATCGACACCTCAAGCTCGAGCTCGCCTCGACATCCAAGCCCGAGCTTGCCTCGGCACTCAAGCCCGAGCTCCCCTTGGCACCCAAGCCCGATGTACCATCGGCACCTCAAGCCCGAGCTCGCCTCGGCCCTTCCAACCCGAGTCAGCCTCGGCACTTCAAGCCTGAGCTCGTCTCAGCCCTTCCAACCTGAGCCTGCCTCGACACTTCAAGCCTGAGCTCGCCTCAGCCCTTCCAGCCCGAGCTCGCCTTGGCCCTTCCAACCCGAGCTCGCCTCGGCACCTCAAGCCCGAGCTCGTCTCGGCCCTGCCAGCCCGACTTTGGTCGGTACTCAAAACCCGATGTACCATTAGCACTCAAGCCCAATTTGGTCAACAGATTTTTTCGATTTTTATCGGGGCATATAAAAGTTAACTTTAATAATAAAACCGGATCGAATTGATGATCGGTTCCGATTGGACCAGTTGGACCGACTGGTTCGATCCGGTTTTCAAAACATTGGATTGATGCATACGAGCTGCATCACCCCTTATGCACAAAGACTTTTCCCACTAATTTGTTACACTATTGTATGGCAAATATATTACCGGTTAATTAATAAAGCAATTCCATCTTAGTTCACTACTTTTTTTCTTCTTTTTTTTTTCTGAAAAATATGTTGATGACTTCATAGGTTAAGAAAGCAAACTAGAATAGCTCAAATTCAATCATAAAGTAGATCGAACTGAATCCAGTACTCACAGCAAATCCAATCATGGCGACACGGCCAACAAAGAGCTCGTTCTGCTTCGTGAAACCAATGCCCCCAGAGGTCCCAAAGATGCCATCTTCGACCCTCTCCTTGGGCTTCTCTGCCTATAGAAACAGCATGCATGCATAAACCAAAAGTTAAAAGTTACGGACGAGAAGGCCCAAATAAAAGCATAGTTAATTAAAATCATGATATGAATTATAAAAACAAGAGCAGATCGACTTCAACCTTCTTTGGTGGTGCCTTCGTCTTAGCCTTGAATAGAGCAAGAACTTGGGTATGGGAAGAATAAGGAGGTGAGGGAAGTTGGCTGCTGTGAGAAGTTTGAGAGAGGAGCTGTCACGCCCCAGACCCAAATATTGGGCTAGGGTGACAACCCGCCGCGTGCCGGGCACGCAAGGCGTCTTAAAAATCTTGATATACGATTCAAATGGCAATAAATATGAAAACCAACCATAATACAAATGATAGTTATAAGTTTTGGGTTTCAAACCCTACACCCAAGTCATGCTAATAAAGTTGGGCTACAACAAGCCCTACACACAAACATAATAGGATTACACCAATGCAATGGTTCTTATTTTATTTATTAGAAGCTCCATCAACTCCGAATATCCATCATCAACCCTGAGGCTCTGAAAAACATTGTGAAGGTTTAATGAGTTTACACTCAATAAGTAAGCCTATTATACAATCATATCATACTTGATATTTAACATGCTATCAACATATGCATTTTGTCAACTTAACATAAATTGAACATTCGATAAGCATCAGGATATGCATTCTAGCAAACTCACTGTTTATGTAATTATAGATTTCTATGTGTCCCACGGCCCTGCAATACCTCAATCAGAGCACATCCTCCAGATGTGTGGCCATATAAAATCAACAGAACACATTGTACGATGTGTGGGGCCATACCATAACAGAACACACTCTACGATGTATGTGGCCATATGAAAATCAAACAGAACACATTGTAAGACATGTGGGGCCATACCATAACAGAACACACTCTACGGTGTGTGTGGCCATATCATAACAGAACACGTCTACAATGTGTGGGGCCATATCATAACAGAATACATCTCCAGTGTGTGTGGCCATATCATAACAGAACACATCTACAATGTGTGGGGCCATAGTAAAGGAGAACCGCGGCGACCCATATAAATCTATTTAACATTTTCATCACAATTACATCATGCATCTGTATCTCACATTACCTCACAGTGGTTTGCACAGTACTAGAAATGCATATAGTCACCTCAATATAAACATATCGTACAGGCCATCACATTTCTGGCATATACACATAATCATATAATTGTTCATTTGTAATCCACAGTTCCATGCTACATAGACAATTCAGTAATTTATAAAAATGCATGCAAACTGTATATACTCAATTTATTAATTAAACAATTATTAAATTTGCATAATAGTCTTACTTACCTCCTACGCAAAATCCAAATGATGCACCAACTAATCAGATGTCTGGGCACCTACAGGATCAATGTACATAATTAATTCACTGAAATCTAATTAATAAAATGACCCTTAAGACCCTACCCAGACTAGTTCACGGGCCCAACTTTGGGCTCGAATATCTCCCACTATACACACCCAATTGGGGAAGTAAAAATACCCCAAGAAACTAGAATTAACCCAGATTCTAGCCATATAATTTTCTTGCTAATCTCGGCCCGTTACGGGGCCCAAAAACTAGCCCCAAAACTGCTCGCTGCACGGCCCAAAGGCCCAGACCAGGCCGGCCCAGCCGGCCCATGGCCAAGCTTCCCCCCCGCTCCCCTGTTTCGCCCGAAACAGGGGACAGCCTTCGGCCGGCGGCCAGGGCCGCCGCCGGCCTAATTCCGTCCGGCCCGGCCACCGGAGGCCGGGCCGGAGCCGCCGCCGCGGCCGGCCTCCTTCCCCCCCTTTTCTCTCTCAATTTCCCTCCTCTCTCTCTTGCTCCCGCATGAAATTCACCGCGCCGGCATCGATTCCGGCCAAATTGGGGCCGGTCCGGCCGCCGTTGGCCGGACCAGAGCCGGCCCCCTCTCTCTCTCTCCTTAATTCTCTCTCTCCCTCTCTTTCTTTCTTTCTTTCCGCGCTGTGCGCTTGTGCCGGCGGCACGGCCGGCCACCAAGGCCGGCCGGACCTCCACCGGACGCACGCCCGGGCCGGTGGAGGTCTCAGGCCCGGCCAGGCGAGCACCGGGCCCGAACCCACGGTTCACCTCCTCTCTCTCTCTCTCTCTGGCTCTCTCTCTCTCTCTCTCTCTCTCTCTCTCTCTCTCTCTCTCTCTCTCTCTCTCTCTCTCTCTCTCTCTCTCTCTCTCTCTCTCTCTCTGTGGCAGGGGGACATACCTGAGAATGATGCGCGCCAGGATGAAGGAAGGAGTCCTCCTCCTTCACATTTTAATCACCTGTGCGACGCCTCGGTTCGGGAGTTCCCGAAGACTAAACGCTTCACCTGGAGCGAAGCGTCAGCCAGGGAAAACCAACACTAGGGGCTGGTTCATCTGAACCTGGTTCATCTAAACCGGGTTACTACATCCTCCCCTCCTTATAAAAATTTCGGCCTCGAAATTGGTATACTATAAATCTCAAAAGTCAACAATCTAAGATAGATAAATTACCTTCAAATAATTGTGGATACTTTGTTTTCATCTCTTCCTCCAGTTCCCAAGTAGCCTCCCTCTCAGAATGATTACTCCATTGTATCTTGACATAGGGAATGGTACGCCGCCTCAGTACCTGATCTTTGCGGTCCACGATACGCATAGGATGTTCCTCATATGATAAATCCTTCCTCAACTGAATAGGCTCATAAGCTATAACATGACTGGGGTCTGAAACATACTTCCTCAACATAGATACATGGAATACATTGTGAACACCAGATAAAATCGGAGGCAGTGCTAAGCTGTATGCAACCTCCCCAACTCTGCTCAAGATCTCAAAAGGTCCAATATAGCGTGGACTAAGCTTTCCTCTAATCCCAAATCTCATCACATCCTTGGTTGGTGATACCCTTAAGAATACATGATCCCCAACCTGAAATTCTAACTCCCTTCTTCTGACATCAGCATAACTTTTTCTGCCTGCTCTGAGCTGTACGAAGACGCTCCCTGATCAAATGCACCTTATCTACTGTCTGCTGGATCAGCTCAGGGCCTAGCAATTTTCTTTCCCCCACATCATCCCAACAAAGGAGATCTGCACCTCCTACCATACAAGGCCTCAAATGGAGCCATGTGGATACTGGCTTGGTAACTATTATTATATGCAAATTCCACCAAAGGTAAGTGATTATCCCAAGCCCCACCCAAGTCCATCACACAGGCTCGCAACATGTCCTCCAGAATCTGTATGGTCCTCTCTGACTGTCCATCAGACTGGGGATGATAAGCTGTGCTAAAGTTTAATTTGGTTCCCAAGGCCTTATGAAGGCTCTTCCAAAACTGTGATACAAATCTGGTATCCCGGTCAGATACAATAGAGACAGGAACACCATGAAGTCTCACGATCTGCTCAATATACATGCTAGCCAATCTATCACTCGAGACTCCAACTCTGAAAGGTAGAAAGTGGGCTGATTTTGTCAGTCTGTCCACAATAACCCAAACTGCATCATTACTCCTGGGAGTTTTGGGCAAACCAGTCACAAAATCCATAGTAATCTTTTCCCATTTCCACTGAGGAATCATCAGAGACTGAAGGGGTCCCGCAGGCCTTTGGTGTTCGGCCTTCACTCGCTGACATACCAAGCACTTGGCCACAAACTGAGCAATCTCCCTCTTCATACCTTTCCACCAAAAATTCTCCTTTAAGTCTCTATACATTTTAGTACCACCTGGATGAACAGTATAGGGAGAGTAGTGAGCCTCCCTCAAAATCTCGGCTTTCAACTCCTCATTGCTAGGTACACAAAGTCTGCCTTCAAATCTCAGGGATCCATCATCCATTACATAAAATCCACTCTGAACTCCTGACTGAACAGCAACCTTAATTCTTTGAAGATCTGGATCTTCCATCTGGGAGGACTTAATTTTGTCAACAAGAGTCGGCTGAAGAATAAGTGCAGCAACAAGTCCATCAGACTGCTGTACTCTCAGTCCAATCTCCCACCTCTCGAGGTCCTTCAGAATGTGAGGCTGGGAGGTAAGCATAGCAGCTAACTCAGAAGAGGTCTTCCTACTCAAGGCATCAGCCACAACATTAGCCTTCCCAGGATGATAATGCAGATTCAGATCATAGTCCTTCAGAAGCTCCAACCACCTCCTCTGCCTCAAATTGAGCTCCTTCTGTGTGAAGATATATTTTAGACTCTTATGGTCTGTATACACATCACACGACACCCCATAGAGATAATGCCGCCAAATCTTTAAAGCAAAAACCACGCAGCTAATTCCAGATCATGAGTAGGATAATTCTGCTCATAAGGCTTCAGTTGTCTGGAGGCATAAGCTATCACCTTTCCACTCTGCATCAGAACGCATCCCAATCCTCTTCGAGAGGCATCAGTATAAAGTGTAAAACCCTCAGATCCTGACGGAAGAACAAGGATGGGAGCTGACACTAATCGCTGCTTTAACTCCTGGAAACTTTTCTCGCACTCCTCTGTCCAATCAAACTTTACTCGCTTCTGGGTTAAGCGAGTTAGAGGTAGAGCAATGCTAGAGAAGTCTTCCACAAATTTACGGTAATACCCAGCAAGTCCCAAGAAACTTCTGACTTCCGCCACATTGGAAGGTCTGCACCAGCTAATAATAGCATCAATCTTTTTCGGGTCCACAGAAATGCCGTCAATAGAGATTATATGACCCAAGAAAGATACTTGGTCCAACCAAAAATCACACTTCTGCAACTTGGCATAGAGCCTCTTCTCCCTAAGAATCTGCAGCACCATCCTCAAGTGATCCTCATGCTCCCTGTGACTCTTAGAATAGATCAAAATATCATCAATGAAGACCACCACAAACTGATCCAAATATGGCTTAAAGATTCTATTCATCAAGTCCATGAATGCTGCCGGGGCATTAGTCAATCCAAATGGCATCACTAAAAATTCGTAATGGCCATATCTGGTTCTGAATGCTGTTTTAGGCACATCTCCCTCCTTGACTTTAAGCTGATGGTAACCTGACCTGAGATCAATCTTCGAGAATACTCGGGCTCCTTGGAGTTGATCAAACAAGTCATCAATCCTCGGCAAAGGGTATCTGTTCCGCACTGTTACCTTATTAATTTCCGGTAATCAATGCATAGCCGGAGACTGCCATCCTTCTTCTTAACAAATAGAACTGGAGCACCCCAAGGGAAACACTGGGTCTGATAAATCCCCGATCTAGGAGCTCCTGCAACTGATCTTTCAATTCTTTTAACTCAGCCGGGGCCATGCGGTAAGGAGCCTTGGATATAGGCCCAGTTCCAGGAATTAAGTCAATGGAGAATTCAACCTCCCGATCTGGGGGCAAATCAGTCAATTCATTAGGGAAAACATCAGGAAATTCTCGAGCTACAGGAATATCCTCCAACTTGGTCTCCTCCTTTTGAAGATCCTTAACAACAGCAAGGAATCCTTGACCACCACTCAATAAATACTTTCCAGCCTGTAGCGCTGAAATGAACACAGAGGCTAGATGTGACTGACCCCCAGTAAAACTGAATTCAGACTGATTTGGAATTTTGAAATTGACAATCTTCCTGAAACAGTCTACTGAAGCATGATAGGAGGCTAACCAATCCATGCCAAGGATAACATCAAAGAATTTCAATGGAAGGACAAAAAGATCAGCATATAATCTCATATCCTCAATGATAATCAAGCAGGATTTGCATACTGTGCCAACTTTCATAATATCACCATTTGGAAAGGCAATGAGCAACTCATGGTCTAGAGATTCAGGTGTCAATGATGTATTCTTGCTAAGATAGGTGTCAGATATAAATGAATGCGTGGCACCCGGGTCAATAAGTGTTTGAGCATACGCAGTGCCAACTTTAATCATTCCTGGATATAAGTAAATTTTGTTTTAACATCAAAGATTTAACATTTAATCTAATGTTCTAGTAATTACCAATACATTGCGCTAGAAAAGGGTATTATACTAGGTATGTATTTAAATGGTTTACCTGTCACCACAGAATTAGAAGCGGCAGCATCCTGCTGAGTGAGGTTGAAGACTCTACCCTGGGTCCTCTGTGGCTGCTGCTGCTGCTGAATCAACCCTTGACTAGAAGAGGGCTGCTGAGTCTTCTGAAGGGGACAGGTAGCCATTTTGTGATCAGTCCTCCCGCAGAGGTAGCAGGCACCCGACACACCACGGCAAGGCTTCCTGGGTGAAAACTCCCACAGCGAAGGCAACGTGTCTCTCTATTCCTCTGTCCTGCTGGGGCCTGCTGCGCACCTCTCTTCCTGACCTGGGTTGGGGGTTGGCCCGCAATAGGCCCCTTTTTCTTCCTCTGCTGCTCCCAATCCCTCTGAACTGTATTCATATCTCTCTCAATTACCAAAGCCTTATTCACCACAGCACTATAGGAATGAAGCTCAAATGCATTGACTGCCTGCATCAGTCTGGGTCGCAGCCCCTCTGTAAATCTGGTGATCTTGGCCATTTCATTAGTCACAATACTTGGAGCAAAGCGGGCCAATCTGGTGAACTCAGCTTCATATTGGGCCACAGAAAGATTCCTTTGCTCCAACTTAAGAAATTCTGATTCCATCCTCCTTTGTACACTCCTGGGAAAGTACTTGTCAAAGAATACCTCCTTAAACTCTCCCCAAGACATAACCTGACCACCCCGACGCTGCTCCTCAACTAGCCACCAGTCATAAGCCTCCCCCTGGAGAAGATAAGTAGCAAATCTGATCCGCTCCAACTCCTGGCTACCATGGGCCATAAAAGCCTTCTCCATATCTCGCACCCATCTCTCAGCATCAATAGGGTTGCTAGAACCAGAGAAAGGAGCAGGGGCAAACTTCTTGAAATCTGCAAAGCTACGGCCAATCCCTACCCAGGGTTGAGGTGGAGTAGGCTGGGTCAATGGTGTGAAATGAGTAGTAGGTACAGTGGACTGAATTTGTGGAGCAGGAGGGACAAATAGAGTCTGTGGCATAGTGGAAGCAGGCTGCGTCTGCGGGACAATAGGGGTAGGCTGACTCTGCGGAACAGTGGGAGTAGGCTGAGTCTGCGGAGCAGGAATGGCAGACTGAGAGGATAAAGCCTGATGAATTTGTTGTTGCATGTCCCGCATCGACTGTGCCATACCCGATAGAACCTGAAGCATCTCGGTCTGGAGTCGCTGATGATCAGTCCCAACAGGGTTGACAGGGGCAGCACCTCCAGTAGCATCCTGACCTCCTGGTTGACCAACATTTCCAACCTGGGAGCCCTCATCATTTTGTTGGCTCCTAGTGCGAGCCATTACTATCTCCTGATAAATTAGTTATTATAAAAATCATGATCAAACTTTTCATATCAGGCTCCCAAAACATAAGGTTTGAAATTCATATAAAGTGATAATTGTCTCAATGTCAACCTATTTGTTTGCCTAGGGTGTCATCATGTATGTGATCCTAAGGTCAATAACCTAGGCTCTGATACCACTAAAGCTGTCACGCCCCAGACCCAAATATTGGGCTAGGGTGACAACCCGCCGCGTGCCGGGCACGCAAGGCGTCTTAAAAATCTTGATATACGATTCAAATGGGGCAATAAATATGAAAACCAACCATAATACAAATGATAGTTATAAGTTTTGGGTTTCAAACCCTACACCCAAGTCATGCTAATAAAGTTGGGCTACAACAAGCCCTACACACAAACATAATAGGATTACACCAATGCAATGGTTCTTATTTTATTTATTAGAAGCTCCATCAACTCCGAATATCCATCATCAACCCTGAGGCTCTGAAAAACATTGTGAAGGTTTAATGAGTTTACACTCAATAAGTAAGCCTATTATACAATCATATCATACTTGAATTATATTTAACATGCTATCAACATATGCATTTTGTCAACTTAACATAAATTGAACATTCGATAAGCATCAGGATATGCATTCTAGCAAACTCACTGTTTATGTAATTATAGATTTCCTATGTGTCCCACGGCCCTGCAATACCTCAATCAGAGCACATCCTCCAGATGTGTGGCCATATAAAATCAACAGAACACATTGTACGATGTGTGGGGCCATACCATAACAGAACACACTCTACGATGTATGTGGCCATATGAAAATCAACAGAACACATTGTAAGACATGTGGGGCCATACCATAACAGAACACACTCTACGGTGTGTGTGGCCATATCATAACAGAACACGTCTACAATATGTGGGGCCATATCATAACAGAATACATCTCCAGTGTGTGTGGCCATATCATAACAGAACACAGCTACAATGTGTGGGGCCATAGTAAAGGAGAACCGCGGCGACCCATATAAATCTATTTAACATTTTCATCACAATTACATCATGCATCTGTATCTCACATTACCTCACAGTGGTTTGCACAGTACTAGGAAATGCATATAGTCACCTCAATATAAACATATCGTACAGGCAATCACATTTCTGGCATATACATCAATAAATCATTTCTTACAATATTACCAATCACTATAATCATATAATTGTTCATTTGTAATCCACAGTTCCATGCTACATAGACAATTCAGATAATTTCTATTTTCTTCTTATTTATAAAAATGCATGCAAACTGTATATACTCAATTTATTAATTAAATAATTATTAAATTTGCATAATAGTCTTACTTACCTCCTACGCAAAATCCAAATGATGCACCAACTAATCAGATGTCTGGGCACCTACAGGATCAATGTACATAAATTAATTCACTGAAATCTAATTAATAAAATGACCCTTAAGACCCTACCCAGACTAGTTCACGGGCCCAACTTTGGGCTCGAATATCTCCCACTATACACACCCAATTGGGGAAGTAAAAATACCCCAAGAAACTAGAATTAACCCAGATTCTAGCCATATAATTTTCTTGCTAATCTCGGCCCGTTACGGGGCCCAAAAACTAGCCCCAAAACTGCTCGCAGCACGGCCCAAAGGCCCAGACCAGGCCGGCCCAGCCGGCCCATGGCCAAGCCCCCCCCGCTCCCCTGTTTCGCCCGAAACAGGGGACACCATCCGGCCGGCGGCCAGGGCCGCCGCCGGCCTAATCCCGTCCGGCCCGGCCACCGGAGGCCGGGCCGGAGCCGGCCGCCGCCGCGGCCGGCCTCCTTCCCCTTCTTCTCTCTCAATTTCTCTCCCTCTCTCTCTTGCTCCCGCGTGAAATTCACCGCCGGCGTCGATTCCGGCCAAATTGGGCCGGTCCGGCCGCCGTTGGCCGGACCAGAGCCGGCCTCCCCTCTCTCTCTCTCTCTCTCTCTCTCTCTCTTCTTTCTTTCTCCGCTGTGCGCTCGGTGCCGGCGGCACGGCCGGCCACCAAGGCCGGCCGGACCTCCACCGGACGCACCCGGCGGTGGAGGTCACCGGCCAACTCAGGCCCTCTTCTCTCTCTCTCTCTCTCTCTCTCTCTCTCTCTCTCTCTCTCTCTCTCTCTCTCTCTCTCTCTCTCTCTGTGGCAGGGGGACATACCTGAGAATGATGCGCCAGGATGAAGGAAGGAGTCCTCCTCCTTCACATTTTAATCACCTGTGCGACGCCTCGGTTCGGGAGTTCCCGAAGACTAAACGCTTCACCTGGAGCGAAGCGTCAGCCAGGGAAAACCAACAGGCCTGGTTCATCTGGTTCATCTGAACCAAACCTGGTTCATCTAAACCGGGTTACTACATCCTCCCCTCCTTATAAAAATTTCGGCCTCGAAATTGGTATACTATAAATCTCAAAAGTCAACAATCTAAGATAGATAAATTACCTTCAAATAATTGTGGATACTTTGTTTTCATCTCTTCCTCCAGTTCCCAAGTAGCCTCCCTCTCAGAATGATTACTCCATTGTATCTTGACATAGGGAATGGTACGCCGCCTCAGTACCTGATCTTTGCGGTCCACGATACGCATAGGATGTTCCTCATATGATAAATCCTTCCTCAACTGAATAGGCTCATAAGCTATAACATGACTGGGGTCTGAAACATACTTCCTCAACATAGATACATGGAATACATTGTGAACACCAGATAAAATCGGAGGCAGTGCTAAGCTGTATGCAACCTCCCCAACTCTGCTCAAGATCTCAAAAGGTCCAATATAGCGTGGACTAAGCTTTCCTCTAATCCCAAATCTCATCACATCCTTGGTTGGTGATACCCTTAAGAATACATGATCCCCAACCTGAAATTCTAACTCCCTTCTTCTGACATCAGCATAACTTTTCTGCCTGCTCTGAGCTGTACGAAGACGCTCCCTGATCAAATGCACCTTATCTACTGTCTGCTGGATCAGCTCAGGGCCTAGCAATTTTCTTTCCCCCACATCATCCCAACATAAAGGAGATCTGCACCTCCTACCATACAAGGCCTCAAATGGAGCCATGTGGATACTGGCTTGGTAACTATTATTATATGCAAATTCCACCAAAGGTAAGTGATTATCCCAAGCCCCACCCAAGTCCATCACACAGGCTCGCAACATGTCCTCCAGAATCTGTATGGTCCTCTCTGACTGTCCATCAGACTGGGGATGATAAGCTGTGCTAAAGTTTAATTTGGTTCCCAAGGCCTTATGAAGGCTCTTCCAAAACTGTGATACAAATCTGGTATCCCGGTCAGATACAATAGAGACAGGAACACCATGAAGTCTCACGATCTGCTCAATATACATGCTAGCCAATCTATCACTCGAGACTCCAACTCTGAAAGGTAGAAAGTGGGCTGATTTTGTCAGTCTGTCCACAATAACCCAAACTGCATCATTACTCCTGGGAGTTTTGGGCAAACCAGTCACAAATCCATAGTAATCTTTTCCCATTTCCACTGAGGAATCATCAGAGACTGAAGGGGTCCCGCAGGCCTTTGGTGTTCGGCCTTCACTCGCTGACATACCAAGCACTTGGCCACAAACTGAGCAATCTCCCTCTTCATACCTTTCCACCAAAAATTCTCCTTTAAGTCTCTATACATTTTAGTACCACCTGGATGAACAGTATAGGGAGAGTAGTGAGCCTCCCTCAAAATCTCGGCTTTCAACTCCTCATTGCTAGGTACACAAAGTCTGCCTTCAAATCTCAGGGATCCATCATCCATTACATAAAATCCACTCTGAACTCCTGACTGAACAGCAACCTTAATTCTTTGAAGATCTGGATCTTCCATCTGGGAGGACTTAATTTTGTCAACAAGAGTCGGCTGAAGAATAAGTGCAGCAACAAGTCCATCAGACTGCTGTACTCTCAGTCCAATCTCCCACCTCTCGAGGTCCTTCAGAATGTGAGGCTGGGAGGTAAGCATAGCAGCTAACTCAGAAGAGGTCTTCCTACTCAAGGCATCAGCCACAACATTAGCCTTCCCAGGATGATAATGCAGATTCAGATCATAGTCCTTCAGAAGCTCCAACCACCTCCTCTGCCTCAAATTGAGCTCCTTCTGTGTGAAGATATATTTTAGACTCTTATGGTCTGTATACACATCACACGACACCCCATAGAGATAATGCCGCCAAATCTTTAAAGCAAAAACCACCGCAGCTAATTCCAGATCATGAGTAGGATAATTCTGCTCATAAGGCTTCAGTTGTCTGGAGGCATAAGCTATCACCTTTCCACTCTGCATCAGAACGCATCCCAATCCTCTTCGAGAGGCATCAGTATAAAGTGTAAAACCCTCAGATCCTGACGGAAGAACAAGGATGGGAGCTGACACTAATCGCTGCTTTAACTCCTGGAAACTTTTCTCGCACTCCTCTGTCCAATCAAACTTTACTCGCTTCTGGGTTAAGCGAGTTAGAGGTAGAGCAATGCTAGAGAAGTCTTCCACAAATTTACGGTAATACCCAGCAAGTCCCAAGAAACTTCTGACTTCCGCCACATTGGAAGGTCTGCACCAGCTAATAATAGCATCAATCTTTTTCGGGTCCACAGAAATGCCGTCAATAGAGATTATATGACCCAAGAAAGATACTTGGTCCAACCAAAAATCACACTTCTGCAACTTGGCATAGAGCCTCTTCTCCCTAAGAATCTGCAGCACCATCCTCAAGTGATCCTCATGCTCCCTGTGACTCTTAGAATAGATCAAAATATCATCAATGAAGACCACCACAAACTGATCCAAATATGGCTTAAAGATTCTATTCATCAAGTCCATGAATGCTGCCGGGGCATTAGTCAATCCAAATGGCATCACTAAAAATTCGTAATGGCCATATCTGGTTCTGAATGCTGTTTTAGGCACATCTCCCTCCTTGACTTTAAGCTGATGGTAACCTGACCTGAGATCAATCTTCGAGAATACTCGGGCTCCTTGGAGTTGATCAAACAAGTCATCAATCCTCGGCAAAGGGTATCTGTTCCGCACTGTTACCTTATTAATTTCCGGTAATCAATGCATAGCCGGAGACTGCCATCCTTCTTCTTAACAAATAGAACTGGAGCACCCCAAGGGGAAACACTGGGTCTGATAAATCCCCGATCTAGGAGCTCCTGCAACTGATCTTTCAATTCTTTTAACTCAGCCGGGGCCATGCGGTAAGGAGCCTTGGATATAGGCCCAGTTCCAGGAATTAAGTCAATGGAGAATTCAACCTCCCGATCTGGGGGCAAATCAGTCAATTCATTAGGGAAAACATCAGGAAATTCTCGAGCTACAGGAATATCCTCCAACTTGGTCTCCTCCTTTTGAAGATCCTTAACAACAGCAAGGAATCCTTGACCACCACTCAATAAATACTTTCCAGCCTGTAGCGCTGAAATGAACACAGAGGCTAGATGTGACTGACCCCCAGTAAAACTGAATTCAGACTGATTTGGAATTTTGAAATTGACAATCTTCCTGAAACAGTCTACTGAAGCATGATAGGAGGCTAACCAATCCATGCCAAGGATAACATCAAAGAATTTCAATGGAAGGACAAAAAGATCAGCATATAATCTCATATCCTCAATGATAATCAAGCAGGATTTGCATACTGTGCCAACTTTCATAATATCACCATTTGGAAAGGCAATGAGCAACTCATGGTCTAGAGATTCAGGTGTCAATGATGTATTCTTGCTAAGATAGGTGTCAGATATAAATGAATGCGTGGCACCCGGGTCAATAAGTGTTTGAGCATACGCAGTGCCAACTTTAATCATTCCTGGATATAAGTAAATTTTGTTTTAACATCAAAGATTTAACATTTAATCTAATGTTCTAGTAATTACCAATACATTGCGCTAGAAAAGGGTATTATACTAGGTATGTATTTAAATGGTTTACCTGTCACCACAGAATTAGAAGCGGCAGCATCCTGCTGAGTGAGGTTGAAGACTCTACCCTGGGTCCTCTGTGGCTGCTGCTGCTGCTGAATCAACCCTTGACTAGAAGAGGGCTGCTGAGTCTTCTGAAGGGGACAGGTAGCCATTTTGTGATCAGTCCTCCCGCAGAGGTAGCAGGCACCCGACACACCACGGCAAGGCCTTCCTGGGTGAAAACTCCCACAGCGAAGGCAACGTGTCTCTCTATTCCTCTGTCCTGCTGGGGCCTGCTGCGCACCTCTCTTCCTGACCTGGGTTGGGGGTTGGCCCGCAATAGGCCCCTTTTTCTTCCTCTGCTGCTCCCAATCCCTCTGAACTGTATTCATATCTCTCTCAATTACCAAAGCCTTATTCACCACAGCACTATAGGAATGAAGCTCAAATGCATTGACTGCCTGCATCAGTCTGGGTCGCAGCCCCTCTGTAAATCTGGTGATCTTGGCCATTTCATTAGTCACAATACTTGGAGCAAAGCGGGCCAATCTGGTGAACTCAGCTTCATATTGGGCCACAGAAAGATTCCTTTGCTCCAACTTAAGAAATTCTGATTCCATCCTCCTTTGTACACTCCTGGGAAAGTACTTGTCAAAGAATACCTCCTTAAACTCTCCCCAAGACATAACCTGACCACCCCGACGCTGCTCCTCAACTAGCCACCAGTCATAAGCCTCCCCCTGGAGAAGATAAGTAGCAAATCTGATCCGCTCCAACTCCTGGCTACCATGGGCCATAAAAGCCTTCTCCATATCTCGCACCCATCTCTCAGCATCAATAGGGTTGCTAGAACCAGAGAAAGGAGCAGGGGCAAACTTCTTGAAATCTGCAAAGCTACGGCCAATCCCTACCCAGGGTTGAGGTGGAGTAGGCTGGGTCAATGGTGTGAAATGAGTAGTAGGTACAGTGGACTGAATTTGTGGAGCAGGAGGGACAAATAGAGTCTGTGGCATAGTGGAAGCAGGCTGCGTCTGCGGGACAATAGGGGTAGGCTGACTCTGCGGAACAGTGGGAGTAGGCTGAGTCTGCGGAGCAGGAATGGCAGACTGAGAGGATAAAGCCTGATGAATTTGTTGTTGCATGTCCCGCATCGACTGTGCCATACCCGATAGAACCTGAAGCATCTCGGTCTGGAGTCGCTGATGATCAGTCCCAACAGGGTTGACAGGGGCAGCACCTCCAGTAGCATCCTGACCTCCTGGTTGACCAACATTTCCAACCTGGGAGCCCTCATCATTTTGTTGGCTCCTAGTGCGAGCCATTACTATCTCCTGATAAATTAGTTATTATAAAAATCATGATCAAACTTTTCATATCAGGCTCCCAAAACATAAGGTTTGAAATTCATATAAAGTGATAATTGTCTCAATGTCAACCTATTTGTTTGCCTAGGGTGTCATCATGTATGTGATCCTAAGGTCAATAACCTAGGCTCTGATACCACTAAAGCTGTCACGCCCCAGACCCAAATATTGGGCTAGGGTGACAACCCGCCGCGTGCCGGGCACGCAAGGCGTCTTAAAAATCTTGATATACGATTCAAATGGGCAATAAATATGAAAACCAACCATAATACAAATGATAGTTATAAGTTTTGGGTTTCAAACCCTACACCCAAGTCATGCTAATAAAGTTGGGCTACAACAAGCCCTACACACAAACATAATAGGATTACACCAATGCAATGGTTCTTATTTTATTTATTAGAAGCTCCATCAACTCCGAATATCCATCATCAACCCTGAGGCTCTGAAAAACATTGTGAAGGTTTAATGAGTTTACACTCAATAAGTAAGCCTATTATACAATCATATCATACTTGAATTATATTTAACATGCTATCAACATATGCATTTTGTCAACTTAACATAAATTGAACATTCGATAAGCATCAGGATATGCATTCTAGCAAACTCACTGTTTATGTAATTATAGATTTCCTATGTGTCCCACGGCCCTGCAATACCTCAATCAGAGCACATCCTCCAGATGTGTGGCCATATAAAATCAACAGAACACATTGTACGATGTGTGGGGCCATACCATAACAGAACACACTCTACGATGTATGTGGCCATATGAAAATCAACAGAACACATTGTAAGACATGTGGGGCCATACCATAACAGAACACACTCTACGGTGTGTGTGGCCATATCATAACAGAACACGTCTACAATGTGTGGGGCCATATCATAACAGAATACATCTCCAGTGTGTGTGGCCATATCATAACAGAACACAGCTACAATGTGTGGGGCCATAGTAAAGGAGAACCGCGGCGACCCATATAAATCTATTTAACATTTTCATCACAATTACATCATGCATCTGTATCTCACATTACCTCACAGTGGTTTGCACAGTACTAGGAAATGCATATAGTCACCTCAATATAAACATATCGTACAGGCATCACATTTCTGGCATATACATCAATAAATCATTTCACAATATTAATCATATAATTGTTCATTTGTAATCCACAGTTCCATGCTACATAGACAATTCAGATAATTTCTATTTTCTTCTTATTTATAAAAATGCATGCAAACTGTATATACTCAATTTATTAATTAAATAATTATTAAATTTGCATAATAGTCTTACTTACCTCCTACGCAAAATCCAAATGATGCACCAACTAATCAGATGTCTGGGCACCTACAGGATCAATGTACATAATTAATTCACTGAAATCTAATTAATAAAATGACCCTTAAGACCCTACCCAGACTAGTTCACGGGCCCAACTTTGGGCTCGAATATCTCCCACTATACACACCCAATTGGGGAAGTAAAAATACCCCAAGAAACTAGAATTAACCCAGATTCTAGCCATATAATTTTCTTGCTAATCTCGGCCCGTTACGGGGCCCAAAAACTAGCCCCAAAACTGCTCGCAGCACGGCCCAAAGGCCCAGACCAGGCCGGCCCAGCCGGCCCATGGCCAAGCCTCCATCCCCCCTCCCCTGTTTCGCCCGAAACAGGGGACACCATCCGGCCGGCGGCCAGGGCCGCCGCCGGCCTAATCCGTCCGGCCCGGCCACCGGCCGGGCCGGCCTCCCCCCTTCTCTCTCAATTTCTCTCTCTCTCTCTCTCTCTCCGCGTGAAATTCACCGCGCCGGCGTCGATTCCGGCCAAATTGGGGCCGGTCCGGCCCGTTGGCCGGACCAGAGCCGGCCGCCGGCCGGCCTCCCCTCTCTCTCTCTCTCTTAATTCTCTCTCTCCCTCTCTTTCTTTCTTTCTGTTCCGCGCTGTGCGCTCGGTGCCGGCGACACGGCCGGCCGGACCTCCACCGGACGCACGCCCGGCGCCGGTGGAGGTCACCGGCCAACCCTCAGGCCCGACCAGGCTCCGGGCCCGAACCAAGGATCGGCACGGTTCACTGTGCTCCTCTCTCTCTCTCTCTCTCTCTCTCTCTCTCTCTCTCTCTCTCTCTCTCTCTCTCTCTCTCTCTCTGTAGGGGGACATACCTGAGAATGATGCGCCAGGATGAAGGAAGGAGTCCTCCTCCTTCACATTTTAATCACCTGTGCGACGCCTCGGTTCGGGAGTTCCGAAGACTAAACGCTTCACCTGGAGAAGCGTCAGCCAGGGAAAACCAACAGACTAGAACCTGGTTCATTTGAACCAAACCTGGTTCATCTGAACCAAACCTGGTTCATCTAAACCGGGTTACTACAGGAGTAGATGGGAGAATGGCACCGGCCGGAGCCGGCGAATCTGCGCTTGGAGTGACGGCTCTCCATTGCTGGTGCTGGAATCCAACAATCGCCCACCAAATCTAGACGCGAACATGGCTTGAGCCATACCTATGCGTTGGCCTCGGCGTTGGACTGCTTCGTTTCCTTATGCTAGTTTTGATGAGGAGAGTAGTAGTATATCTTTCGTTTGGACGAGAGGGTGGGAAGTGCTCCAAATTCGTAGATCCCCTCAGCTTCGTACGGCCTCGGCCTCGGCACCGAGTTCCCCTCGGCCTTAGCCTCGGCACCAAGTTCCCCTCAGCCTCAACTCATGCTCGGCCTCAGACATGTACCCTCGGCCTCAAACCTGTTCCCTCGGCCTCGTACGGCCTCAACACCAAACACGACGCAAAGGCAAATGCTACGAAAAAGCTAAGTACACTACACTTTGAGAAAAAACTCTTTTCATTAGTGTCTGAATGCATTACATGAAACCTGACAACCAACCATTCAAAAGGCTCTCAATGGTCCTATGATCCTAAGGTCACCCCCGGGCCGGCCGCAAAACCCCTACGGCGGTTCAAGACCTATGGTTCCAGTGACCTCGAGTCACCCCTTGGGCCGGCCATGAAACCTCCGAGATGGTTCTGGAGGATCTTGGCGGCATCGCGGACAACAGATACCACTCGATCTGACTAGCATACGCCCCGAGTCGGTTCAAGTCCCTAACGGCTCATACCCGCTTGAGTCACCTTCTGAACCAGCACACAAACACCCGAGGTGGTTCCAAAGGAGCTCGACGGCATCATGGCTAACGGAACACCACTCAGTCTGGCTAGGATACGCCCTCGAGTCGGTTCAAGTCCCTAACAGCCTGTACCCACTCGAGTCACCTCCCGAACCGGCACACACACTCGAGGCAATTTTATTTTAGCCCCCGTAGCTCTATTTCTGCTTCGGCAATTTTATCGCAGCCTCGACGGCTTTATCTCTGCCTCAGCGGTGTCATCTCTGCCTCAGTGGCATCATTGCAGCCTCAACGACTTTATCTCTGCCTCAGCGGCATCATTGCAGTCTCAGTGGCATTATCTCTACCTCGGTGGCATCATTGCAGCCTCAATGGCTTTATCTCTGCCTCAACGGCATCATCTCTGCCTCAGCTTCATTATTGCAGCCTCATCGGCTTTATCTTTGCCTCAGCAGCTAGTTAACGGGCACCCACATCCAAACTTCATGTCAGAAGTTGAAGACCCAAAGTCAACTCACAGTTGGAAGAAACCAACTCTCCAACTCACGGTTGATGGATATCCACTTCTAGACTCTGCGTTGGGAGAGGATTGCTGGCTACCCTCAGCTAGCCAACGGATGGACGAAAATTATCCAAAGCAAGGCAAAAAGAAAAAGGTCTCTCCACTAGGAAGGAATCAGAACTGAAGCAAGCATGAAAGGACGAGCAAAGATAAAGAGCTCTACACTCCTTTCGCTTAGCTGATGCACGACACACAAGCTCAAGGAGTGTTGGGGGCCTTTGATGGGGCCAGTTGACCCCATGGGATACAATGACAGCATTAGGACTTGGCAACTCGGCCTTTCCTCCGTCCGCCACCTTTTCTCTCTCCTCCGTATGGAGCCAGCTTCTGTTCAGCCTCAGCTGCCCCTCGACATCGTATGGCCTCGGCACTCGGCTGCCCCCTCGACCTCGCACGGTCTCAGCCTCAGCTCTTTCCCTTGGCCACCATGAACAGTGCTCGGCCACCTTAGCCTCGGCCTTGGTCCCAGTCGGCCTCGGCTCCAGTTGGCCTCGGCTCTGGTCAACCTCGGCCTCAGCTCCCAGCACCGAGCTACCCTCAGCACTCGGCTGCCCCCTCGGTCTCGCACGGCCTCGGCCTCGGCCTCAGCTCCCAGCACCGAGCTCCTCTCAGCACTCGGCTGCCCCTCGGTCTCGCACAGCCTCGGCCTTGGCCTCAGCTCCTAGCACCGAGCTCCCCTCGGCCTTTCACTCAGCCTCGGCCTCAGCTTCCAGCACCGAGCTCCCCTTGGCACTCGGCCGCCCCCTCGGCCGCCCCCTCGGCCGCGCACAACCTCGGCCTCAGCTCCCAGCACCGAGCTCCCCTCAGCCTCGGCCTCAGCCTCAACTCCCCGCACCGAGCTCCCCTTGGCACTTGGCTAACCCCTCTGCCTCGGCTCTTCCACTCGGCTCGGCCTCGTACGGCCTCAGCCTCGGCTCTTCCACTCGGCCTCGGCACTCGGCTGCCCCCTCGGCCTTGTAGACCCGCTACTTTGATGGGACATGGCCTGCAGCCACCTACTTTGATGGGACATGGCCTGCAGCCTGACAAGTCGCATGGGAGTAAGCTCCACAGCGCCTAAGACTGCCACATAGACCCGCTAATCCACTTTCTGCCAAAATCACGGGCGGTTACCGATATACAATGGGCAGTTGTCGGTATCTACGGCGTGTGCTTAGCAACTGCGCACCCACCCGCCGCTTATTGAGCTGATCCTAACGGAAGGATTCGACTATCATCGACGAAGGGTAAGAGGTACCCCCAAACAGGTATATAAGGACCTCGACCCCCAAGGGGGAGGGGGGGCTGAATCTCTACTCTCTCATTCAAATCCCTATTCTTCAAATCGCTGACTTGAGCGTTGGAGAGTCCCCACCGGAACCATCGGTCTGGGACTTTTCTTGCAGGTTTTCGGCTGAAGGAGGCGATCCCTGTCATTCCTCTGAAGCCCTACGAAGCATTTCTGTCACCTGATGCTTCTCAAAAGTGATTTGGCAGCAACACAGGTGATTGACATAAAAGAAATAGTAACATGAGAAAGAAAGAAAAAAATGAACTACATGCTTCTTTGAGGGAAATCTTCATCTAAATGTTGGATGTGCCATTTCATCAAGTATCAAAAATTGAATTCGACTTCAAATTTTAGTTCAAATGAAAATTTCAATTTGGTTGGTTTGAGCTGCATGTTTTATCAAGTTCTGATCCCTGTTAGCTATGTAAAAAATAAAATGGGTGTGTTATAGATTGAGAGCTTTGTTAAAGAAACAAGGTTGGGATTCACATCTCCACTTATATTGACTAGGGTCTTTCAGCTTGAGCTTGTACTCGTAGTAACAAACCCAGTTGAAAATCCTAAACGATCTATTTGGATCGATTATTAGAATATTATCATGTGATTTTTGAAAACACCTGAGATCAATAATTAACCTTAATCCTAACTGATATGGCTGATCCAACGCCGTCGGAATAAACGACAATGATAACGGCGACTGACGGAGGCTTTCTCAACACCCCTGAGACCCCCTCTCGGTCTCGGGCCACACGAATAGTATCTCAACCCCCAAGACCCCCTCTCGGTCTTGGGCCACATGAACAGTATCTCAACCACCGATACCCCCTCTCGGTCTCGGGCCACATGAACAGTATCTCAACCCCCCGAGACCCCCTCTCGGTCTTGGGCCACATAAATAGTATCTCAACCCCCGGACCCCTCTCGGTCTCGGGCCACATAAACAGTATCTCAACCCCCGAGCCCCCTCTCAGTCTCGGGCCACATGAACAGTATCTCAACCCCCAAGACCCCCTCTCGGTCTCGGGCCACATGAACTGTATCTCAACCCCCCGAGACCCCCTCTCGGTCTCGGGCCACATGAACAGTATCTCAACCCCCGAGACTCACTCTCGATCTTGGACTACATGAATAGTATCTCAACCCCCCGTGACCCCCTCTCGGTCTCGGGCCACATGAATAGTATCTCAACCTCCGAGACCCCCTCTCGGTCTCGGGCCACATGAACAGCATCTCAACCTCCCGAGACCCCCTCTCGGTCTCGGGCCACATGAACAGTACTTCGACCCTCGGCGCACGATCCGGCCTGCTCTGGGTCACCTGGCATGCCCATATGATCCACCGCACATCCGTAGCAGGGTGTGACCATGCCTCATAACGGCGTATGGTCCGTTGTATGTCTGTCACTGTGCGCGACCATACCCCATTGCAGCGTACGGTCCACCACCTGCCCGCTACTGTGCATGGTCATATCCAGCGGTGGTGCGCACCAGATATAGCCCCAGATGCAAGACACCTGTGAGGCCGTGCTGACCAATGACGCGGGACACCTTCAGCATGTACGGCGATAGTATGATCAGTCACTGTCAGCCTCATCTTTTGTCCATTATTGAATGGGGCACCTTGAAATCAACAATCTTCGGGAATGAAAGGGGATATCTTCTAATAGGTATAAAAGCATACGCTCACACTATAAATATGAATACTTGAACTCTGGTTTTTCTAACTCTTTTCCACTAGTTAATCTCTAACTGTTTAGTTCCCTTCGGCTAGACAGTTCTCATCTGTTCTCAAGTGATTGACTTGAGCGTCAGAGAGTCCCCATCAGAGCATCCAGTCTATGAGGAATTTTCTTACAGGAGTCCGGCGAGGAGGACGTCCGTTTCCCCAGTGCTTGAAGAAAGTGACTTGACGTCATCAGATTGGCGCGCAAGGTAGGGGGGAGAAAGAGACAGACATCAAACCAGTAATCTGTGACTCCTCTCTCTCCAAGCTCTTGAGTCATGGTGATAACCCGTGCGAAAGGGGGCTCTGTCAATTGCGCTGGGGGGCTGCGCCAAGGAGCTGATCCACTGGCGATTGCCCCCTCAGCTCTCCTGGCTGGCGTCCCGGCACCGCCGCATCCTCAGGAGGCTGGACCTTCTGCTCCTCCGGCTAACGTCCCTACGCCTCCTCCCCATCAGCTCCAGGAAGACCGGTTCGCTGCTCTAGCCATGCAAGTCCAATCCTTGGCGGTGGCGGTCCAGGGCCTGCAGTATCAGCAGGCGGCCCTGCGGCAGCCGGAGCCATTTCCATCAGTTCCAGGCATGGTGCAACCCAGCCAGCATTCTTCTCGAAAAAGGTTACTGGTACTGGAAGTTTTCCACCGTCATGCTTCACCTAAGCCTTATAACCGGGAGGCCTCTAAGAGACCCCGATCACCTTCTCGCCACGCCAGTGTTTCTCCCAACGGCGACATGGGAGGGAGGCGGAGCGCCCTCGCCGACATCGCCGTCACTTCCCCCCGTCTTCAGAATCCTCAGGGGAAGGTTCTTTTGATGGCTGGATAGCCCATCGGGCCGAGCGTCAACTCGATGAGTATAACCAGCGGTTGGAGGAACTCAGCCGCCGGATCACCCACCTGCCTGAGATGGATTATGATAGCCGACCTCCGCTATCCCGCCGTATCATGGAAGAGCCCATCTCCACCCGGTTCTGCCTCCCCTAACTGGATCCTTATGATGGGACTACAGATCCCCTGGACCACCTAGAAAGCTACAAGGTACTCATGCAGGTCCAGGGGGCCACCGATTCACTCATGTGCATCACCTTCCCTGCCACCCTGAAGAAGGCTGCCCGAGCCTGGTACTCTCGCCTGCCGCCGCAGAGTATCGATTCCTTCCACCAGTTGGAAAGAGTCTTTTTGGCCCATTTTGACGCCTGCCGAAAGATTCCAAGAGTAGCTGACAGCCTCTTCGCTGTCCAATAGAAGAGTGGCGAGTCTTTGCGGGATTATGTCACTCGGTTCAAGGAGGCAGCCCTGGAGGTTTACAATCTTGAAGATTCAGTGGCCACTTTGGCCCTGAAGCGAGGGCTCCGCCTGTCCCGCTTCGCGTACTCCCTGGATAAGAAGCTGCACGGTTCTTACGCCGAACTTTTGACTCGGGCCCAGAAGTATATCCGCGCCGACAAGGCTGATTCCTCCCGACACGAGGCAAGTGGGAGCGCCCTCAAGAAGTCGGCTCGCCCTGAGCCTATTGAAGTTCGACCCCGGAAACCTGAACCTCCCTGCCGATCGGACAATCGTCCCTGAGCTCCTGCACAGAGAGATGGACCCTACACTCCACTGCTCGCCCCTATATCACACATCCTGCTCGAGATTGAGGGTGAGTCCTATCTTCAGCGCCCACCGACGATGAACCCAAAGATCCCCCGCAATAAGAACCTCTACTGCCAATACCACCGGGACCATGGCCACAATATCGACGACTGTCGCCAGCTGGAGAAGGCGATAGAGGATCTTATCCAGCGTGGCCATTTGGGGAAGTTCGTTCGAAAGAACAACCTGGATGCTCCTGGCCCGTCAACGCCTCCACCGCCGATGATCGACAACACTCCAACTGAGAAGACGGTGGCGATGATTTTTTGGAGGGCAGGTGGCCCGCCCAAGAGGCCGAGAGGGGAGGGGGAGTTAGATCCTATAATTCCTTTCTTTAAGGAGGACTTAGAGGGGGTGGTGAATAAAAACGATGATAGCATCATTGTGTCCATGACGATCGCTAAGCATCTTGTAAAAAGAATTCTGGTTGATAGTGAAAGCTCGATGGATGTTTTGAATTATGATGCTTTTGTTCGCATGAACCTGTTGCCCAACCTGCTCCGGCCCGTCGCCACGCCCCTGATGGGGTTCACTGGAGAATCCGTGAAAGTCGAGGGGGAGGTCACTCTTCCTGTCACGGCTGGCACGACCCCACGCCAAAGCACCATCCTCATAAATTTCCTGATGGTCCGAGTGCCCCTCGCCTATAACGCAATCCTTGGAAGACCTGGGCTCAATCTTTTGGACGCTGTCATATCCACTAAACGACTCCTCATGAGGTTTCCTACTAGGGAGGGAGTCAGGGAGATGTGGGGGGAGCAGAACCTGCTCCCACTTTGCTATCATACGGCCCCTAGTCCGCAGGAGGCGGCACCTACACCTGCATCGGAGACACTGGACCCCGGGACCTGAAGAGAAGAGGGGAGCCAGCCGAGCGCCTGCTTGCTTTCCCTCTCGAAGAGGACCCAACGAAGATAATCCAGATTGGAGCCCTACTCCCAGAGGAGGCCCATGACCAGCTCCTCACTTTCCTATGGGCTAACGCAGATATCTTTGCCTGGTCGGCATCCGACATGCCAGGCATTCCAGAGGAAGTGATCACCCACCAGCTCAACATCAGGCCGGAGTGTCGACCCATTAGGCAAAAGAAGAGGAGCTTCACCCCTAACAGGCAAAAGGCCATGGATGAGGAGGTGTGAAAGCTGTTGGCAGCCGGTCACATCCGTGAGGTACACTACCCTGACTGGCTAGCGAATGTCATGATGGTTCGCAAGGCCAGTGGGAGCTGAAGGATGTGCGTGGACTTCACCGATCTCAATAAGGCATGCCCCAAAGACAGCTTCCCACTGCCCTGGATTGACCAGCTAGTGGATGCCACGTCCGGGCACGAAACTCTTAGCTTCATGGATGCCTTTTCGGGGTACAACCAGATCAGGATAAAATCGGCTGATGAAGAAGCCACCTCCTTTGTCACTGAAAAAGGGATTTATTGTTACAAGGTAATGCCATTTGGGTTGAAGAATGCTGGAGCTACCTATCAGAGGTTGATGAATAAGGTCTTTGAGGACCAGATCGGGCATAACATGGAGGTGTACGTGGACGATATGCTGACCAAGAGCACCAAGACTGCTGATCACGTCACCGACCTTGCAGAGACCTTTAACAACCTACGCTGGTACCAAATGAGGCTGAATCCCTGTAAGTGTGCCTTTGGGGTGGCAGCAGGCAAGTTCCTGGGCTTTATGGTAACCCAATAGGGGATTGAAGCCAATCCTGACAATATCCGGGCTATCTTGGATATGAGGTCCCTAGCTAATAAGAAGGAGGTGCAATGCCTAATCGGAAGGGTGGCAGCCTTGAGTTGCTTCATGTCAAGATCGGCAGAAAGGTGCTTGACCTTCTTTAAGGTGCTGCCCAAGGTCAGCAGCTTCGAGTGGACAAAGGAGTGTCAGGATGCCTTTGAAGAGTTGAAGCGATTTCTATCCACTCCCCCGCTGTTGTCCAAGCCAAAGGGCGGGGAGGAGCTCTTCCTGTACCTTGCAGCCTCCCCAGAGGCCGTTAGTTCTGTGCTCATGCGCATGGATGCCGATGGGGTACAGAGGCCGGTCTACTACACCAGCAAGGTACTTCATGATGCTGAGACAAGATACACTAGAACCGAGAAGATTATTTTTTCCCTGGTGGTCTCTGTCCAATGCTTTCGACCCTACTTTCAGGCTCATCCCATCGTGAACTCTCGTCCTGACACTTCCGGTCGACTGGCCAAATGGGCCATCAAACTAAGTGAGTTTGACCTATCTATTCGGCCAAGGTCAGCCATGAAGTCTTAGGTGTTAGCTGATTTCTTGGTTGAGTGTACTTGGACTGAGGAACGTACGGAGGAATCATGTCCGGAGGAACGTATGGACACCTCCTCAGCCGAGGAGGCAGAAAAGGAAGACTGGATCTTGCACGTGGACGGAGCAGCAAATTCTCAGGGAAGCGGAGCCGGGCTCATCCTTGCGAGCCCCAAGGGGGAGGTGGTGGAGTATTCCCTTCGGTTTCAGTTCCCGGCCACTAATAACTAAGCAGAATATGAGGCCCTATTGGCGGGGATGAGGCTGGCTGAGGAGCTTGGTGCGAGGCGTCTGAGGGCCTTCACGAACTCCCAGCTTATTTTTGGGCAAGTTGCTGGAGAATACGAAGCCAGAGACCCAACCATGTCCCGTTACCTGAGTAAGGTGCAGTTCCAAGCCTCTCGGTTCTCTTACTTTCATGTCAGCTATATTCCCTGGGCGGAGAATGCCAGGGCCGACGCGCTATCCCATTTGGCTACCTCGGCCGATGGGACACTGGGAAGAACGTATGTGAAGCACTTGCAGACCCCAAGCATTGAAGCTACGGAAGAGGCATTGCCAGTTGCGCAAGAGCCCTCTTGGATGGATGCCTATGCACGATATTTGACCGACGGCACCCTCCCTGAGGACCCCACGGAGGCCAGACTGCTCAAGCGGCGGGCCCCAAGGTTCCTGATAATGGACGGAAGGCTCTATCGAAGGTCATTTTCATACCCGGTCCTCAAGTGCATAGGGCCAGCAGAAGCAGACTACATCTTGCGGGAAATCCATGAAGGCATCTGCAGAAGTCATCTGGGGGGCAGAGCCCTAGCTTACAAGGCCCTACGACAGGGGTACTACTGGCTGACCATGAAGGAGGACGCGGCCGAGCTTGTTAAGAAGTGTGATAGCTGCCAGCGCCATGCCAATATTCAGCGGCAGCCGACATCTCAGCTGACCCCCCTGGTGGCACCTTGGCCCTTCGCCCAGTGGGGTATGGATATCTTGGGACCATTCCCCCCGGCCTTCGGATAGTGCAAGTTCCTCCTGGTGGCCATCGATCACTTCACCAAGTGGATTAAAGCCGAAGCCCTTGCTAAAATCACTGAAAGCAAGGTGAGATCCTTCTTTTGGAAGTCTATCATATGCCGGTTCGGGCTACCCCATACTCTGGTCACCGACAATGGCCGACAGTTTGATAGCGCGCCCTTCCGAGGGTTTTGCACCGAACTGGGAATCCACCAGAGATTCACTTTCGTCAGACACCCCCAGACCAATGGAGCGGCCGAGGTGACCAATCACATCATTCTTCAAGGACTAAGAGCCCGACTAGATGATTGCAAGGGGCGGTGGGTGGAGGAGCTCCACAATGTGCTATGGGCCTACCATACAACGCCACGAGCCCCCACCGGAGAAACTTCGTTCAGCTTGGTCTTTGGGTCTGAAGCAATCAACCCGGTGGAGATAGGCTCCCCGAGTCCTCGGGTGGAGTCGTATAATGAGGAAGACAACTCGGACCGGCTACGGGCCAACCTCGACCTGGTGGAGGAGGTGCGAAACCGAGTGCGGCTGCGGATGGCGGTCTACCGACAATGAGCTGCCAGGTACTACAACGTCCGTGTGCGTCCCAAGACTTTCTTGCCGAGAGACCTAGTCCTTCGACGAGCTGAAGTCTCAAAGCTGACGGAAGGAGGCAAGCTAGCTCCGAATTGGGGGGGCCCTACCGGATCACCGAGACACTCTGTCACGGGGCATACAAGATCGAAGAGCTAGATGGGAGGCCGCTCCCACGGATGTGGAACGCCAACAACCTCCGTCGATACTATCAGTAGTACATTTCCTTCTGGCATTAAATACCATGCTAGTATCCTTGTGGGTTTTCACCCTTCACTGCTCATCAATGAACTTAACTTCTAGTCTCTCAGTTTTTCCACAAAGCCCAGTATACCACTGGCAGAGAGATATGCCATCGGCTCTCAGCAGCTTAAGCTCGACCCCGGTCGGCATGAAAGCCCTGGGCCAGCCAGGCATAAAGCCCGGTGTACCACTGGCAGAGCGATATGCCATCGGCTCTCAGCAGCTTAAGCCTGACCCTGGTCGGCACGAAAGCCCTGGGCCAGCCAGGCACAAAGCCCGGTGTACCACTGGCAGAGCAATGTACCATTGGCTCTCAGCAGCTTAAGCCCGACCTCGGTCGGCATGAAAGCCTTGGGCCAGCCAGGCACAAAGCCCAGTGTACCACTGGCAGAGCGATGTACCATCGGCTCTCAATAGCTTAAGCCCGACCCCGGTCAGCACGAAAGCCCTAGGCCAGCCAGGCACAAAGCCTGACCCCCGTCGGCACTTAAAGCCCTGGGCCAGCCAGGCACAAAGCCCGACCCCGGTCGGCATGAAAGCCCTAGGCCAGCCAGGCATAAAGCCCGATGTACCACTGGCAGAGCGATGAACCATCGGCTCTCAACAGCTTAAGCCCGACCCCGGTCGGCACGAAAGCCCTGGGCCAGCCAAGCACAAAGCCTGACTCCCGTCAGCACTTAAAGCCCTGGGCCAGCCAGGCACGAAGCCCAACCCCGGTCGGCACAAAAGCCCTGGGCCAGCCAGACACAAAGCTCAGTGTACCACTGGCATAGCGATGTACCATCGGCTCTCAGCAGCTTAAGCCCGACCCCGGTCGGCACAAAAGCCTTGGGCCAGCCAGGCACAAAGCCCGACCTCGGTCGGCACAAAAGCCCTGGGCCAGCCAGGCACAAAGCCTGACTCCCGTCGGCACTTAAAGCCCTAGGCCAGCCAGGCACAAAGCCCGACCCCGGTCGGCACAAAAGCCCTGGGCCAGCCAGGCACAAAGCCCGACTCCCGTCAGCACTTAAAGCCCTGGGCCAGCCAGGCACAAAGCCCGACCCCGGTCGGCACAAAAGCCCTGGGCTAGCCAGGCACAAAGCCCGACCCCGTCGGCACTTAAAGCCTTGGGCCAGCCAGGTACAAAGCCTGACCCCCGTCGGAACTTAAAGCCCTGGGCCAGCCAGGCACAAAGCCCGACCCCCATCGGCACTTAAAGCCCTGGGCCAGCCAGGCACAAAGCCCGACCCCCGTCGGCACTTAAAGCCCTGGACCAGCCAGGCACAAAGCCCGACCCCCGTCGGCACTTAAAGCCCTGGGCCAGCCAGGCACAAAGCCCGACCCCCGTTGGCACTTAAAGCCCTGGGCCAGCCAGACACAGAGCCCGACCCCTATTGGCACTTAAAGCCCTGGGCCAGCTAGGCACAAAGCCCGGCATACCTTCGGCAAAGCGGTGCGCCATCAGTCCTCAGGAGCCCGTCTGCCTCGACCCCCTGAGTCCAATGCCTCAACCCCAGGAAGCCCATCCTTCCTGGCCCTAAGGTTCGGTCCTATCTGGCCAAGTCAAAGTGATTCGCGAATGAATTAAAGGTTACCCCTCGGCGCTGATAAAGCCCCGAGAGGTCAAACGTCATTAACCAATGAATTTGGGGTAAAGGTTGCAGATGGACAAAGACAATTCATCTTGAGGGAAAGTGATATTTCATTAATTTAAAGTGATTACAAAGTGCCAACCTAGTCGGACTTGCAAAAAGAAAATACAAGTGGAGGCTCACGGTTCGGCCGGTGCGGGCTCGTCATCGGATGAGGCCAACTCCGAGAGACGCTCTGGTTCGACCTCCAGGGCTTGAGGAAAGTTCAAGTCTCGAGCGACTTTCTCTTTCCTATGCTGAAATCCTTGAAAAAATGCCCCCGTCGAAGCTTCCACCAGTTCATCTGTAAAGCGCTCGGACGCCTTGAATTCTTCTATGACCCTGACGGTCCTTGCCGCGATGATTGCTTCCACCTCGGCGGCTCGAACTCCCTCCTCTGCGGTGAGAGCTGCCGCTGCTGCCCTCTCGGCCTCCTGGGCATGACGTGCCTCTTCCTCAGCTTTATCAGCCCTCTCCTTCGCCGCCCTTGCCTCTCCTCCTCTGACCTTACCCTTTCCTCCGCCGCCCTTGCCCTCTCCTCCTCCTCCGACCTTACCCTCTCCTCAGCCGACCTTGCTCTCTCCTCGGCCTCGATCGCCCGACTCTCAATTGTTTGGATGGCCGAGGTCAATTCAGAGATGTGCAGATCTCTTGCTACAATGGCGTTTTCAGCGTCCGTCATCTGGCAGAGTGCCGCCCGCAAGCGGTTGGCCTCAGCCTCCGCTCGGCTCTCAGCAGCCCTTATCTCATTGGCCCAAGTGGTTCTGGCTGACTCCAGGGCCCTCTCAGCTGCCTCTGTGCGATTACGAGCTTCCTCGGCCTCCTTCTGAGCCTCCCGCAAAAGGGTCTTCCCTCCGTGAATGACCTCCCTTGTAGCCTTTAGGGAGTTCGCAAGCTACGTGCAGGTTCTATGTCAAAAAAAAAAAGAGAGAGAAGAAGAAAAGAAAAGAGAAATATGGAGGTGAAGGGTTGCAGGACAACTTACTCTGACGAGGGCCGCGTAGGACTCTCGGTAGAACGTAGCCGTCTTCAAGTGGCTAAGCTCTTCCAGGACCTCGGGCACGAAGACTAGCGAGAGGACCCGCTCTGCCCAACGCCCATCGTTCAGAATGGAGTCCCGAGGTGGCCCCGATCTGGCTCCATTCCCTTCGGCTGCCTCAGCGTTACCAGACTCGGCGCACAGGCTGCTCATTGGCGTCTGCTCGGGGGGTGGGCTTGCTGCCCCTGACAGCCCTTCGCCCTAGCTCCTGGCTGCCTCGGGGAGGGTCAGTCCGCTAGGAGCAAAGAGCTCCTCCACTACCGCTGGCTCCTCTGCTACCGCCGGCTCCTCCGCAGCTGGCTCCTTCATTGGTACCCCCTCGGTCACTGCCCTTTCTGGTGGGGTGTCGGCTGTGAGGTCAATCTCCGGAGTGACCGGGGGCTCTTGCGGTGCCGGTGGCTCGGGCACCTGCACCGTCGGGCGTTTTAGAGCCGGTGCTCGTCGGTCTTCACTCGGTCCTTCCCGGGCCCTCTTCTTGGCGACGGCCCTCAGGAGTTTCTGGATCGGGACCTTCATGGCTATACAGCTTCGGTCAGGGTCGGTAAAAAAAATGACGAAACAGGAAGACTTTGACTAAGTGTAAGGGAGACTTACCGCGATGGGAAATGAGACCCGTTGACTGGAGGTTTTCTTCCGTCAAGAGCAGGTTGTACCGAGGGATGTCGGTAGCCAACAGCCGCCCTAACGCTTCCTTGTCTCCGGGGTGGACAGTGGAATTCGCGTTACCTTGGAGGTCGGGGTCCCCCCACCGGGCCTTAACTTGGTCAAGATTTGCAAAGAAGAACCGGGATTTCCATCCCTTGATGGAGGAGGGAAGAAGGAGTTTCAAGACTCGACCGGGTCGAGCCTGAAATAGCCACCAACGCTTTTGAGACCGGAGAATGTAGAATAAGCGAAAAAGAGAGACCCGAGGTGTAATTTGGAGATGGTGGCAAAGGACAACGAAGGCGCTAACGACCCTAAGGGAGTTTGGGACCAACTGTGAAGGGGTCAGGGAGTAGTAGTCGAGGAGGCTTGCGAAAAAAGGGGGGAGGGGTAAATGGAGGCCCACCCTCAAAGAAATCTCGTAGATGGCCACTCGACCAGGTCGAGAGGAGATCACTCTGTCATCGGGAGTTGGAAGATAAAGCCCAATCTCCCGAGGGATTTGGTAACGGGCCCGGATGTTTGCTAGATCCCGGCCTGTTACCGTGGAGGCGGCCCCTTCCGAGGATTCCATCCCCACTCTCGAGGAGGCACTGGCCCCCACCTGGTGGCCCCTCGACGGAGCCCTACCAGCCGCCACTAGACGCCTCCCTACGGAAGCCTCCCTGGCGACCTCTGCTGGGCCAAAGGGATGCGGCCCTCCGGATCAGAGGACCACTCGAGGGGAGGAGAAGGAGAAGGGGGAGAAGAAGGAGAGGCTCGAGGCCTCTCCGACAAAGAACGATTCTCTGAATCGTCCTCCGCAGACCAGGACTGGGAACTCATGGCGAGAAGAAGGAATAGAGGAACCTAGAAGGAGCAAAGAGCTGACCTGGGAAGGAAAGTGACGCGCGCAGGCTCTCAGGTTGCAGGGGGGACCAGGAAGTAGAAAATCAAGGAAGCACAGAGGAAGAAGATGATAGCAGGAACAGAATGGCTGCTTTCGACCCTCCACCCGGGTTTTATTCAATTTCAAATTGTCCCGTCGTGCCTCGTCCACCACGTGGACTCTCGCAATAGGATGGATTGCCTCGAAAATCGCTGACCGCGAGATACGATTTGCTTCCGGCCAATGATGGGACGCCACTGACATCGCCACTATGATGGGTAATGATGGCACGACTTTCCTCATGGACTCCGACGGATCAACCCTACTTCAAGGATGATCGCCACAAATCGGGTGGACAATATTGGCCACCTTTTCACATCCCCACACCGCCCGCATAAAATTGTTGCAGCGCCCATAAGCATATGTCCGGAGGCGGTTAGCGATGGGCAGGGATCAGTCACTTGGGGGGTGACACCCCTTTCGCCTTACTAGGACGGGCCCACTCTGTCTCAGGGGTGAGGGGGCATCTAATATGGCTGATCCAACGCCGTCGGAATAAACGACAATGATAACGGCGACTGACGAAGGCTCTCTCAACACCCCTGAAACCCACTCTCGGTCTCAGGCCACACGAACAGTATCTCAACCCCCGAGACCCCCTCTCGGTCTCGGGCCACATGAACAGTATCTCAACCCCCCGAGACCCCCTCTCGGTCTCGGGCCACATGAACAGTATCTCAACCCCCGAGACCCCCTCTCGGTCTCGGGACACATGAACAGCATCTCAACCCCCGAGACCCCCTCTCGGTCTCGGGCCACATGAACAGTATCTCAACCCCTGAGACCCCCTCTCGGTCTCGGGCTACATGAACAGTACTTCGACCCCCAGCGCACGATCCGGCCCGCTCTGGGCCACCTGGCATGCCCACATGATCCGCCGCACATCTGTAGCAGGGTGTGACCATGCCTCATAACAGCGTATGGTCCATTGTATGTCTGTCACTGTGTGCAACCATACCCCGTTGCAGCGTATGGTCCACCACCTGCCCGCTACTGTGCGCGGTCATATCCAGCGGTGGCACGCACCAGATATAGCCCCAGATGCAAGACACCTGTGAGGCCGTGCTGACCAATGACATGGGACACCTCCGGCATGTATGACGACAGTACGATCAGTCACTGTCAGCCTCATCTTTTGTTCGTTATTGAATGTGGCACCTTGAAATCAACAATCTTCGAGAATAAAAGGGGTATCTTCGAACAGGTATAAAAGCATACGCTCACACTGTAAATATGGATACTAACTCTGGTTTTTCTAGCTCTTTTCCACTAGTTAAGCCCTAACTGTTTAGTTCCCTTCGGCTAGACAGTTCTCATCTGTTCCCAAGTGACTGACTTGAGCGTCGGAGGGTCCCACCGGAGCATCCGATCTTCGGAGACTTTTCTTGCAGGAGTCCGATGAGAAGGACGTTTGTTTTCCCGGTGCTTGAAGAAAGTGACTTGGCGTTATCACTAACAATTATTAGAAGAATCTATCAGCTGATTTCCATCAACTATATTAAATACAGACTAAATTTAATTTCATCTTTGGCTCATCTAAAAGGAAAAAAAGTCAATGTCTAATGTTTCAAGCTCATTTATTGATTCAATTGATTTATTAACATATCAAAATTATGTATCCAAAAAATGTAAATAAAAATTAATAGATAACAAATGTACTTAAATTATAAGAATAATACTTTCTTTTTTATTCAGAACAATTTTTTTGAGTATTACATCCTCGTCGTACATCACTATTTTTTTTTTTGAGATGTTATATACTCATTGCACGCCATAAGCTATTGTTTTTTGAGATGTTACATTCTCATCGTATACAACAAGCTAATCATATGTGACGGAACTTCACCACTATTACATTCTTGTCATACGCTACAAGCTAAGTAGCCAAGACATGGCTTCACCATCAATTCATGGATATGCTTTGTTACCATTTATAATGCTTCAAATTCATCTAGCTTACTTTTTAATACATTAATATATTAATAAATTAAAATTTTATAATTTAAAATTTTAAATAAAAGTTAATAAATAGTAAATAAATTGGAGCACATAATTTTTTATTTTGTCGCTTGGACTATTTTTTTTTTTTTTGGGTGTTACACCGCATGGGATGCGTTATATTACTACCGTATTTGTAGTGCAAGAATGACGAGCATGAAGTACGGAACATTCTTGGTTCGATTCTGGGCAGATGATTGGTTGTCTGGATAAAACATATTATAAATATGAAATTCCGGAAATACCCTCGCAAGTTGCTTCTTGTTTCATTTTTGCGGAGCACCGGCGAGGCCGAGACTGCTTTGCTCTCTCGGGAGATCGCTCCATCGGTCTCGAACTCGCAGGCGACCTCTGCAAAGAGTAAGGCATGGGTTTCTCGCGTTTTTTATACCAACCATTTCGAATATAAAAGAGCCCTAAAGCTCGATTTTTAGGGCTCTTTTCAGAATTTTAATCTGCATTGCTCCTAATTCATCTGCTATTTCAAATATCTCAAACATAAATGCTTCGATTTGAAGAAAGGAACGCGGACTTCTGGACTTCTGGCTAATACACTCTCTGGATTCACTCATTCAGTTTTTTTCTTTTTCTTTTTTTTTTTTTTGTTTGGTTGTTGTGGGGGGGGGGGGGGGGGGGGTAGGAGGATCTATCTCTATCTGTTGTTGTTCTAATTTGATATGCCGGATAAAATACTAAAAACTCTGATGTGCAAGTTACTTCATCTCTTAATTACCCAATGAAATTAACGACCTTACTGATTTCTTTTTTTTTTTTTTTTTTTTTTTTTTGAATTTGTCATCTGTATATACCATTCGAGTTGCTGCTTTTCCTTCTTGTTGTGGTGCCTGGCATGGTTTTTTTTTTTTCAAGAAAAATGGTAAATGGGACATTAGTTTACAAAGGAATAACTTTTCTTTTCTCAAGTTGTGCTAAGCTCTCACCATTCTCTAATTTCCTTTGTGTTCATTGATACGTTCATATTGCTACAGATCTCTCCTATCACAACGAGACATGGAGTCTTCTGTGGCACTCTACAACCAGCTCAAGGTTCTTTTTTCTCACTATGGAGCATGTATCTCTTTCAGTATTGTGTTTTAAGGATCTCCTGCGCACAGCTTATGATTTGGCATGTTTTGTATTGGACTAACCAACTGGTTATAGTTATTCTTTGTTCAAGTGGGAAAGGAAGGAGATGTTATTCTATTCTGACTAGAAATATCTTGTAGAGTACCACTTTGCATGTACTTTTTGATACATATGAACCAGCAGCCTAATTTTTGCATTTGTCCACAGTGATTGAATTGTAGCCATTCGTTCAAATGTCTGAGAGGCTTACTTTATATAATTTTACTGAATGATAGAGTTGTCATAATGATTTTCAGTTTCTTTATTTTTAGATGTATAAAGTGGGCATTTTAATAATGAGTTATGGAGCAAGCAGTCGAGAAAATGAAGCATATTATGCCATTCAAATTCTGGTTATACCATTAAGGCTGCTACATTGTCTCTGCATGTAATAGTGCAGCAGCTAAAATATCCTTTAATTGCTAATCAATTATTCACATATTAAGGCATGTACATTTGTGCACATTTATCTTTGAGGGGTCAAGTCAAATAACTCAAAGAACAAGCAGGCCAGTGTAAGCAGAAGCATTATTTCTGTGTACGAATTGGAGGGGCGTAACCATTTGAAGAACATTACCTACCTTTTGAATAAAAAAGGCCTCTGTTTTCTAAGAGAAGATGCATTTGTTTCTCTTTCATGCAAGTAAGTACAAGAGGGGGAAAGCTGTGCCATAATATTTTTGCTCTTGTTAAGGAAATGACAGAAGGTGGATTAAAGTTTTCATAATTGTTTCCAGTAATTATTTTTTTGAGAAGTTGCATTAAATTATTTATATATCATTTGATGCTATTTGAGTTCCATTTATGCTCTCATGCGAGATGTAACTTACAATGCATTATAAGTGACATATCTCCGCTTTTGAGATATGAAAAAGAGAACCATCGTTGTCATTAATAGTCTATTTGTCTGCAAGCTACAGTATGTCAATGCTATGCATTCTGATTTTGTGGTCTCTGAACAGGCTGCGGAGCCCTTTTTCTTGTTAGCAGGGCCTAATGTAATTGAATCTGAGGAACATATTCTCAGATGGCCAAGCATACAAAAAATGTCACGTCTAAGTAAGAAGCTGATGATTCAAGCAATATTTGATTAATATAAATGAAATACTGGTCCTGTGATATAACTAATTTCCGATTAACATTTGTGATGATTGATAGGGTTGGCTTACCACTGGTTTTCAAGTCCAGCTTTGACAAAGCTAACCGAACTTCTTCAAAATCATTTCGCGGTCCTGGGTTGGAAGAAGGCTTGAAGGTAGCAACTTCTTTTTTATCTTGTCAACCTAAATTAAAAACCTCGCCTCTTAGATATCAATTTGCTTGATTACTAGGAATGATGTTGTTGAGAAGAAAAAAGATTGCTTCTGAAATTGGCATCATTTGAAGAACAGAGTAATCAAGCTATTTTCTGTTCTTATTTTCATGAAACGTAAATAAAACATGTTAGCTGGATTAGCGAACAACTGATAAGATCATATTCAGCTTTTCCTATTACAGTTTCCAATTCTGTAAGCAACTCATGTCAAAGCATTACTTCTCATTAGAAACTGTGATATTTCCCAATAGATATAAATAGTTAATTCTACAGGAAAAAAGTGAGGTCTTCATACATGCTGTTACAAGCATGTATTCAGAATGAGTAACGGTAGATGTAAGAGTAATGGTGTTACAAGCATGTATTCAGAATGAGTAATGGTAGATGCAAGAGTAGGGACACAAGCTTCCACATCTCATTCATGCAAAGGTATATCCTCCCAAAAGAAATTCCATCAGCATTGACCTAAAAAGCCCTGTTACGTTTTTTTTTTTTTTTTTTTTTTGGAGATTGATGTGCTTAAATCCTATTAAAAAAAAACAGATTGATTGCTTAAAGAGGTCAGAAAAGTCAAAATATTTCCAACTTTGTACAGGATATTCATGTATCAAATCAATTATATTAAATGTTTCAGGAATAAAATATTGTCTCAATGCACTATGTGTAAGAATCTAAAAGGTGTTTATAACTGAGTTTGGTTCCACAAGATAAACTGCTGACTAATGGATTTAGCAAATTTATCTTTTCTGTAAGCATTCAAACTTCATTAATATGTCAAAGATCTATTTTCTGCATTTCATTTAGTTCCTCCTTCTTTGAGCATTTCTATTTATGTTTACCATCCTCTGCCTGTCCAAACCTGCGAATGTTTGCCATGCATACTAAAATCTTACTCAGAATCCACCCTGGTTCACATGTTTTTATTTAAATTTCAGATCCTTGAGAAGGTGAAACTGACATATGATCTTCCAATTATAACTGATGTGCATGAGAGTAGCCAGGTAATTTATTCCTTCTTTTATTTTTTGTTACTACGAGGATGTGACCATATGTTAGCATGGAGATTGATTTTACATCCAGTATGATGCTTTCTGTAGCTGCATTATTGTATTCCTGACTTGTTCTGATTAACTTTTCTAAATCTAGGTTTGACATTTACATAGAGATGCACGAATCAACCAATCCAAGAATTTTTCAATATCATCATGTTAAGAGCACAGGCATTCATAGACTACCATCCTGACTCATGTACCACATTACATTCAACAATCTGCTCTTCATGTAACACCATAGGGGAAAAGGAGGTTTGACAGAACAAAAATTATTGCATCAATCTAGAAAATGCCTTTTGTTGGCAGGGTGTTCTGGTTGATGCTTTGTCACCTATGAGAAGTTTTGATTTACCCTTCTTTGGGAGCTTAATCTGATTTGTTATCATCTTCTGTTACTAAAGGTCCAAAAAATATGTAGCTTGATTGATAGCTTATGACATAAAAGTGCAGACCATAAAAACTAGATCACTTGTCTCTAGCATAATTAAAAATCTCAACCAATTGTAAATATTACTAATCCAAGCTGCAGGGATTAGAAATCAAGTGTCATCTATATTACTAAATGTTTGATATCAAAGAGCTGCATGTATATTACCTCTTACTGTAACCAAACTTTAATGTCACTGCTTAGCATCCTTGGTCCACCTCCTCCTTCCCTTGATCCTCCCCAGAAATCTGACATTCCTACTAGCATTGTCCATAGCTTTAAAGTACTTGCATTCCATTGTAATAGGCCACTCTACCTTTGGCACTGATGGATTTTTTCACATCTCAAAACCCTTTCTGTATTATTCTTTTAATTTGCTGTTGTTTGATCCATCCACTGTCCACCATCTTTTCATTGCTTAACTCATCAATCTCTTCTATTTCACAAAAAAGCCTCATTTTTATTCCTTGGAAATTAAACTGAGATGGTTCCTCTTGATTGTTTTATCGATTCTTTAGATTAAACATAAAAAAACTATCCGACCTCCCTTCTTTTCCCAATCCATCCATCAATTGACTATACTTTTGAATTCCAGTTTCTCAATTTACATATTATCAGACTGGAACAATTTATACCAGGGATGTTTTTTCATGTCTCCAAGGCAATGCAAGTTTGTTTGGAGGTGGGCCTTGAAAAGATAGCGGGGAGAGTCTATAGAAGGTTCCTTGTTCTTTTGGAAACTGCAAGAAACCTATTGAATTTACGGTACATAGGATCATCGTGGAAATCAGATCATGTTATTGTCCCTTCTTGAGAGATAAAACTGCAAATAATAATACTCAACAGAATATGATGCATTTTCCACAAATTAATATTTTTATTTCTCCTTTTTCAAATGAAAAACTTTTGACATTTAAGTCATGGCGAATATTATCTGCTTTCATTCCAAAGGTTTACTTTTTCATGAGGACTGTTTGGTCTGTAAACATTTTTGACTTTTTGAGGGCATCCTAAACTAGACAGTATCTTTTCAATTTATCATTTAAAGTTTTTCACATTGCATTAATTCTTTATTTCCTTAATCACATTGATGCAGATGAGTATCAACAATTGAATTTTAAACTGAACTTGTTGTTGTGTTGCATCCACTTTGCTTGTCTGTTTTATGAGAATACAGCATATTAATCTTTATGAAAAATAGCTTATAGCTACACTTCCAATATTACTCATAATCTTTATTTACTTTGTTGATTTCCTCCATGAATCCAACCAAGAATTGTTTTTGATTCTTCATTCTTGTCAAATGCCTTTCTTATTTGCATGTTGGGTTAGTTGAGAGGTGTGAATGCCATGTTTCATACATTGATAATTGTAGCCTTTTGTAGAATATAAAATTAATCACATTATAACGGAAGTGTGCCAGTAGCTTTAACCTGATTCCTTGGATCCAGTGTGAAGCTGTTGGAAGAGTTGCTGACATTATCCAAATACCTGCTTTCCTCTGCCGACAGGTATATGTTGGCTCAACTTCTTCACTCCTAGGCAGAATTCTTAGCTTATTGTAATGAATTTAAAGTTGGTCATTTTAGTGATCTAAGTGCTTCCTTCACTTGTTAATTTGAGGCATTTTGTTGTAACAGACAGACCTTCTAGTTGCAGCTGCCAAGACTGGGAAAATAATCAATATTAAGAAAGGCCAATTTTGTGCTCCCTCTGTAAGTGATTGGTGAAATTTTGATACATGGTATCTTAGAACTTGGTTGATATTTCTTAGATGCTTAAGAATGTAGGGCCTGTTTGGTAACTTTTGGCTCTGGCTGTTGGCCAATCCAAACAGGGCCTAGTCAGGATCCTGCACTTGAAGCATCTATAATACCCAATCTGTTAGGAAAACTTCTCCAGTCTCCGCAAGCAAGTGGCATTTTGCTGATGTTTTCTATAAGTTATTGGTCATATAATTGATCAATTTGTCATAGCAGCCCTTTTTTCCACCAGAAAAGAAAATTGTAGACTGAAGATATTTTTCATGGACTGTATTCTGGTTCCAATGAATTGCATGTGATATTTTATAATTGATATATGATGGAACTAGAGCTTTTTGTAATCTAAACTCCAGAAGTTAAGAATTTCATTTTTGCAAATAAGAAAGAAAGTGAATGATCTGCCCCTTGGGCAAACCATTTAATTCCTTTGTCTCATGATAAGTTTTTTTTTAAACAAGTCTTGTAAAGCTAGCCTAGTTCTGCTCCTTGGAGCTCCACTACAAATTATGCAGAACAAGTTGAGATTTTCTAACAAAAGGTTCTTCACTTGCATGTAGGAAGTATGTACTGCACATTTTTTTACAGATTCATGCATGCATTTACATTGTTTCATTCATGCATGTATGTAACTTTTCAGTGACTCTGGATTTTGGCAGGTTATGTTAAATTCTGCAGAGAAAGTTAGACTTGCTGGGAACCAAAATGTGATGGTTTGTGAGCGAGGCACTATGTTTGGCTACAGTAAGTTTCCATTTTCTGTCTAGGTTCTAACTTCCTACTTCATCCAAGAGACCACATTATGATGCCCACCATCATTTTAATCATGTATCCGTTTCTTTGTTGCAAACTGGATTCACCTCTTGTTATATATGGGTGGAAACTCCAATGAATACCTCTAATGGCCCTCAGCTATTGCGGCCTGCCCTGTGGTTGTTTTATATGTGGATCTGCAGTTGCAACAAAGAAAGATTGAAAGGGAAATATTGCAACAACTAGTCTTGTAGGAAGTCCAGTAGCTTGCAACCAAACACATGATGTTTGTAGCACTCCACATTTAAGCATTTTTTTCTTTTTAAGTCGTATCTCATTGTCTGAACTTTATTTGCAGATGATTTAATTGTTGATCCACGCAATTTGGAGTGGATGAGGGAAGCAAATTGCCCTGTTGTAAGTATCCTATTCCTTTTCATGACCGTGTAGTCCTTTAGTGTAATTGTTCTGTGAGAGATCATCATTGTCACATGAAGAAATCTATGGAAGCAACATCTGAACTTAAAGTTGAATATGTAAAGTATTGCCATCACATAATGGGTATGTTGCATGGCATATTGCATTTGAATTTTTTGCAGTTGTCCCCTCCTGCTTCAAACTCCTAAATTGTAAAACTCAAAATTCTAATTTTGAAGGCCGCTTCAACTTTGTTATGAAACTCTAGGAAAGTCAGAGGACTATTTATTGAAGTTATCATTTTTCATGAATTGTGTTTCTCTTTAACTTCAAAGCATTTCTTTTCTAGCATAATTCTTAACTATCTTTTTTTTGAGGAAAATGGTGCCTGGCACCACCAAGTCATTAAGGCAATGAAGTGATTAATTCTCAACCATCTATTTGTTGGGAAATGTTTTTCCTTTCTCATTTGGCAAGAAATTTCATTTAGACTAAATTCCCTGCATATGTGCTTTAAAAGGTCTTATTACGTTTGCTGTTGCAATGCTGTAATGCATCGAAATCAAGATGTAACAACTTCCAGCTAACTACAAATGCTCATGACTTGTTACAGCTTGTAGAATGTTCACTAGGGTGACAGTCTTGTATTATTATTTATTATTCAAATATAACATCTAAAACAACCATAGCCATGTAGGTCAATGCCGTTTGCACTAATTAGTTGCTATCTCTTTGAAGAAACTGACTGGTGGTCATTGTTTTATCACAGGTTGCAGATATTACGCATTCACTGCAACAACCTGCTGGCAAAAAGGTGCATGCTTGTATAACTTTTAAGTGATTCATCTCTTTAATTGTTTGCCAACAAATTGATAAGCATAACATGTTCATGTTTGTAAGTTTGTGATGTTTCTGTGATGTTTCATCTGATGCTGGTTTCTCCTATTTACAACTTGAGATGTGGAAAATTACCTTCCCAGGAGACTGCCTTGTCATCTTATTTAAGAACTCATACAGCTAGTGCCAAAGTTGAGAGAGAGAGGACTACTTGACATGAACTTTAGTCATGCAAATTAAAAAATAGTTGACAGTTGGCAATGGTCCTGTTTCTGGCAAGATTAAGTAGAAAAATGAGATAAGATGGAAAAATAAGCAACAACAAGGAAAGCAACAAAACAGGAATAGAATTATAAGTAGATTCTGAGGAATGTGATTATTTTTTGCTTGGTAGAAGATCTAGGATTTCCTTGCAATGATAAAAATGCTGAGGCATCAGGTGAGACATTGGACTCTCTGACTCTTTACAAGGAGAGGCAAGCCTTTGAGACAAGCCATACTCTTCATGCATTTCCTTTGAGACAAGCCTTTGGTACAACACATGCAAAACTCCTCAGAGTCAGGTTTGTAAAGAAAGGGGGTGTATTTTGGTAAACATTTCCATGTTTCAGTGTCTGTCAAAATATTCAAGTGTACTGAAGATTCTTTTATTTGCCATACTTATTTTTCCTTCTTTTTTTTTTCCTTTTTCCTTTGAGAAAAAAGCTCTACTTCTTTGTTTTATCTTTCTTTAAATTTGAATCAGGTGAAAATCATGTGATCTATTATCCTGTTGGTTTGCAGTGGCTTAATTTCTGTTTTGACCAACCTGTAAAGCCCAAGGCTGTACAATGTTTTTGATGTGGTTGAAATTCTTAAAGGTTATTCCCTTCAAAAAAGAATTGGAAAGTTTTGAGGATTTACTGACTTAAAAGAGGATTTTGCTTTCTCCCCATTTAGCTGGAAGGTGGAGGTGTTGCAAGTGGGGGTCTGCGTGAACTAATACCATGTATTGCAAGGACGGCAGTTGCAGTTGGTGTTGATGGAATATTCATGGAGGTAAAAATTAATAAATAATTACCGTTTATTGTCCACTAATTCTGTTACAGTTACTGTTGTTTAAGAAGAGAGAGAGAGAGATTATTCCTCATCCTTTTTTGAATAACTCCTATTATTGACTACTCTTTGAAAAAAAAACCTTCGACATGCTTTACTTCTACTTGAGTTGTTTAGAACTAATCGATGTCATTTACATGCTTATTATGGTCTTGACGATGCCTATGGAAGTTGCACTCTACCATTTATGAATTTTATGGTATAACTGACTATGTGATTAATTACAGTCTCAATTCATTGGATTTGAAGCTTAACGGATAAGTTCCCCTTTGCAACCTTGATTTCAATTCATGTCGTAGCTAGAAGAGATTATATTTTGTGTGTGTGTGTGTGTGTGTGTGTGTGTGAGAGAGAGAGAGAGAGAGAGAGAGAGCTTCAATCGATTTGTTTTGAATTTTAAGATAAACCCCTCTTTAGGTTTGACTGATCAGATATCAGTCTATTGCCATAGATTATTTACTCATGTCTGAGTAAAGGAATATTGATCTCTATTTACATCCTTGCTAGCAGAGAACATATGACAGTAGGACCTCAGCTGTTTTTGCATTTATGTAGTACTGGACGCTATAAATGGACAAGTTTCATGTGTCCAATATATGCATTTCTTCAATCCTGTCCGTGAGAACATCATGACGGTAGTTTCGTACTTGGGTTATTTCGCTTGGTCAAAGAGAGGATTATTCAATAATCTTTATTTGCATCTTGTAACTTGTACAAACTTTGTGAGTAAAATCCTAACAAATTTCATATGCAAACTATTCTTTCATTATGAGCACCAGGATGGATCTGCATTTTGTTCCATGTAACTTTTCAGGAAGATCTCTATACCCCTTGGACTGACCCTTTTTTCTCACATGGTAGGTGCACGACAACCCCCTCAATGCACCTGTCGATGGCCCAACACAATGGGTTAGTCTCGTTTTAATGATATTTTATCAGACTTAATCTTACTAAACAACTTTACCGATTTGAGGTACTTAATATTACAGCCTTTGCGCCACTTGGAAGAGCTACTTGAGGAGCTTATAGCAATAGCAGTAAGCATTTGCATCCTTCCCTTAAACTGACATATAAAATTATAAAGATCATGTTGTGGTCTACTGCTGATGTCGTAATCTTTTTTGCTCGTGTACAGAGGGTCAGCAAGGGGAAAAAGCCATTCAAGATTGATCTCACACCTTATCATGATTAACCTGAAGCTACAAGAATGATACAAACACAAGTCGTGTCAGTTTATCCGCAACTTCTGTGCGTGAGCCTGAATTTTTTCATCTTTTTCCTTTTTGGGTTTGACGGTATGATAATATAAAAGTACGAGTCGTGTCATATCAATTTGTTGTCAGATTTACGCTGTTCGTTCTTGAGTTGTTACTTCTGGCTCTCTTTTGCAGCATTTTTTTTTGTTTTTTTGTTTTTTTGCCCTCTTTCTTCTGTGAGTAGGTGGCAAAACTCGTCTTAAAAACTCCCTATTCTGTACCTGCATTACAGGCATCAAGAGATCTGGCCTTTTTTTTATTATTATTCTGACAAAAATAGCTGAAAAGTTTAAGAAAAAAATATATATAAAGAGAGAAAAGAATCATATCTCCCTAAGATCAAGTTTAATCCATGGAGTGCTGAGTAGCATAGAAGGCAACTCAATCTGTCGAGCTTGCCTTCCGATAAACATGACAGGCTATAATAACTGTCGGATCTCGCAAAAGCTGCCAAATATCACAATAAAGTGGATGAGCATCATCGCGATCCGCTTCATCCTGAATCCATCCAATGACGGTAACAGAGTCTCCCTCAATGAGGATCTTCTGAGCCCACAGCTATCGAGTTGCTATGACAATGCTTGCCTATGCAATTCTGAGCTCAGTTTTCGAGATAGAACATGCCTGAAGAAAGGTCCCACCGGCTGTCACACGTCTTCCATCATCGGAGCGAATAACGTATCCTGTTTTACCAGTGGTACCACATACACTGTCATCAAAGTTCACCTTAACAAACCCCAGGGAGGGGCCTTTCAGAAGATAGAAATCGTCTTATGGGCCACTATCGGAGCAGCATGGGAGGCCACGAACCTAGGGTAGTCAGGTGGATGGCAACATCAAATCGTCGGTACTCGAACATCAAGCAGCTGACTTGCAGAATAATCCGATGGATCATGATATTTTCTGCCTCAAAGATCATTGCATTCCTAGCCAACCAGACCTGATATGCAATATAAGCAGTGAAGTAGGCCTCATGTGTCGAACTCAGATGGATGAACCGAAGAAAGGAATGCAGCCAAGCACTACCATCATCATCCCAAGGCCATCTCCCTGCAGTCCTTAAAATCTGCCTCATCCTAGGACAGTTTAGAATAACATGCTCTATCGTCTCTTCATGAGCCCCACAAAACGGGCAAGACCCTACGATGTCCATGCCTCTCTGACTGAGGAGAGCCTTCATAGGGAGACAATTACATGCCATCTTCCACAAAAAAAGCTACACTCTCGGATGGATCGAGAGTCTCCAAATCCACGCTACTGTAAATGTGGTGTCAAATGGTTCCTTGCCTAGGTTGTCAAGAGAACACGATGGAGCTTTGGGATAGCAAGAAGGACCCCAGACCCTAAGGTCACGCTCCCGGTGAAGTGGAATTGGAACAGCGAGGATCCGAGAAACCAATTGGAACCCAAACAGCCTAGAGAGTTCCTGGGTTCTCCAGGTCCTGCCATCTTCCATTATCATATCATGGACTCTGAGGTTGTCAATAGCTTCCACATTAACATAGGTCCGCCACCTAGATAAGGGGGTCGGAGAGATCCATGCATCCTGAATAACATTAAAAGTGGTTCCGTCACCAACTAAGCATCTGACATGGGCCATTGCAATAGGAGCACAGGCACATATGTCCTTTCAGATGAAGGAGCAACCTCTGGTTGGCTGAATTTGAGCTCCCTGACTCCAAGTACAGTACCGTGACCTCATCATTCTGCTCCACAAATAGTTGAGCTGGAGGAGATATCTCATGGCATGCCGACAATTAATGCTTCCCTCCTTGCCAGAAGGGATTGGATCCCGAGTCCTCCATCTCTGATAGGGCGACAAATGGTATCCCAGTCTAGTAGATGGACACCATGACTGTCCTGTCTGGGCCTCCATAGGAAATTGTGGAATATCTATTCCAGCTTCCTCAGATAAGATCTGGGCACCATAGTGTTAGCCAAAAGGTAGACAAAAATGGAGCTGAGAACAGACCTGATAAGAGTGACTCTGCCCATCATGGAGAGTGTAGTAGCCTGATATCCCTCCAAACGATCACGGACCCGTTGTTCCATTGGCTGAACCTCCAACTTTCGCAAGCAGCCTTCAGTCATAGGAACACCGAGGTAGGTCAGAATCCCCTATTGCTCCGAGATCCTCAAGGTGGTCAAGATTTTCAACTTAACTCTAGGTTCCATTTTTGGACTGAGAATAATAGAAGATTTATGCAAGTTAACAAGCTGGCCTGACTTCCGACAGTAGGATTCCACAGCATGAGCAAAGGATCTAGCATTTTGGAGGGAGCCCCGACCGATTAGAAGACAATCATCTACAAAAAAAAGGCGGGATAGAGGCAGGGCTCCAGGGGCGACCTGGTATGGCTCCAGATGTGATCATTGGACCGCCTCACCCAGAGTCTGAGAAAGAGCATCAGCACATAGTATGAATAGGGGGACAGAGGGCACCCTTGACGTAGACCATTCATCAAGATAGCAAAGGAAGGCCCCTCCACACAGTCCATGGTCCACCTGGTCCAGCTATCTGAAAACCCAAACTCGTGAAGGTTCCGCCTAATGAAATTCTAGCTCATCTGATCGTAAGCACGCTCCATGTCAAGCTTAATAGCCATGAGGCTCCTCCGAGATGAGGCATGCCTGAGATCATGCATAAATTCCTGAGTAAGGAGGACATTGTTAGTGACACCGTGATCTCTGAAAAACTCAGGGCTGATAAGACGGGGTATTATCTTTTGCAGTCATCTAACCAACACTTTGGCACACACTTTGTAAATGGTGGTGCAAAGGCTGATTGGTCTAAAGTGGTAAGGAGAGGAGGCTCCAGTTTTTTTGGGGATAAGAGTAATTAAGGTTTTCTTCCAGTCAGTAGGGATGTCGTAGTGGAACGCTGCCTGAACCGCCTCCACCACCTCACCCCTAACAATGGCCCAATACCTCATGAAGAAAAAAGGGGGGAAACCATCTGACCCAAGCGCTTTATCCTTCCCTAAAGACCAAAGTGCATCCCGCACTTCCAGATAGAAAATAGAGCGGATAAGGGTCAAGTTCTCCTGTTCAGTAACTCTATTAGCAGGCCAAGGATTCTGCGTAGGTGGGCCATCCCTAAGAGTTGGGTTCCATCTGGATCTGAAATACTAAAATATTTGCTTTCTAATGTTATCGTTGTCAGTCAGCATAGTGCCCTCTTCCTTCCTCAGCTATCAAATCCGATTGGCTGACCTCCTGACCATAGTGGCTTGGTGTCAGCTCCCCTTCTCTCCGGGGCCACCAATAGCACACCTGCATACCTGTGGTAATCGGATAGAATCTACTAGTCTTTATGTAGCGCTCCATAGAGAGCTAGGAAACTCCAACAAATTATCATAAGCGACAGACACTCGAAAACATAACCTGCTAAAAACTTGTTATTATTAGCTCAATTATATATGTACATTACTCAAATCAACACTAAGCATCAACTTGCTCAGATAATATTTTTCATGACATCCTCGGGCAGATTATAAGACCACATTCACAATCGATAGCATAATCACCGATACTAGCATTATACTCATAATTCCTTTTAAAATACAAGTCTTTCTTTCATTTCAAAAAAAGTCTAAGATACATCACCAAATCTCACTATACACATGCATATATACAAATGTTACCCCATACTATCTCAATATATAGGGCTATCATCTATACACTCTTGCATCCAAGTAAGCTTCACCAGCTAAGGGTTCGGTCCCGCTTATCCTTTGATCCTAGCAGAAAGACTCACTGATCTGAAAGTAAATATCAATCATAAAGGGATGAGACCTAAGTCCCAGTAATTGGATAGCCATCTAACCATGAAGAAATAGAGAACCATAATATTCACACTATCAACAGTATGCTGATACAATATAGCATGTATAAATCAAAGTATATTTTTAATACGATATCAGATAAAGTAAAATATAGCTTATTTTTAAATAATATACCACTACTGAAATACTCTACAAATAACTTTTCATTGAAAAATAACTCATTAATATAAAGATCCATGCATAATGCATTACAACATAAAGATATACATTCTTTACCTATAGCCCAGACTTTCTTTATTTACTTTCCTGATCCCTACTGGGATCTACCTGCCTACTGGCATCTCATGTAAACTTTACCCCTGGGATAAAGACTTGGCCCACTGGCCCTTTTTAAATCATGATACAAGCTTTTCAAAAGTGGCCCATCGGCATTTCTTTTTCAAATCCAGATGCAAGCTTTTAAATCTCATGATTCTAGGCTATATGTGAAATGCCTCTGAGGTACAACCCTACAGTTGCCCTCCTGCAGGTGTACTCTCATCAGGTGCATGATTAGCAACAAGATTCCCGCACAAATAGCACCCCTTACTTGTGTGATTCATCCGGCACAGTGCTTTGTTCTTTAACCCTAGAACCTTAAGTTTTTTCTCTGCCCCCATGGGCTATATAGTAACCAGCAACACTGAGCTATGATTCATGCCCCCATGGGCTACTTACAATTTACTCCACTGGGCCTAATCAAGCATGCACTCATCTCTGATCCCGAAGTTCATTGTACGATCGAATCGCAAGGAGATGCCGGCTCAATAGTATTGTGCAATGCTCATGTTATAGCATAGTCTTAAGGATGATCAGCCCCATAGCTACCTGATGCTCAGTATGATACATACATCAAAATATGCCATTTGTAAAGCTTTATCATGCAAATATACCATGTATACATCAAAAATCCATACATCGAAACTCATGCTTATTTATTTGTTCTTAAGACTCATGCTCAAAACTCATACTTTAAATTCTGTAATAAAACCTATGCATCAAAATATCATATGCTAGGTTCTCATTTCTCAGGTTTAAATATACATAGTACTCTACTAAACATAACGTACCACAACTAGATATAAATCTCATTATATTGGCTCAAAATAAACTTTTCATTGCTAGATGAGAAATCTACTCACCTTAGCAGGTTACTCTTTCAACTGGTACTCAACTCCGGTATTCCAGCTCCCTGAAATAATCCTCTTGACCTACATCAACATACAGACACGTAGCTATTAGGCTTACCTGCATACGAGGTTTTTCCTCAAAACCATGCATGCATCATTATTTTCTTCCATTCTTTCTCTATTCAAGATTATTTTCACTATTACCTTAAAATATAAAAATCTAAGAAAATCTAAAGCCATATAAGATCTAGGAAAGCTATAGCTTACCTGGAGCCAAGCATAAATCCTAAGCTTCCCCTTTCCTTCCTCTATCTTTCTTCTTTTTCTTCTTCTCTTTTCTTTCTTTCTTTCTTTTTCTCTTGTTGAAACCCATGTTTTTCCCTTTTCTTTCCCTTTTTATGATAACTTAGGGGCTAAGGCATGGATAATCTAGAGGCTAAGGCATTGCTAAATTCCTATTTTATCCTTGCATACTCTTAAAGCATACTTTTTGAAAAATATGTGGCTCATACATAACCATGCTATTTTGCCCTTAAATTTTTTTTTTCAAATTATCCTTAGCACAATTAGCAATTGACATCGAAAACTTTTTCCATTTTGCCCTTGAACATATAAATTTTTTTAATCCATTTATAAACCAAATTATTGTTATTCATCTAAATCATTACTTTCATGCAATATTTTTAAGAAAAAATCTTGCCAACTTGAAGAGCTCGATTTTAGAAATCCAATAGTTCAAACGGCACTCAAATTAGACTTAAAATGGAATAAATATGAAATTTTAAAGCTTTAACACGAAAAATCTACAGTCTTAGAGTCGGCTCCAGTAGATCTCGAAGTCGGCTCTAGTAGATCTTCGAGTCGGCTCTAACAAAAATTAGAGCTAGCTCCAGCACGAAGCAGAAATGTTGACCTTCTGTTTTTCTTTTGAATCGACTCCCCCTTCTACAGGAGTCGACTATAAAGCGTGCCAGAGTCGACTCCTCACTAATTAGAGTTGACTCTAATTGCTAAAAACACCACTTAAGGGCAAAACTCAAACCAAACTTGATTTTTCTTGTGATTTAAGCCTATTAAAACTCAAATCTCTCAAATTCTTAAATCCAAATCACTGGCACACAAGAATATACTCATTTACACTATAAACTTTTTTGTTTTACATTTATCAAGCAGCTAACACATCCACACGTTATTGAAACCATCCAACTTTCATTATAAATGAAAATGCCATTAATATTACAGAAATTATAAAATTTTCAGGATGTTACACTTAGTGAAAAATTTGGTGTTTCGGTCCCCTTCCCTAATCCACTGAGCACAAGACTTCTGTCTCTAAAAAGTCTCTTATTGTCTGAGTAGAGAATGGTGGAAGGAGAGGAAAAGGGACGTCCTCCCATTGTCAACTTCCTGAAGACCCCCTTCCTAGATTTCCATCCTATGGAACTCAGCAATATCAACCTCAACCTCTTTGAGCCATCTGAAAATGTCGCCCATCTTCATTCGGTTCCACCAATAGAGTCTGCGTTTCGCTAGCTCCAGTCGCTGAGACATCCGATATCTCGCATCCCCACGGATAGGCAGACTCCAAATTTCTCTAATCAGTTCCCAGAATCTAAGATAGAAGGTCCATAACTTCTCAAAGCGAAAAGGAGGTCTCGATAGACTCATGCTATCAGTGGTGATGAGGAGTGGGCATTGATTAGATGCAATCCTCGAGAGGTGGTGAACCTAAAAATCGGGAAATCATTGCATCCAATTCGTTGATCCAAGGTGATGGGGGGTAAAATTATCATCGCATTAATACCCGCACGCGTCGACAATCGGGTCAAGTCCAATCCCAGCATCTTATCGGCCAGCTGTCACATCCACTAAGCAGCGAAGCCCAATCGCCCTCAGCGGTGTCGGGACGCCCCGACAACTCAGGTCATCCTCGGCAGCCTGAGCTATTTTCATCCTCGGCAGCCCGAGCTATCTTCAAACCCCGGCAGCCTGAGCTATCTTCATACCTCGGCGGCCCGAGCTATCTTCACCCTCGGCGGCCTGAGCTATTTTCATACTTCGGAAAACCAAGTTGTCCCTTGCCTCGACCGGACCGAGGTACTTGAATGCCTCCGCAGAATCCGGCGCAGGAGAGTTTGAATTCACCATAACTAAATGAGATTCCAAATGGAGAATCATGCCCAATAGTGGCCTAAGGGCCATAGGGGTAGCCTAGAACCTACACAATCGATGAATCCCAAGGCATTAACCAGCTCTCTTAGTCGTCAATCTTCTAACCGACGAGATACGAATCCTACTGGCCTCGTAACGAACCTGATTCAAATCCATTTCGAATCTCAATAGCTTTCAGACCCCTCGCAACATGCCCAAGGAACCAGGTGATCGCCTATAAATACCACGGCCCTCAAATCTCTCAGGAACGCATCTATTCACTGACTCTCAGACTGAAAAACTTCATTGAAGCTCCCACAGAGCTCGAAGCTCCGGAAGAAAAACCTATTTGAGGGAACTCTTCTGTGAGAGTCTTCTCCTCACATCTGCTTGCTGTGAATCTCCACTGACTTGGGCATCGGAGAGTCCCCTAGAGGACAACCCCAAGGAAATCCTCTGCGTGCGCGGACTATCTTGCAGGTTCCACCTCGGGCGTCGAGATCGGCGTTTGGACCCGGAGCCAGAGCGCACCCGAGTCGGAGGATGGATTTTTGCGGCAACACAAGGGCACGATCAATCCTCTCCCAAACATGGGCTATCCCGGTCCTATTATTACACCAGGTGAATCGGGAACCCATAAAACCCAGGTCTATCAGGCTGTCTCAGCTATAAACTCCCTGAACTCTTGAGAGTCTATGCTGTCCACAAACTGTCTGCCTCCCATCTTCTCATGAGGGCCAACAATGCAGTTAAAATCATCCACAACGAGAGATGGGATGCATTGGATGACTAACCTGGAGATCTCCTGCCACAAATTCTCCCTCATCTTGTGTTCTGTGCTCGCATATACACCAGACAGAAGCCATGGGTCGCCCGCTTGATCCGAAATCACCAAGACCACCTGCTGCTCGCAGCGATGAAACACATCAACCCTCACCGAGCCTCGTCTCCACAAAACCAGGATACCTCCTGAAAGTCCTCTGGACTCGATGACATAGGTGTTCCACATGGTGTGAAGACGACATCTGGTCCATTCAAGGCTTCTACCCAACAATTGGGTTTCAAGCAAAATACAAATATTGGGGTAGTGCTAATTAACTAGTCTCCCAAACATCGACCGAAACGTAAATTTTCCTGCGCTCCGAGTGTTCCCCTAGTCATGGCTCCATAGGAGGAAGGGATACTTCTCTGTCCCCTTCCGTCAAGTCCACAACATCCCCCTCGGATGGATCCTATGCTATCAGAGTCCCATTATCAGTACCCTAGATAGCTTGTCGTAATCTCCCCACAGCCTCATCATGAGTCAGGCCCAGCAGTGCCAGCACCATAGCTAACTCCTGCACTTAAGGTTTAGAACCCTTCTGAGGTACTGAAACATGCATTGACAACTGGCTTGGACTGGTTTCCAAGCCACCCAAGGCCCTCACCGAGAAGACGAAAGGTCCCTGAGCATCATGTACTGCACTAGGTCCAAAATTATTCAGCTTCATGCCAATTCCCTTACCCATGCCGGCCACTGATTTGGTCCTAGGTAAGTTCAGACTCCCTCTGTTCACATGGAGCTTCGAGTGCATAGGGGACCTGGGTCTTTTGGAATAACCCGAGCTAGGACTTGCTCTTAGGCAATCCTTCAAACGAGGACCAGACACCTTTTTCAAGTTGCTTGTTGCTCTGTCGTCTTCAACCTCCAACAGAGCAAACCCTTGACCCCTGATGGCACACAAGCCCGAGTCCCCCACTTGCTCCGATGATGATGGCCGGAGCAGGGATCGTCGTCGGGTGATTTTTGCCGATTTGGACCACCCATCACCGGCAGGTGGAGGTTTCGGCATAGGGCCTCCAACATCAGTCAATGCTTGCTTCCCCTTCTTCCGTACCTGGACGTCCTCCTTCCCCGACAATGATGGGGGCAACCACTATCGGACAGCCAGAAGCCACGGACCGAGGTGACATCAGCCCAAGATCTCCTTCCCTTGCTAAATCAAGTTGTCGACATAATCCGGTTGGAGCTTCGCCGGTGCCCCATCGCCGGCGGCCGCACAGATGGTCATAGACTGGTGGAACATCCCACATTTGAGGCAGACACCGGTGAGGTTTTCATACACGAACCGCTGCCATCGGTTGCCCTCTGGACCAGCCACCAAAACACCTGGACGCAGCGGCTGTGTCAAGCGGATGCGGACGACAGCTCAGGCAAACCCAAGTCGCTGGCGTTGGGCTATTCAATCATCCAGGGCGACAAGGTCCCCTGCCCAGCTAGTAATGCGTCTCAGAGCTTCCCTCCCCCAGAGCTCCATCGGCAGCAGAGGTAGACGAAGTCAAACAACTGTGGTCTAGATCGCTGCTGCTATCGGAACAAACCTGGCCTTCACGGTTCAATGGCCAAGGCCTGGCCATTGATAGTCCATGGCAACCCTGCCACTCGAACGCGGTCCTCTGCTTCCGCGAATCAAAGGAGGATGAAGCCCTCCTTCAGATCATAGCCTGATACCTCTTTATTCAGCCTCCACGTCCTCGGACTTCCCTGATAACTACTGCCTCAGCTGGGACTCTCCGCCCCAATGACCGAGCTATGAGGCCCGTTGCCAACCACGCTTCGGTCTCCTCCTTGGTTTCATTGTCCCGCAGCAGCTCGATGACTTCGGGAAATTGCCACGAGAGCTTCTCCACTGGTCGGAGTGGGTTCAGGTGTAATCCACACTGGCCGAGTTCGACCAATAGCTGACTTCGTTCCTCTACCATTCACTGTCTCCAACTGTCTCGAAGGACCGTCCGTTCGTTGTCTCCCTAGATCCGTGCAATGTTTTTCCGCCATTTTCCTTGAAGCATTGTTTCGAGACCTGGCCTTTCAAAAAGCAATTCTATAGCCAAACTTTTTTGAGAGAAAATTGGAATTCTGGCCTTTCCCTATCTGGGAATGGACCACCTCTGCTTGTTACTTCAGAAGTTTTACGCACCCATATTTTTTCCTTTTGAAAAAAAAAAAAAATGTAATTGTGATTGGAACCAACAGCATACACGGTTAAAAAAGTGACCAGACCGTATCATGATTCTGGTTTCAGAACTGGAATCATGCTATTGCAAAGGACATAACGATAAATGCTAACATAGCAAAGGAAAATAGTTAAATCACTGACAGAGATTGGGAACGTTAATCAGATCGCAGCATTCACTTAAAGCATGCCAACCATACTTGACAATAAATACAGTGGGTTAAACACTGTAATCAGAAAAATTCTAACTAATTCATGCTATGTTCTCATGAAATTGATCTTTTTGTCCTCTTCCTTGGTGCCCTGGTCGGACGTGGCGACATTTGTTTCTGTTTAAAATTCTGGATCATATTGTAAACCTGCATTACAAAAATTCTCCATGATCAACAGAGTAAAGGAATAGATCTACCAAACTACGAACTAGATGTTCAAAATTAAGTCTTCCCTGACAACTAAGTTTCATATACTATTCATTTATAAGAATAAAATTTAATTGTGAAGTCACAGGCTGCATGCTTAAAGAACCTACCTTTCGTACTCCAGATGTTAGTCCCATGGTACCTATGGAACTTGCATCCACACATTTCCATGTTACTGGGCGATGATCCTCATCATTTCCCAAGAGCTTCAAACCACCTTTAGAAACAACATAATACTGCATAAATAAACGACAAACACAACGCTACCAACATCAGGCAAAAGCAACAACATTATCGTTATATAGAGCTAGCAGGTTCAAACCTTTCATGGTCAAGATCAACAACTCAATGTACATTTGGAGCCGAATGTGAGAGAAAACATGAACATACTCCCCAACATCTTCTCTTAGAATCACATTGCAATATCTTGCAACATCAACATTAAATAACTTATTCAGATATTTATCCATTGCTTTTCTCCTTGTACCCATATCCATTCTTTCTTCATCCAATAAAATTGATGGGAACTCCCAGAGCCCAGCAAGCAATCCTTCTTCTGGCCTTTTTACCAGAAGAAATGCATGTTTTTTGTTGCCATCCTCCTGATCCAAACTCTCTGCTATTTGAACAACACAAACAGCAGCAAAATCATGCCGCTGTTTGGCCTTTGCAACCTTTGTTGGATAATCTGTGACCTTGACTGTTTCACTGTTTCTGGATAGTGAAAATGCACGACATTGATCAGAAATTGGGCATGCAGAACAAACGGGGTTGGTGGCGCTGCACAAGGTTGCTCCAAGTTCCATTATGGCTTGGTTGAAATCTCCAGGTCTTGAAGGATCAACTAGCTGCCCAGCCAGCTTCCTAAAGCATGCGAAATTGATGAGGGAGCAGTGTAGAGAGAGAGAGAGAGAGAGAGAGAGAGAGAGGTGTAGAAACTAAAAGAGGAGAGAGAAAATAAGAGTTATGAAACTCTTATTTTATTCATGAAATTAGAAATAATCTCAAGCTGCCCTCTCCTACCATTCATCCTTTATATAAGCTCTTAATACATTAAAGATTATTACAGCCTTCAAAATACAATATAGTTAAACGCAACTCAAAGACTGATTTTGACTTCCAAAGATAGCAGGTTTCAAGGTAAACTTGAATCATTGAAATTCTTGCTAATTTTTAACAGAATTATATGGAGAACAGGTTCGATGCAATAGTTAGTTTGCTTCGTTATGGTCTGAATGTCATGGATTTGAAATAAGAAAATGGTCCTCCTTTGCATATAAAGATAAGGCTGTCTATGTTTGTCTCTCTCTAGAAATTCGAAGGTGGCACGATCCTTAAGCATTGGAACACCTCTTAAGGTATGTTTAGATAAGGGTTAATCTAAGGGAGGAAAGGAGAAGAAAGGGGAATAGTTTTATGAACCCATGTTTGGGAGGAATCGGAAAGAAGAAGGGAAATGGGGATTACTAGTTTCTCTTCATCGCCCTAAATTCCTTTACCCTTCAAATTTGAGGAGTAAAGAGAGAGAGGAATGACTATAATTTTTTTCTTATCTTTCCAACTTTATTCCTACAAATTAATTTAATTTTTTTTTCATAGCAAAATGTATTTATAATTTTATAAACATAACTTCTCTCCCCTTTGCTTTCATCCTCTATCCAAATAAGGTGGACTTAATTTATTCTCTTTTATCTCCTTACTTTTTCAAACAAGGAAAGAGTAACAACCCTCTCATTTCCTTCTTTTTTCACCCTTCATCCTTCTCTTCTTCTTAAAGATCCAAACAAACCTTCAAGAGAATTATACGTTATGAACAAAATTAGTAAATTCATTCATCAGAGGCATTGCAAGGGTTTGGCGTATTTGGACAAAAGAACCGGAATTGGCATCAAGTGTTGCTCACCAGAAACTCTTGACAGTGGCAGCTTCTTTTGGGTTCGCAGAGATAGCTTTAAGCCTGCTGATCACCCTTGCTACGTTTCCATCGACCACTGGGACCACCTGAAACCATGGAATCACCTCATACCAAACAGTTTGCATCCAATATTCTTGAACCGGCGTCTGAAAATTAGGCACCACTGAAAATAAAGTCAGAAGACTACCTCATCGAAAGCTATAGAAGCAATAGCCCCTGCCGTGTATTCTCCTATCCCTTGAACGCCGCGAAGCGCACCAGCTGTTCGAGGAAATTTCCCTTGACGAACGATAGACTTGGCACCCTAATTTACCACCCCAACACCAACGCATCAGCTATCTCAGAAATCTCGGAATTGAATTTTTTTTCCATCTTACTCAAGGCATCAACGTAACAGAACATAATAAAACAAAAATCAGATGATGCACCTCCAATAGAAAGCGCGCCCTCCTGTAATACCCTAAGCCAGCCCACATTTCATTCACTTCCTGCGAAGAGCATTCAAACAATGTCGTCTGTTTTGATGAAATGGTAGTGAAGTCGGTCGGTTTTTTGGAATTACCTCTTGGGAGGCGGCGGCGAGGTGGTGGAGGGTGGGCCACCTCGCCATCCAGCGGTTGTAGTAGGCGACGACGGTGGGGACTCTGGTCTGCTGCAGCATCACCTCCGACACCCACACCGCGTACGCTCTCTCCTCCTCGTTATTCTTCTGGTGATCGCTGCTCGCCGTCCGCCAGGGCAAGACCCGGTGGTTCTCGTCGTACCACCGGAGGAGCGAGGCCCTGATTCTCCGGGCTTCGTCCATGGTGAAGTCTTCCACATCTTTGACGACGACGGCGGCGGCGGCTTCCTGGGCTTCTCCTCTCTCTTCTTCTTCTTGCTTCTTGACCGCCCGGTTACTGCTGCTTCTCCTGGCTTTCCTCTCCAGTCCTTTACGTCTCCCTTCTCCTTCCATTGGTGATGATGGCGAGACGGGGAGAGAGAGGAGGATTTAAATTGGCGTCGGGATTTTTGCCGCCAAGAGGAATCGGTGGAGGAACGGTCCCAAATTAAAAACCCTCTCGCTCCTTTTCTTCCATTTTTTTCCGTTCCCCCTCTCCGTTCGCGTCCTGAGATGACGAATATAAGCCGTCGATCTCCGTGAACTCGGTGATAGCTTCTTCCATTTCCACGGCAATTGATAGAGCCACGTAAGCAGAGAACTAGCTGTCTGCAATTTAATTGTTTGTAATTGGAATTACAAGTTGTCGAAAGAGAATCGTTTGATTATGTCTAATTGAAAATAATAAATATGATTATAGCCGTTCGGTCTTTTGATATAAAAAGAGATATAATTAATCCGGTAATTGAATTAGTAAGATTATCCAAGAAACAATACATTATTTACATTTTTATTATATTACATTATATTTATAATTATTTTTATTTAGCATTATAATAATTCCTACATGAATATAAAATAATTGGTATCATAATAACTGGATGTATTATTTATCATATGCGTTATAATAACTAATAATTGTCATTATATATTAATTGTTATATGAAATTATGATTTTAAGATTTTAATATTCTAATAGCATTAAATATAATATAATATATTTTAATAATAGCGTAATATTTTATAATCATATTGCGCCATAATAATATTATTATAACATTAGGGTGATAATAACAAAATTGATAATAAAAAAAATTATTGTGATATAAATAATAATACACTAAGAAATTATAATATAATATTTCCACTATTTTAATAATGTGATATTAATATTATTATTATAATATATTATGATTGGACTGATGAGAGGATTTTTTTTAAGGTTTCTTGTAACTATGACCAATTTTAACTACAATTATAAGTTTTGATTCTTTTTTTTTATTTCAATTTTCAGAACCTACCGTTGCAATTACAAGCATCCAAATATTTGTTTTGGGTGCCCACCAAACCAGCCACATGGAATGTATCAATTCCCCTTCCATTCTCTCCTGCAAGGCATTTGGGAAGCAAAGAAATATATGCAAACGAATTTAAATCCTAATCAATGAAGATGGTCTCTGTGAGGCAATTGAAACGCTTCTCATCTACATCATCAATACCATCCCTTGATTCCCTTCTGTTAAATATGGAGTAAAAAAAATGGCTGCCCAAATCTCAGAGGAAAGGGAGTGCAAAACCAATAGAAAATGCATTCAGATCCAGATTAGAAACCAGATGAGAAACGGAGCCTCTGGAGCAATCAACTTCATCAATGGATAGTCAAGGGCACCTAGAAAACAAAGCCAGAGAAGGCCTTCTCAGTTCAGGAACAAATTTTAAACATAAAGAGCATTATTTAATTCTAATCCAATGGTATTATTCAACAGCCACTCAACTAGAATCAGAATATTTCTCAATAGTATCAAAGTGACACAAGGTGCCACCATTGTCAATTCACCACTGCCTTGCAAGAATTTTCAAGAAACAAACACTAGCAGAATAGAGTTAAGACTACAAAACTCAGTCACATGGATTATTGATCAGGCATTGCATTTGCCTGAAATTACAGTTCAGCTCTAGTTACATGGACGCTTTTCGAATGGGTTGCTTATGATCACTGATTTCTCACTACAAATGGTGCTTAAACAACGAGGCCATCTCGATCTACATTGAACATGAAAGAGTTTATCATTCATTTTGATAGAGAAAGATGGACTGGGAGAAACAATGGATTCTGCTAAAATATATGAAAGTTATTGAAGTCCAGACAAAAAACTTACTGCAGTCAAAGCAGCCTCAGCACCCTTGTTTCCAGATTTACCGCCAGCTCGATTTATAGCCTATACATGTCAATACAGGATCATCAAGCCTTACAAAAATAATGATAGGACGTAAAAAGAGAAGAATTTAACTTTACACATTAAATTCACAATGATCCCACATCTCCATGTGAATGCACCACTGTTTCGAGGGTCTCCATCACTTGAAGGCTACATTTACTTCAAAGGATTTGATCAAATAGGCTCTACATTATACACTTACCGTACATTGTAATATCATATACACATTATACATTCTCATGTGAACAAATTTATGAGAGCCGACATGTTACAGTGTAAACATTTTTAAGGTTGCCATCCCAGATTTTTTATTGACATTGACATTTTTTTGTTCAGATAACATCAAAAGTAACAGAGATAAAAGAATAGCGTCCTGTTTTCTGCCTAGCTATTCCTGAACCCAGAACAAGATCCAAGCCCCCTTCCAACCCTGCTACACAAAATGAACACCCCCTCTAAATGCACAGTTAAGCTAGAAGAGTCTGCAAGGGCATGACAGAAAACTAAATTGCAGGGTGAGGATCCATTCATCTGGTGTTAGATGTAGCATAATTTATTCCAATGCCCAGCTAGTTCAAATTAAGCGATCTACATAACACAATTATTGAAGTCTTAAAAACATCATAAGTTCTAGTAAAATAGAGTAGCTCTATGGTTTAGAATCACTTTAAATAAACTAGATTTATAAGATCAATTACCTGGTCCATGTCATCACAGGTCAGAACAGCAAATATGCATGGAACTCCTGCAACAATATTAACAGAAAGCTTTTATTTTCTACTGATCTCAAATATTAAAAAGAATACCAACACATATCAACATATAACTAGTGCAGCCAGACCGAAGAAAACAAGTCTGATAGCAGTGCAAATGCAGAAACTGATGTACTAACAATTAACAATACAAACTCCAACACTAGATGAAGATGCAAAATTAGACTTTCTTTGCCCCCCTAATCATATGGTAGCATACTGTGAATATCGGTGAGGAAGGGGAACATTTAAAAAGCCTGAAGTTGTACCTTCATTGTCTACATCCTTGAGATGATACCCAAATATAAATCTTTTTCAGGAAAAAAGGAAAAAGGGCCTCAAGCCTTAGTGGTAGAATAAATGCAATAAGATCCTATAATGCAATGATAACGTAACATTTAAAAGTATAAGAAGAGGGAAAAACATTGACAATAAAATGCACATGAAGCAAAAGTATAAAGGTCCTTTCTACAGTAAGCATTGTGCAAAATAAGACACATTGGGTATGGAATCATCAAAAAGCCAAATAAGTAGACAAACAGCATCAAAATGGAAGATCGACTTTCAAGACTAGAATGTATGATGCCTGGAGGATAAAAAATCAAATCATATATGATAACATTGATAAGCAAAAGTTAATATAATAAAAAAACAGATGAACCTGAATTCAATCCAGCTGAAAGAACTCCAGATGCCACAGAATTTGCAACAGCATCATAGTGGGTAGTATCTCCTCTAATCTGCAGTCAAAGAAATCAAATAATGGATCAGCGCAGAGTGAAAAGATGAAGAACTGATAAAATTGGAGGAAATAGGACAATCTCTCAGCAATACTATTCCTTAATGAGTTAGTTGATGACTCACATGCACGAGCACATGCCTGACCACCTGCCTGTCTCATGCACATATGCACACACACAAAGATACCGCCTTATGTAGATAGCAACCATAGGCAAGCAAACAAGCAATTGCACATTGAGGTACCACCTTATGAAAACCAAATTACTGGGAACAAGTGACTGCAAGTCTATACTCATAACCAATAAAAACTGTTCATTTGAATGCAATTCTATAACAAGTGCATGACTTTCCATGTCCAGACTAAAGGGTACATCATGAAGATCTTCTAAAAAAAAAAAAAAAAACAATACTGACTCAGATTTCCTTAACGCAAGAACTCCTCCATAATATTGAGGCCCACAGCATTCAATGGCAGAACCATGAGAGATAGAAACTAACACAGGAAGTTGGCAAATTTATTCATGGATGAGGTTGAATTTCAAGCAGGTTCAAAACCAAGCCATAGAAACTATGCTTATAACAATTTGTCGACATAATTAATTAGCTTCCAGCTTGCTTAGAAGCCAAATCCTCTGCTCCTTTTTTCAAAAAGCCATAATTTTCAAACTTTATTAGTTTTCTGATCCAGACACAATAGTGCATGCAGTTTAACCTTCAAAAGAAAAGATGAACCAAGGATGAAAAATATGATCTAATTTAAGTGGGAATAAAAAGAGAAAAGTTACCACAGCACCAATGCACAAAATTGCGTGAAAGTCTCCTGATTTCCCAAGCTGTTGTGCAACCACTGGAATTTCAAAGCTACCAGGAACCTTGACAACCTAGAGGACAATATTAAAACTGTTATTTGATATTGACGAATAAGAAGGGTACAAGTAATAACAACCCCTTTGTATGAGGAAAAAATGTACAGCAAATTTTATAGACTTAGGAACCATGCAAGAAGATACCAAGGATCTGTATATCTTTGAAGAGTTAAAATGACTGGCATGTTGCATCACAGACAACAAAATTTGGGTAATCAAATATGTTGCAGCAAATAAAGCTAGGTTGGCAATGATAATGTTTCTCAGAGCAGGGAATTTATAATGAATTGCCAACCAGAAAAACATCAGCAGTGGAAATTAGCCCAAATTTCTATTCTCACCTATCTGTTATGCACGAACATGAGACTAGCTATTTGGATTATATGTTTCAAATACTAAAAATAGCCCAAACTTTTGTGTCCATGAAATGATTGAGCAATTCACAAGAAAATTACCAATAAATCAATTAGACTGTCATAATTTAATGAGTTAAAGCATCAGGTGATCATAACAGAAATGCTAATAAAGCCACAGGTAAAAACCGATGAGATTGCCAACAAAGATAGTTGTTGAAGTGTAAATAAGCTGTAAATAAAATTAGTTAAATATCCCTATAGATTAGGAGAATCTGTTTGAATTTAAATTCCTTAAAATTAAGGGATTTGATTAGATAGATTTCAAATTTAGAATGATTAAGTTTCATATTCTTATCTTGTAATCATTCCCTAAAATTAAGGGATTTGATTAGATAGATTTCAGATTTAGAATGATTAAGTTTACTATTCTTATCTTGTAATCTCTTATATATTTCCTAGGATTGTACACTGTAGGGGTATGAATAAAAAATTTCAGCCTTCTACATGGTATCAAAGCTCTAGGGTTTTCCGCATTCATCCCTTTGCACGCAGCCTTCATTGCTACGGCTCCCTTAAGCCTATTTCTCTACCTATCCCAGCAGCCTTCATTGCTGCAAGATTTCTTCCATCGATCATGTTAACCTCTGAAACCTCTAGCATCTGTAACCCATTTGAAGAATCCAATTCTGTTCAGAAAATTGAAGATTTACAGAATATTCGGGCATCCTATAGGCTCAATGGGAAGAATTATCCCAAGTGGTCTCAATTTGTCCAAACATACCTCAAAGACAAGGGGAGGCTCAGCCATCTTCTCAGAAATGGGCCAACAAAGGATGATCCAAAGTTTGAAACCTGGGAGGATGAGGACTCCATGATAATGTCGTGGCTATGGGATTCCATGGAACCCATGATTAGCGACACATGCATGTTTTTGACAACTACAAAGGAGATTTGGGACTTTGTTCGTCGCACATATTCAAAGGACCACGATGATGCACAAGTTTATGAGATCAAGGTCAAAACTGCAGCCAATAATGAAGAAATTAGAAAGCTAAGAAGTTTGTTAGGATCTCTTAAGAAGCCTTCTGGAGCTTGCTCTTTGACTCTTTCAGGTAAACCTTCTTTTTCTTTTTGTATGAATGCTCAAGTAACAGAAACCGAAAACACCTATACAAACTCTTGGATAATAGACTCCGGTGCCACAGACCATATGACCCCTACACCTCAGCATTTCTACACCTATACCCCATGCCCAGGTAACAAAAAAATTATAGTGGCTAATGGCTCTTTAACCACTATTGCAGGGTTCGGGAATATATATATCACACCCACCCTTATCCTTAAAAATGTCCTCCATGTACCAAAACTATCAGCCAGCCTCATTTTCATTTATAAGATCACCTATGACCTTAAATGTTATGCTATTTTTTCCTCTTCTTATTGTGTTTTTCAGGATCAGGGATCGGGGAAGAGGATTGGACTTGCTAAGGAAAGTAGCGGCCTTTATCTCCTTGAATCATCTCAAACTGTTAAGAATGATTTGCCACTGTCCTTTCTCAGTTCTTCCAATAAAGATATCATTTAGTTGTATCATTTACGCCTAGGTCATCCATCTTTTAGGGTTTTACAAGTTATGTTTCCTTAACTATTCCAAGGATTAGATATTTCTGAGTTTCATTGTGATATTTGTGAGTTATCAAAACATACTCGTGTATCTTTTCCTATTAGCAATAAACGCAGTTCTTACCTTTTCATTTGATCTATAGTGACATATAGGGCCCTTCCAGCATACCTAATATTTCTGGGGCTCGATGGTTTGTATCCTTCATTGATGACTGCACTCGAGTTATATAGCTATTCCTCCTCAAACACAAATCTGATGTTAGCTTTGTTATTCCAACGTTCCATTCAATGGTTCAAAATGGAGTTACCATAAAAAGCTTTAGGATAGATAATGCTAGAGATTACTTTAATCAAGTTCTATCACCTTATTCCAATCCCAAGGTATTATCCATGAATCATCATGTGTCAACACGCCCAAGCAAAATAAGGTAGCTGAAAGGAAAAATGGACATTTGCTCAACACCATTCGAGCCTTACTCTTTCAAGGGAATGTACCCAAGCCTTATTGGGGTGAGGCTGCTCTCACTGCCACATACATGATAAACAGACTTTTCTCCCGTGTACTAAATAATAAGAGTCCTATAGAGACCCTCAATAGCTTCTACCCTCACTTCCGAACCTCAAATGACCTTATACCTAGGGTATTTGGCAGCACTGCCTTTGTTCATGTTCACAGCCAGCATAGAAACAAACTAGATCCCCGTGCCATCAAATGTGTCTTTCTTGGTTACTCATCCACTCAAAAAGGATACAAGTGTTATAACCCTTCATCCAAAAAACCTACATTTTTGTTGATGTCACATTTATGGAAAATACACCTTTTTTCTCCAAGTCCTCTCTTCAGGGGGAGATTTCCATGTTAGAAAATAGGACTTCTGAGATTTCTGAACCACTTCAAACCCTTGATCTTCCAACCAGCATAGTTGGAAACAAGTCTACTGAATCTGTGTCATCTCCTGTCTCTCCTGACCTAATCAATGCCAGTCACAACCCTACAAGATTCTCTCAGGTGTATTCAAGGAGAAAGGTTGTTCCTGAATTGACACAAGTCCAAGAATCTGATCCAAACTCTGGAAATGAAATCAATGTAAGATCTGAAATGTCTTTACAGCCTATTGAGACATCTACTGACCCCATTAGAGACTTAGACATACCCGTAAGATCTGACATGTCTTTACAGCCTATTGAGACACCTACTGACCCCATTGAAGACTTAGACATACCAATTGCTGTTAGAAAAGGCACAAGAGAATGCACCAAACGACCACTCTATCCATTATCTTACTATGTCTCCCTTAAACGTCTGTCCCCAACTCACCAAAAATTCATTATGAGCCTAAACACCATTGCTATTCCTAACATTGTTACTGAGGCATTGACAAAAAGGGAATGAAGGACTGCCATGAGAGAGGAGATGAGTGCATTAGAAAAGAATAGAACATGGGAGATCGTTGACAAACCAGAAGGAAAAAATATTGTTGGCTGTAAGTGGATTTTCACATTGAAATACAGAGCTGATGGATCCCTTGAGAGATATAAAGCAAGATTGGTAGCTAAAGGGTATACTTAAACCTACGGTGTAGATTATCAGGAGACCTTTGCTTACTGTGAGAATCCTATTATCTTTGGCTGCACACTTCAATTGGCAACTGCTGCAATATGATGTTAAGAATGCATTTCTCCATGGTGACCTAGATGAAGAAATCTACATGAACATCCCATCATGATTTGAAGGGAACTCGGGTAGCAAGGTGTGCAGGTTGAGAAAATCACTTTATGGATTAAAACAATTACCTAAAGCATGGTTTGGAAGATTTGCAAAAGTGATGAAGGAATTCGGATATAAACAAAGTCGGATCATACACTCTTTATTAAGCAGTCAGTTACAGGGGGGTTACTGCTCTTCTAGTATATGTGGACGACATCATAGTAACTGGGAATGATGAGATGGAGAAGCAGGAATTAAAGCGGCAGCTGGTGAAGGAATCTGAGATAAAGGAACTAGGAAAACTGAAGTACTTCTTTGGTATTGAGGTGGCATATTCCACACAAGGAAGTAAAAGTATGTAACTGATTTGTTGGTAGAAACAAGGAAGATAGATTGTAAACCCGTCTCTACTCTAATGGATCCAAATCATAAGTTAGGTGAGGCTAAAGAAGAACCAGCTGTTGACAAAGGAATGCACCAAAAATTGGTAGGTAAACTCATATATCTTACTCACACTCGACCAGACATAGCATACTCAATGAGCATGATTAGTCAAATTTATGCATGATCCAAGGAAACCATATCTTCAAGCTGCTTACAGGGTACTACATTACCAGAAAGGCAATCCAGGGAAAGAAATTTTGTTCAAAAGGAGCAATACTCTTACTCTAGAAGCTTATACCGATGCAGATTATGCAGGTTCCCTAATAGATAGAAGATCTACTACAGGATATTGTATCTTTCTTGGAAGAAACCTGGTAACATGGAGAAGTAAGAAGCAGAATGTGGTAGCAAGATCATCTGCAGAAGCAGAATTTAGGGCTATTGTGCAAGGCCTGTATGAGCTGCTTTGGCTAAAGATTATTCTAGATGATTTGAAAGTCAAATGGGAAAGTCCTATGAGACTCTATTGTGACAACAAGTCAACTATCAATATTGCTTATAATCCTATACAATATGATAGGACAAAACACATCGAAATTGATAGATTTTTTATCAAAAAGAAATTGGACGAAGGATTAGTGTGTATGTCTTATGTTTCATCGGAACAACAACTAGCGGATGTTCTAACAAAAGGACTGAGTAGTTCCATTTTTCAAGGCCTTATATCCAAGCTAGGAATGAAGATATCTATTCCTCAGCTTGAGGGAGAGTGTTGAAGTGTAAATAAGCTGTAAATAAAATTAGTTAAATATCTCTATAGATTAGGAGAATCTGTTTGAATTTAAATTCCCTAAAATTAAGGGATTTGATTAGATAGATTTCAGATTTACAATGATTAAGTTTCCTATTCTTATCTTGTAATCATTCCCTAAAATTAAGGGATTTGATTAGATAGATTTCAGATTTAGAATGATTAAGTTTCCTATTCTTATCTTGTAATCTCTTATATATTTCCTAGGATTGTACACTGAAGGGGTATGAATAAAAAATTTTAGCCTTCTACAATAGTCATAAAAACAAGTTCATTTAAGGTACAGGCAAAGTCAGAACTAATGCACTGAACATCACAAAGATATATGAAGCATTCAAGGTAGGAAAGGATATGAGACAAAAAAAAAAAAAAAAGACAACAAAAAAGAATTTAGGCTAGCCAGCTGGCTTGCAAATAAAGATCATTCTCATAAAATTTCATATTTGGAACAATGATTCACTGTTACTTAGATATTGACAAGAATAATACATATATTGCAGAAACACAAAATCTTCTAAAATATAAAGAAGGCAACAAAGCAGAACTATGAGATTCAAGACCAAATAGAAAGGCATGATAGAGTGGACAAATAATATAAAAATTCAATGTGTTTTAATGCTCATTGTAATTTGCACTGTGAGAAAAACATCTTGTTGCCGTTGCTTCAGATATAGTTCATACTATAATGTCTTCTTCTTTGACTGAATATCGCCCGAAAGTCTCTAGAGCTCCCTCCAGGAGCAAGTTTGTCACAACCTCATTAAACCGGGATACAACCTGCATGACAAGAAGGAGAAATTTTTTTACTTCAGAGAAAAGGTTGAGAATAGTTATTGAAAAGGGTAATGACTTCAGAGAACTAATGCGCCGATCATCTTTTAAAAGATAAAAAGAATTGAAATATGCAATGTCAGATCTCAAACCTTTCAAGATTTGGCTGTAATTTAGCCAGTAAACCACAAGATTGAATTATATCGTAGCACCCAAAACAAAGAAAAAATAAAACAGAATCATTCTCTTCTTGAAGGATTACCAAAACAGATCTGAAAATGGAACTGGATTCTATCATTCATGCCTGTTTCTTCACATAGCTCAAAGCCCTAAGTCAAAAGCTTGGACATACATCAAAATCTGATTCTTGTATCCATGTCCATTCAATATTGAAGGTAAAGCCAATCTCATGCAGCTTAGGAACCACCAGATTCTATTTTAGGCTAAAGCTTCTTTAATCATTTAGTCAAGCAAGGAGACAACTATGAAAGGCATGGTGAATAGAAAAAGAACTAATTCACAAAGAAGAAAAAGAAATTTTATGGAAAACTTAGAATTATAATTGTGAGGAAATAAGACATGTTTATGCACAGACCTGCAACACAGTCACCTCACTGACTACAGGGTTTGGTATAAGCAGTAAATATCAGGAAATTAAGTATTGTTCTATTATTCTATGGGAAGAATATACAGATCATTTTGTTCATTTTCTTCTGCTTCAGAAGAAAGTCTGCCAGTTTCATTTAGCACCAATTTCATACAAAACTGAATATGTTTCAGTGGAAACAAGATGACATATACTTAAAACTTCTATTTGCCTTTGTTGATTACCTTTATAAAAAAAATTACTTTTAATACATGCTCATTATACATGGATGTACTTCTCATAAAAATATTTTATTTAAGAATGAAAAAAAAATCAGTATGAATTGGATCCAAAGGTTACTCTTTTACCAGATACACCAATGTCAATTAGCTCTCTTACAAGCATGAGTAACATAGAAATGGTAATAGCCACCCCTGCTCTTTCTACACAAAGATGAAGTTTTCTTCCTTAGGTGTAATAACCAGGAATGAGGTCATTCTCAACAGTCTTGTTGCCGCGGAAATCCTTTCTCCGACTCGGGTGCACTTCTGACTTTTGATCCGGACGCCGGTCTCGTCACCTCGGGATGGAACCTGCAAGACAGTCCGCGCGCAAAGGATGCTGCGGGGGTTGCCCTCTGCGGAGGATCCTCCGACGCCCAAATCAGTGAAGATTCACAGCAAGCAGATGTAAGAAAAAGACTCTCACAGAAGAGCTCCCCTAGATGAGTGTTCACTCTCAAGAGCGTGTGTAGTTGCGTACCTGAGAGATTAAAGGGCAGCAGTATTTATAGAAGATCACCTGATTCTTTGGGCGTGTCGCAAGGGGAGGTCTGAAAGCCGTTAGGATTCAGAACGGATTCGAATCAAGTTTGTTATGAGGTCAGTAAGGTCCGTATTTTGTCAGTTAGACGATCGACGGATGGGAGAACTGGTTGATGCCTTGAGATTCAGCGATTACGTAGGTTCTAGGCCACTCTTGTGGGTCCTAGGCCACTTCTGGGTATGATTCCCCGCTTGGAATATTATTCAGTTATAGTGAATTCGAATTCTTCCGTGCCGAATTCCGCAGAGGTATTCGAATGCCTCGATCCAATCGAGGCAAGGGGGTTACTCGGGTTATCGAGGTATAGATGGCTTAGGTCGCCGAGGTGTAAGGATGGCTCCGAAGTCCGAGGCCGACAGGGGCCGAGGCCGAGGCCGGGATCGAGGCTGAGGGAGAAGTCCGAGCTGAGGCCGGGACCGAGGCTGGAGCCGTACAAGGCCGAGGCCGAAGCCCTAGGCCGAAGAGGAAAGCTCCGGGGCCGAGGTGTAAGCTCGAGGCCGGGACCGAGGGGGAAAGCTCAAAGCCGGGGCCGAGGGAGCTCGAGGCCGGGGCCGAGGAGGAAAGCTCCGGGGCTGAGGCTGAGGAGGAAGCTCGAGGACGGGATGAGGTGTCTGTGGCCGAGCAGGATGATGCCGAAGCAAGGCCGACTTGGAAGATGCCGGGGCGAGGCCGACTTGCATGATGTCGGGGCGAGGCCGACACCGGGTGACGAGGCCGAGGGAAACAGGCCTGAGGCCGAACAGAAGCTGGTTCCATGCGGAGGAAAGAGAAAAGGTGGTGGATGGGGGAAGGCCGAGTTGCCAAGTTCGGATGCTGTTATTGTGGCCCATGGGATGGCTCGGGTTACCGAGGTATGAGAATGGCTCGGGCTACCGAGATATGGATGGCTCGGGTTAGCGATGTATGAGGATGGCTCGAGTTACCGAGATATGAGGATGGCTCGGGCTACCGAGGTATAAGGATGGTTGGGGTTGTCAAGACGACCTGACGCCGCTGAGGGCGATCAGGCTTCGCTGCTTAGTGGGTCTGACAGCTGGCCGACAGGACGTTAGAATTGGACTAGACCCAATTGTCAATGTGTGCGGTCATCGATGCAATGACGATTTTACCCCTCATCACATGCCTTCCACTCCCTAGTCCGAAGTGTAAGTTCGGATATAGGGAGTAGAGTTCCGAAACAATCTTATTTGGGGAACTCGAAAAGGCAGGCAATGATAATCCCGTAAATGACTCGGGAACCGAAGAAGCGAAATATGGAGACATCTCAGACGTTGACCTTGACGCCATCCTGGGCCCTAATGAAGCCACGGCTCACGAAGAATGCCCTCAGCCTGCTGCCGAGGAACCCGAGATTTCTCTTCCAACAACATTTGAAGTGGGTGAAGCGAGTCAAGTCCTCCCGGATGTTACCAAGGAGGTTCCTAGAACTGGCCCGAACCCTGATTCTTAAGGGCTGCTTATGTATTTTGCTTTTTCAATTTATAATCCGATCAGGATTTAATGAATGAATCTTTCAATCTCTTTTTGCTTTGCCTTATCGCTTTGGTCATTGTCTTTTCGAACGACCTTTTTGCCGAGAGTTCCCTTGATGGTAAACGAATCATAAACGAAATGCGATTCAAGGTCGGATAGCCCTTAGGGGTTCCGAATCGAAGTTTCTGCTCAATCGAAGCCAGATTAACTGGTTTTGTCGTGGGACGCAACTTCGACTTTGCCTCAGTTGGGGCCAAGGTTAGGTGCACGCAAGCTGACTTGGCTCGCCGAGGCACGAAATGGTTCGGCGTGAAACGACCGAAAACAGCATAAATATCTCGGCTGGGGCCGAGGTTAGACAGTTCGATTTGTCCAAAGCAAAAAGTTGGTACGTTTTTTGCCGAGGCATATAAAACGGCTTTGCCGAAGGACGTTTTGTTTCTGCCTAAGGCATTTATCTCGTTGGCCTTTTCCAACGCGGGCCTTTTTAGCGTACGCGACAAGCACTCGATCGCCATTGGACAGCGTCATTTTCGAAAGAAAATTTCCTAGGCCTGCGCATATCGAAAGGACCTGCGGTCGGTTTTCTGCATTTAAGGCTCTTGATTCGAGGCAGAAGAAAATCTTCGTCTTCCGTCATGGCCTGGGAGGCGCGTTCGGTGCGCTTTGGAAAGTGCCCTTTCTTTTGATCCACCACATGGCAATGCGGTCATGGCGTTTCAAATTCCGAGGCTCCTTTCTTTAATGGTTGTTCCCGGTTTGTTCGTCTATAAAAAGGGTATGGAGCGAACCGTGTTAGGCCATCTCCTGAAATCTCTTCCTTCTGTAAGTTGCAGGGGCTTTCATGGCGCTCGTTTCATCGAAGTTGAGAGCGAAAAGATCGAGCTTCCCTTTCGAAAGCTGGTTCGTCCCAAGTGGCTGGGGTGATGGAGAAGCTGTTGAAGAGCAAGTAGTCCTCAAGGGAGGAGTCTCGGAGGTCATATGGGGAGCGCACGTACGCACTTCCTGTGTGCCCTTTGTCACTTGCCATGGGGATCATAGGAAATGCAAAGCATACATATTCCCCATGGCAGACATGGAACTCACCTCCTTCCTTGATTTGGATTCCTCAGTTCATCTGTCTGAGGAATCTTTTTCCATGTGAGGAAGGAGGAGAGTGGTGTTGGTCTGCTGGTTCCCTACCTACGTCATCGAGCAGCGGCTAGCAGCCCAGCATCCCACTTAGAGGGGAGGCCTCATTGGCATAAGCATCCACAAGCCTTTGATCTGGTTATGATCCCCTAACATGTCCGTCCGAGGGATCCGTGGATGGCCTACTTTATTCTTTGGCATTAACCAGTGGCTCAACAGAGCTGTCTGGTTTCTCTGATTTCTGGGGTCGGATGTAGAGACATCGTTATCGACCGAAGCTGCTCAGCCGAGCTTTTTATTTATCTTTATTTCCTATGCTATGACGCACTTGTAATGCCTCTCAAGATGTTGTAATTTTTTCATCAATAAAGAAAGTTTTTACCCTTTCTTCTTTGACTACTTATTTCTTTTTCCAGCATGGTTGTGCTGAGAGTTGTCCTACTCATATCGTGCTATTGTAGCATAGTTTACTAGTTCAACAGCACTTTTGCTACTTGGTTTTTGTTAAGCACGACTTTCAGTCCTCTGCGGAGGATGCGTTCACCTCTGTTTATGTCAGAAAGAGAGAGACCTGGGCGGCCCTGTGAACTTATGATGCGCACATGATCCTACTCGAGGAGATAAAGTAGCTTGTATAATCTTGCCGATAAGTAGAGGAAGGTTACTTACCTCTGCCGAAGTATGATAGGATGCTTTAGTTGCACTAAAGTGTCTGAGAAATCATCTGACTAGGCCGAAGCTTTAGACGATGTTCAAAAATACATCACTCGGTTTGGCCGAGGCTTCAGAGATTATTCTGAAATATATCACTCGGTGTGGCCGAGGCTTCAGAGATTGTTCAGAAATATATCACTCGGTTTGGCCGAGACTTCAGAGATTATTCAGAAATATATCACTCGGTTTGGCCGAAGCTTCAAGATTATATTTTACTTGGTGCTGCCAAGGCACGAAGACCGTCACTTGGCTTGGCCGAGGTTTCAAGATTATATTTACTTGCGCTGCCAAGGTACGGAGACCGTCACTCTGCTTGGTCGAGGCTTCAAGATTATATTTTACTTGGTGCTGCCCAAGGTACGAAGCTCTCTCGGCCCGGCCGAGGTTTATCAAATATATTTTACTTGGTGCGGCCAAGGTACGAAGATCGCTCGGCCCGACCGAGGATTTATAAAGATTATATTTTACTTGGCACTGCTAAGGTATGGAGACCGTCACTCGGCTTGGCCGAGGCTTCAAGATTATATTTTACTTGCACTGCCAAGGCACGAAGACCGTCACTTGGCTTGGCCGAGGTTTCAAGATTATATTTTACTTGCGCTGCCAAGGTACGGAGACCATCACTCTGCTTGGTCGAGGCTTCAGGATTATATTTTACTTGGTGCTGCCAAGGTACGAAGCTCTCTCGGCCCGGCCGAGGTTTATCAAATATATTTTACTTGGTGCGGCCAAGGTACGAAGATCGCTCGATCTGACCGAGGATTTATAAAGATTATATTTACTTGGCGCTGCTAAGGTACGGAGACCGTCACTCGGCTTGGCCGAGGCTTCAAGATTATATTTTACTTGGCACTGCCAAGGTACGAAGCTCTCTCGGTCCGACCGAAATTTATCAAATATATTTTATTTGGCACGGCCAAGGTACGAAGATCGCTCGGCCCAGCCAAGGATTTATAAAGATTATATTTTACTTGGCGCTGTCAAGGTACGGAGACCGTCACTCGGCTTGGCCGAGGCTTCAAGATTATATTTTACTTGGCGCTGCCAAGGTACGAAGCTCTCTCGGCCCGACCGAGGTTTGTCAAATATATTTTACTTGGCGTGGCCAAGGTACGGAGATCGCTCGGCCTAGCCAAGGATTTATAAAGATTATATTTTACTTGGCGCTGCCAAGGTACGAAGACCGTCACTTGGTAGGGACCTTCCCAATTCGGAGACAATTTTCCTTGCTCCAGTGGTTCGAGACGGATGCCTTCCGAAGCACCAGATCGCCGGGGAGGAAAAACTTTCCTCGGACTCTGGTGGAGTGATAACGAGCTACTCTTTGTTGGTAGGCGGCCATTCAGATTCGGGCCTTCTACCTGACTTCTTCTATTAAGTCAAGATTAGTTCGGAACTGCTCGTCGTTGGATTCTTTTGAATAGCCTTCCACACGAGGGGAGGGGAGTCCGACTTCCACAGGGATGACAGCCTTTGTACCAAAAGCCATCTTGAATGGGGTTTGCCCTGTGGGTACTCTTTCAGTAGTTCGGTATGCCCACAACACATGGTGGAGTTCCTCGGTCCATCTGCCTTGCGCCCGGTTGAGCCGAGCTTTGATTCCCTGCAAGAGAGTTCGGTTGGTTACCTCGGCTTCTCCATTAGCTTGAGAATGTTCGACCGATGTCAGGCGATGGAGAATGCCATGATCCTCGCAGAACTCTCGAAACTTAGGGTTGTCGAACTACTTCCCATTGTCAGTGATGATAGTATGGGGAAGGCCGAAGTGGCAGATCATGGATCTCCATACGAAGTCTTTAGCTCGAACTTCGGTTATTTGGGCGACTGCTTCGGCTTTCACCCACTTAGTGAAATAATCAATTGCAACAAATAAAAACTTTCTTTGCCCCGTTGCGAGGGGAAAAGGGCCAAGAATATCCATTTCCCATTTGGCGAAGAGCCAGGGGGATGATATGAAAGTCAGATGTGCCGAGGGGAGCCTCTGGACATTTAAGTGCCTCTAGCATGAATCACAAGTTCAGACGAGGTCGTTGGCGTCTTTTTGCATCGTCGGCCAATAATACCCTTGGTACAGCACTTTATGGCATAGGGCCCGACCACCGAGATGATTGCCGCAGATATCTTCGTGGACCTTCCGGAGAGCATAATCGGTCTATGTTGGTCGGAGGCACTTGAGCAGCGGCATTGAGAAGGACCGCTTGTATAGCCAGTCATCAATCATGACATAATAAGATGACTGCATTTTCAGCTTCCTTGCTTCCTTTCTATCAGTGGACAACAACCCTTCTTTAAGGTAGTTGTGCTGAGGGTCTATCCAGGATGGTTCGATGTCGATTTGCATCATCTGGTCGGCATCGGCGATGCTGGGCTTCTCCAGGACCTCCAAGTGGAATTTTCGCTCGAGATCCATTGACTCCGTGATCGCCAGGCAGGATAGAAGGTCGGCACGTGCATTTTCAGCCCTTGGGATCTGGATAATTTTAAATTCAACAAAACAGAAGGATAAATCACGCACCTTTTGGAGATACCGAATCATACTCGGCTCTCGAGCCTCGAACTCTCCCTGCACCTGGCCAGCCACCAACTGGGAGTCGGTGTAGGCAATTAGTTTTTTGACTTTAAGCTCATGGGCGATTCGAAGTCCGAAGAGCAGGGCTTCATACTCTGCTTCGTTGTTCGAGGCCGGGAAGGAAAAGTGGACGCCATATTCGAAAGTTGCGCCCTCTGAGCTGGTGAGGACCAGGCCGGCGCCGGAACCGCCCGTGCTGAAGGATCCATCGGCATGAAGTAACCATGGGGCGCTGGGCTTTGGTTGTCCGAAGGCATCCGGAGCAGAGCCATCTTCGGGTATGGTGCATTTAAGGAGAAAATCTGCCAGAACCTGGGCTTTAATGGCTGGATGAGGCTGATACTGAATGTCGTGCTCGCTCAGCTCGATAGCCTACTTGGTCATTCTCTCTGACGCCTCTGGGCGATGAATAATTGCTTTGATGGGTTGGTCAGTCAAGACAGCGTCAGTGTGCGCTTGAAAATATGGTCGCAACTTTCGGACCGATGTCACCAGGGCTAGGACCATCTTCTCGACTCGAGTATACCTCGTTTCAGCGTTCTTGAGTAGTTTGCTGACATAATAAATAGGTCTTTGGACTTTGTTTTCCTCTCTGACTAGCACAGAGCCAACAGCATTTTCAGATATCGCCAAGTATAAGTTTAGCATTTCCCCTGGCTTCGGGCTGCTGAGGAGAGGTGGTGAGCCGAGGTATTTCTTGAGGTCTTCAAAGGACTTCTGGCAATCATGGGTCCATTGAAAGTTTTTGGCCGACCGAAGCACTTTGAAGAAAGGAAGGTATTTCTCGGCCGATCGAGCAATGAAGCGGCTGAGAAATGCTACTCTCCCAGTGAGGCGTTACATGTCTTTGACTGACCCAGGCAGGGTCATTTGTTGCAGGGCTTAGATCTTCTGAGGATTTGCCTCGATGCCTCGCTAAGAGACCATGAAGCCAAGGAATTTTTCGGAGTTAACCCCGAAAGCACATTTGGTGGGGTTGAGCCTCATCTGATACTTTTGAAGTGTGGCGAAGCTCTCCGCGAGATCCTTGACGTGCTGGGATGCCTCCTCGCTTTTTATCAACATATCATCAACATACACCTCCATGTTCCGACCAATTTGCTCCTTAAAGACTTTGTTGACCAGCCTTTGGTAGGTGGCACCTGCATTTTTCAAATCAAAGGGCATAACTCGGTAGCAATAGATACCTCGGTCGGTGATGAAGGCGGTTTTCTCCTCGTCTTTGGGCGCCATTCGGATCTGGTTATAGCCCGAATAGGCATCCATAAAAGTCAGCATTTGATGGCCTGAAGTTGAATCCACGAGCTGGTCGATCCGCAGAAGAGGGAAGCTATCTTTTGGGCAGGCCTTGTTGAGGTCAGTGTAGTTGATGCAGATCCTTCATTTGCCATTCAACTTTTTCACCATGACCACATTCGCCAGCCAGTTGGGATAATTAACCTCCTAAATAAATTTGGCTTTGATGAGTTTATCCACTTCTTCTTCGATGGCTTTCTGGCGCTCGGGAGCGAAGCTCCTTTTCTTCGGCTTGATTGGCCGAAACGTCTCGTCTACGCTGAGGCGGTGGACCAGGACATCTGGGCTAATTCCGAGCATATCTAATGTAGACCTGGCGAAAACGTCGGCATTCCTCCGAAGGAATTCAATTAATTCTTGCCGAAGCTTTCCTTCCAGCTGTGGCCCGATCTTTATGGTTCGGTCGGACCGAGCCTCGTCAAGTGGTACCTCCTCCAGTTCTTCGGCTGGCTCTTCTCGTTGCTCGGCGAGATCTTCCCGAGCATCCAGCCCGTCCACCTCGGGCTTTCTGGACTGAAGGTCGGCAACAAAGCAATGCCGAGCTATGATCTGACTTCCTCGAACAACCCCCACTCTCCATTCGATGGGGAACTTCATGGCGAGATGGGGAATGAAAATGATGGCTTTGAGAGATATTTGCCCTAGTCTACCAAGGATGGCGTTGTAAGGAGACCTAAGCTTGATCACGAGGAAATCCATGAGCACGGTAGCCACATGGGGCCAGGTGCTGGCTCGGACTGACATAGTGATGACTCCTTTAGGGATTATGGAGTCACCTGTGAAGCCCACTAGGGTGGACTTCACCGGTCGGAGGCTTTCTATCCAGAATTTTAATCTCACAAAGGCATCGAAATACAGAACATTAACAGAGCTTCCACTATTAATCAAGATACGGTGTACATCATAATTGTTCATGTTCAAAGATACAACCAAGGCATCATCATGGGGGTACTGTACCTCCCGAAGGTCTTCATCAGAGAAAGTGAGCTCATCAACTCGAGATTTCTTTGGCGAGTTTTCCTTCCCGCTTGACCAAGAAGATGGGGAGCCGGTTGCCGCTATCACATTAACATTGCCAATGACCGGGGGATTTGGTGGAGGAAGCTGGCGAGGCTCGGGCTGGCGATTCTCTCATTGTTCAGCTCAAGAGGCCCTTTGAACCGGTCAAGTCTGCCCCGCCGAATTAATCACTCAATCTCGTTCTTGAGCTGCCAGCAGTCTTCGGTATCGTGCCCATAATCCTGATGGAAGCGACAGTACTTGGTCGGGTCCCTCCGAGTCGCATTGTCTCGGAGAGGGGGAGGCCGAGGAATTTGTCGCTTGATCTCCATCCGAGGAATTTGTCGCTCGATCTCCATCAGGATCTACGCTTTTGGCGCTGTGAGGGGAGTGTAGCGGTCGAACCTTCAGGCCGGACTCTGGGTTCGGTCTCGAGGCGGCGGCGGAGGAGCTCTATGGTAGCGAAGCGGGCTAGCACGGCAGTGGGCCTGTTGCTTCTCCGAGCCCTTTGCCTCCTTCAGTTACTCGGCCCGAGTTGATCTCCTTGATTCTTTAACCCTGGCATACTTGTCCGCCAGGGACATCATGTCCGAAAGGCTCTTTGAGTAGTTAACCTCCAGAGTAGGGGTGGCAATTTTTGATATGATACGATAACTCGATACGAACATGACACGAATTAAATGAGTTTGGGTTGACTATTTTTTGGTACAAACCCGTGTATGACACGACCCGCCAACACGAAATTTAAATGGGTCGTGTTTGGGTTCAACCGCTTAACCCGAATTGACCCAAATTGACCTGTGTATTTAATCGGGTTGACATGAACCCGTCTGACCTGTTTTGACCCGTGTATTTAATCGAGATAACCCGAACCCGCTGCAGTCCACTGGCCCATAGGCCCACAAGTCCACTGGCCCATAGGCCCATAAGTCCACAAGGACCACAACCCGCTCGCTTTTAACTCTGAGTTATTTTGGTATTTCCTTCGCTCGCCCAACGCCCGCTCGCCTTCCGCAGTTCCGCTCGCCCCTTCAACAGTCAACCCTAACCCTAGCTTCTAGCCTTCCATTCGGCCATTCATTTTTGCCGCTCGCCTTAGTCGGAGCTTTGGAGTTGCCATATCTTTCTGATTGTCACCGGCGAGCAACGAAATCGTCACCGGCAAGCAACAAAATCCATTGGTAATTTTTGTTTCATCACCGGTTACCCTCTGTGTATCCTTGTTCTATGTGGGTTGTGGGATGAGTCTTGCTAAAAACCGTCGCCGGAGAAGAGACGGCGACGACGTTCGGATGGATCTAGATCTCTAGATCTAGTTTCCGGCAAGGGTGGGAAGCCATGGCTGACTTCCAACGATGGTCGGGCTCCGTTGAAGGCGAGGACTGCAGGTCTTCTAGTCAGATCGGGCTTCCTTCTCCCATCTCCTCATCTCTTCTTCACAAAATCAGTTATCGTCTGTCATAATGTCATCTCTTTCATAGTCCATTTCCTCAAATCCAACCATCTTTAATGCGTATAAATATTAACTACTTTTACAATTCAGGAGGCACTTTGATCGCTCATCCCCTGTTGGCAATCAGAGTCTTCCCTTGTCGGCAATCAGAGTCTTCCCCTGTTGGCAATCAGAGTCTTCCCCATCTTAATTAATCATTGAAGAAAAGGGAGAAAAAAAATTACGTGTGAAGATCAGGAATCAGTAAGCTTTCATGTTTATATTCCATTAATTATTATCCCATATTTACAATTACAAATGTCTTAAATGTTATTTAAATTATTAAAATTTGGGTTACAGCTTTTATTATACGTTTAAATGCTAGGAATCAGTAAGCTTTCATGTTTATATTCCATTAATTATTATCCCATATTGGGTTACAGCTTTTATTACCTATGTAAATCTTGGGTCACAGGTCGTGTCGGGTTAGTCGTGTTTCGAGTCAAGTCGTGTTCGTGTCCAAATTACCTAACCCGTTTAACTTACAAGTCGTGTTTGGGTTGATGTGTTTTCAACCCGACCAAAACATGACACGACCCGGACACGACACAACACGGCACGATTGCCACCCTTACTCCAGAGCCAAGTAGAAGTCTCCTTCCTTCGACACTCCTTCGGCCAGGGCGGATATGCCACCTCGTGGTTGAGCGACCGAGGTAATTCTTCAGCGATTCCTCCTCTTTCTGCTTGACCTTAAAGAGAGAATCAGATCTCCATCGCTGATGACGGCTGCTGACGAACTGGCTGATGAGCAAACAGCTCAGTTCGTCAAAGGAATCAATGGAACCTGGCTTCAGGCTATTGAACCAAGTTCGGCAGATCCCCTTAGAGTGGAGGGGAAGGCTCGACACAAGATCGCATACGACACTCCTTGGAACATCATTATGGATCTGAAGCTGCTCAGGTGGTCGTCGGGGTCGGTGGATTCATGATACGGCTCAATGGTAGGGAGCTTGACATGAGGGAGAATCACTTCCCTTATGATCCTTTCGGAGAAGGGGATGCCCTGCTCCGCTTTCGGCTGGGACGGAGGGGCTTGTCTGACGGCATCTAACTCATGACGCCATTCCCGATGCACCTCCTGCATCTGCTGCTTGATCCCTTCATCCATAGTGGTAGGAGGGATCGGGCGATGGGAAGACGATAGGGGTGTCGAGTTCTGAGAAGACACCGGAAAGGGAGAACGAACCCGCCTAGATCTGAGCAGGCTCTTCCCTCCAGCTCGTTGCGGTGTTGGCTTCGCTTTTGCGGGATGGTGATGATAATCCGCTGCTTCCGACGGATTAGAGGAAGAGATCGCTGGCGGAGCAGGGGCAGCGGCCTCTTCATGAAGCTGAGGAGCAGGAATGGCGAGGCCAGGGGTCGCTTGGAGCCCCTGGACCAGTTGGGTCAATGCCTGGACCTGCTGAATCAGAGCGGCGAACTGGTCCAGGGTTACCATTGTTGTCGGCGGGGAAGGAGTTTCAGCTGGCGGTGGTGGTAGAGGTACCGCACCGCTAATCGGATCATGCCTTTAAGAGGCAGTCTAATCCTGAGCTTCGGACGTGTCTCTTCTTCGATTGGCCATTAGAGAATGGTTCTTCTGGTTCTTTGAGTCTTGTCTCTTGGATTACAAGTTTATAAGACTTGAAGCCCTTCCTCTAGCGCCAATCTGTTGCCGCGGAAATCCGTTCTCCGACTCGGGTGCGCTTCTGGCTCCTGATCCGGACATCGGTCTCGTCGCCTCGGGGTGGAACATATAAAACTATCCGCACGCAGAGGGTGCTATGGGGGTTGTCCTCTGCGGAGGACCCTCCGACGCCCAAGTCAGTGAAGATTCACAGCAAGCAGATATGAGGAGAAGACTCTCACAAAAGAGCTCCTCTAGATGGGTGTTCTCTCTCAAGAGTATGTGTAGTTGCATACTTGAGAGATTAAAGGGCAGCAGTATTTATAGGGAATCACCTGATTCTTTGGGCGTGTCGCGAGGAGAGGTCTGAAAGCCGTTAGGATTCAGAACAGATTCGAATCAAGTTTGTTATGAGGGCAGTAGGGTCCGTATTTTGTTAGTTAGAGGATTGACTGGGAGAACTGGTTGATGCCTTGAGATTCAGCGATTACGTAGGTTCTAGGCCATTCTTGTGGGTCCTAGGCCACTTCTGGGTATGATTTCCTGCTTGTAATCTATTCAGTTATAGTGAATTCGAATTCTCCCATGCCGGATTCCGCAGAGGTATTCGAATGCCTCGGTCCGACCGATGCAAGGGGGTTACTCAGGTTACCGAGGTATAGACGGCTTAGGTCGCCGAGGTGTAAGGATGGCTCTGAAGTCCGAGGCCGAGGCCGACAGGGGCCGAGGCCGTCCGAGGCTGAGGCTAAGGGAGAAGTCCGAGCCGAGGCCATCCAAGGCCGGGGCCGTCCGAGGCTGAGGCCGTACAAGGCCGAGGCCGAAGCCCGAGGCTGGGGCCGAAGAAGAAAGCTCCGAGGCCGAGGAGGAAAGCTCGAGGCCGGGGCCGAAGAGGAAACTCGAGGCCGGGACGAGGTGTTTGTGGCCAAGCGGGATGATGTCGGAGCGAGGCCGACTTGGAAGATGCCGAGGCGAGGCCGACTTAGAACAGGTCGGGACAAGGCCGACTTGCATGATGTCGAGGCGAGGCCGACTTGGAAGATGCCGGGGCGAGGCCGACTTGCATGATGCCGAGGCGAGGCCGACACCGAGTGTGAGACCGAGGGGAACAGGCCCGAGGCCGAACAGAAGCTGGCTCCATGCTGAGAAGAGAGAAAAGGTGGCGGACAAGGGAAAGGCCGAGTTGCCAAATCCGGATGCTATCATTGTGGCCCATGGGGTGGCTCGGGTTACCGAGTTATGAAAATGACTCGGACTACCGAGGTATGGATGGCTCGGATTACCGAGGTATAAGAATGGCTTGGGCTACCGAGGTATAAGGATGTTTGGGGTTGTCGCCGCTGAGAACGATCGGGCTTCGCTGCTTAGTGGGTCTAACAGCTGACCGATAGGACGTTAGAATTGGACTAGATCCAATTGTCGATGTGTGCGGTCATCGATGCAATGACGATTTTACCCATCATCAAGTCTCAACTCAACTCAACTCATCTAAGCCTTTTCCCAACTACATGGGACGGCTACATGAATCTACTTCCTCCACTTTGCTTTGTTCAGAACTCATTCTCAACAGTCTACTGGATGTAATTTTTAGATTGGGATGTTGACCGTCTGATGCCTGCCGGACAGAAGCTTGTGCAACGATTCCAGAGGAAATCAGCTTTTAAAAGAATGCACATTTTAGATTTTCTTTGTTTGCCTAGATTTTCTAGTTTACCTAGAAAACTACGGTAGGATCTGAACCTTTTTTCTTAAATTGGGAAATTTTGCTGTTCAAAGCTGCTGCAAAAAACTCATGCAGCCATTTCAAAGAAAAAGGAAACAACAGCATAGAAATAACGTGGGCTTTATGGTGCAGAACTCTTGTGCCTCCAATACAGTAATCAAATCGACACCACGGTTGACCTCCTCGCTAGCGTGATGCTGAAGGTAAGGAGTACAGGCACTACTAAAGGAGCAAAAACGAAACAGTTCCAGCCCATACCGTCTGAATAGAAACCTAGCAAGCACCTTTACTACCATATTCATAGCCGGAATTCATACTCACTTCTCAGTGGCAAATCATCAAACAAGTTATCGCCGCAATCTAAACACCAGCTCCACAAACCCTTGAAATCGATAAAAAGATCAATTTGGAGAGCCCCACCTACCAATTCCGCAATTTCAAACAATAAATTAATAAATAATGGCATCAAGAACTCACGACTGCAAACCGCAAGCCTTCGGTTTTCGTCAGCGATCCCATCAGCTGCTTTGTGCCCGCGGCCACCACGACCGGCGGCCGTCCATTTCTCGCGCAGACCAAGTCGGCGGACAGCGCTGGAGGATCCGAAAGCAAGAGAGATAGATCGAGCTGAGATCGAAGCAATGGAGAGCTTCAGAGGGCGAGACATACCTCGAATCGAAGAAGAGAAGGAGACGAGGGACCGAGGAGAGTTGTCGGGATGAGACGGAGCCAATCGAGAAATTCTCGATGATGGCGAGAGCGAGGGGAGGAGATGCCCGACTTCAGTAACGGCGAAGGAGGCCATCGGGCTCTAACCTCTGCCAAAATGAGTGCTGGATTTTGACCGTTCGAAGCCGGCTCGTTTTTGATCGGCTGACCGTGCTTAGGACCGGAGGTGGTGGATCACATGCCATGATACCGCACCGTTGAACGACGGCAAGCTCCGATCTGATCAACTATTTTATTTTAAAATTTATATATTATAAATTAAAAAGTAACAATAGAAAAAAAAACTAAGAAAGTATTAAAATATATTTTCTTTTATTCCATCCGAATATCTCAAATATAAAATTCTATACCATCTATTTATAGGTATAAAAAAAAGATGTTACATTCATCAACGTTAATAAGCATTTACATGAGTAATGCCAATAGACATAACCTTCTCTTGGAATAACCTTATTTTGAAATACCAATGGACATCCATGTTATTGGTAGTATTATAACACTCCCCCTTGGATGTCCATTTATTTGACCAAGCATGTACCTCATTAAAACCTTATTAGATAAAAATTCATAAAAAATTCTTAGCGAAAGAAAAAGAGTATATCATTCATGTTTTTTATTGAAAGGGAATACTGCCTCATTAAAAACCTTTCTAGAAAAAACAAATGGAACAAAATTATAGCTTAAAAAAAAAGTACAGTATTTTGCTTCCCTTTTAACTGCATCTCTTGATATACTTCCTTTAAAATTATTATTCGAGATCCTTGAGTCATCGTAGTCCAATTTTTTGGACTAACTTTTCAATTCTCTTTGTAGATAGTGCTTTCATAAATAAATCAACGAGATTGTCGCTGATCGAACTTGTTGAACATTAATAACACCGCTCTTCTGAAGGTCATGAGTAAAAAAGAACTTTGGGGATATATGTTTTGTTCTATCACCTTTGATATACTCTCCTTTCAATTGAGCTATGCAGGTTGTATTATCCTTATACAAAATGGTTGGTACCTTCTTTTAAGAGGATAATCCACATGTCTTCTGAATGTGTTGGATTACCGATCTAAGCCATACACATTCTCGGCTTACTTCATGAATTGCCAGAATTTCGGCATTGTTAGATAATGTAGCCATAATTGTTTGCTTTGTAGAACGCCATGAAATACCAGTGCCACTATATGTAAAGATATAACCTGTTTGTGATCGACCATTATGAGAATCAGACAAATATCCTGCATCTGCAAAACCTACCAACTCGAATTTGAACAAATTTGAATAATACAAACCCATATCCATTGTACCTCTGAGGTATCAGAATATGTGCTTAACATATGTCCAATGCCTTCTTGTAGGCGAAGAACTATATCTTCCTAACAAGTTTACTGAAAAAGATATATCAGGTTGAATGTGAATCGCAAGATATATTAATGCACCTATTGCACTAAGATATGGTACTTCAGGACCAAGTAGTTCTTCGTCATCTTCCTTAGATCGGAAAGTATCAATTTCAAGTGATCTTACGACCATCGAAGTACTCAATGGGTGTGCTTTATCTATATAAACCTTTTAAGTATCTTTACTGTATAAGCAGATTGGTGCACAAAAATTCCATTCTTAAGATGCTCGAGCTGCAGGCCAAAATAAAATTTTGTTCTTCCAAGATCTTTCATTTCAAATTCCTATTTTAAGCAATCTGCTGTCATTTGAAGCTCTTCAGGAGTTTCAATTATGTTCAAATCATCAACATATACTGCAATGATCACAAATTATGATCCAGATCTCTTTATAAAGACACAAGGACATATGGGATCATTGTTATAGCCTTGTTTCAACAGGTATTCAGTCAAATGATTGTACCACATACGCTTTGCTTGTTTTAACCCATAGAGAGACTTCTGCAATTTTATCGAATAAAGTTCTCTCGAATTAGAGTTAGACTTTTCAAGCAATTGTAATCCTTCTGAGATTTTCATATAGATATCATTATCAAGTGAGCCATATAAATAAGTTGTCACTATATCCATAAGACGTAATTCAAGTTTTTTATGCACTGCCAAACTAATCAAATATCGAAAAGTTATTGCATCCACCACAGGAGAATACGTCTCTTCATAATCAATACTGGGTTTTTGTGAGAACCCTTGGGCAACTAGTCATGCTTTATACCTCACAATTTCATTATCCTTATTTGTTTTCGCATGAATACTCATTTATATCCTACAGGTTTTACACCAGCAGGTGTTTGAACAATCGGTCCAAAAACTTTACGTTTCGTTAGCAATTTTAATTCAGATTCGATTGCATCCTTCCATTTTGGCCAATCTTGTCGATGTCTACATTCTTTCATAAACATTAGTTCATGATCCTCATTTTTATTTTTAATATTTTGCGCAACATAATATGCAAACTTATCATCGACGATCATCTTATATCGATTCCATCTTTCCGTAGTCATAACATAATTGATAGAGATCTCTTCATTTTCTTTGATTTTAGGTACCTTATTCTTTTTTAGAACAGACTCATCTGGAGTATCGATTACTTTTGTTATTATATTAGGGATCTTTTCTCGAGTCACAGTATCTGGTCATCTAAATGCTTTGCTCTTTTCTTTTGTGAGGGTTTTTATCTTTGGAACCAATTGGTCTACCACGCTTTACTTGTCCCTTTATCTCATTAACAGTGGTAGGTTGTCCTTCAGGGATAACAATTTGATTGGAGCATTTGCAGCTGGTATATATGACTTTGTCACTCTTTTAAGGTCAGTAAATACGTTTAGCAGTTGATTTGCTAGTTTTTGCATGTGAATTATCTTCTGAACTTCATATTCATGTTGTTTTGTATGAGGATCGAAATGGGACAATGATAATTCATTCTAACTAATTTATTTTATCAGCTACTTATTTTCTTCCCTAATGTTGAGAAAATGGACTCATCAAAATGATAATTGGCAAAATGTGTCATAAATAAATCTCATGTAGATGGTTCAAGATATTTAATTATAGATGGAGATTCATACTCAACATATATCCCTAACCTCCTTTGAGGTCCCATCGCGTTGTGGTGGAGCAATTGAAACATAAACACACATCCAAAAATTCTTAGACGAGAAACATTTGGTTTCTAACCATAAACCAATTATAACGGGAAGAATTCATGATAATTCGTTAGCCTGATGCGAATAAGTGCTACTGCATGTAAAATAGCATGTCTCCATGTAGACAAAGAAAGTTTTACTCTCATAAGTAATGGTCTTGTAATCAATTGGATCTATTTGATAAGCGATTCCGCAAGACCATTTTGAGTATGAACATATGCTAGCAGTACAATAATCATTAAATGCTTGAGAAGTAAATTCACTAGCATTGTCAAGGCGTATTGTCTTAATAGGATTATTTAAAAAATGAGCGCGTAGTTGAATTAATTGCGCTAGTAGTCTCGCAAATGCCAGGTTACGAGTTGATAATAAGCATACATGTGACCATCTAGTTGAAGCATCAATTAAAACCATGAAATATCTAAATGGTCCACTTAGTGGGTGAATAGGCCCACAAATATTACTATGTATTCGATCTAGAAACTAAGAGATTCAGTTTTAATTTTAGCCTTTGATAGCCTAATAATTAATTTTCCTTGAGAGCAAGTAATACATAAGAATTCATTTTGTCGTAATATATTCTGATTCTTCAATGAATGTCCATATGAATTCTCTATAATTCTTTGCATCATAATTGAACCGGGATGACCCAACCGGTTATGCCAAATTATAAAATCATTTTGATTAGTAAACCTTTGGTTTACTATAGCATATGCTTCAACTGTGCTTATATTTGTGTAGTATAAATCAGAGAAAAATGTAGGCAATTTTTCTAATACATATTATTGCATGAGATCGTACTTGTAATACACAAATACTCAATATTGCCTTCATTAGTTGTCTCAATGTCATATCCATTTCTGCGAATATCTTTAAAACTCAATAAATTTCGTTGAGACCTTTCAGAATATAAGGCATCATCAATTATAAATTTTGTTCCTCAAGGCAAAATGATATTTGAGCTCTTCCAGAGCCTTCAATCAATTTTGCACTACCACAAATTGTATTGACATTTGTTGCATGCATTCTTAAGTAGAAGAAGTATTTCATATCTTTAAGTATAGTGTGTGTTGTAGCATTGTCTACGAGGCACAAATTGTTATTGTCGACAAAAGATCCTACTCGAGATAATTCCATTTTCTTCATAGAAAGAATGTCATATAGTAAAATACAAATTAGAATACAAGGTATATAAAGGCATAAAAACTAAAAAGTCATAATTCATCATTACATCAGTTTCTTTAAAATAAACATATGTATAATAAACATCATTTTATTGCATGGTATTATTTGATAACGTAGGCATTCTTTATACATTTATGCTATCAATTAGACAAGCATTATTTTCTTCTGATTGGATAAAGAAGTCAGCAACATCCAGATCATCAAATCCAATATCAGAAGGGCCACATTCAGAAATAAAATTTGTTTTCATCTTTTTTTCATTCTTTTTCAATGACTTCTGATAAAGTTCAACGAGGTATTTTGGCGTACGATAGGTACGTGACCAATGACCTTTCATTCCACAATGATAGCATGAGTTTTTCATCAAATTTTTACTTTAGTCCCCTTTGCCTTTTTCAATTTTTTTCTCATTTTTCTCCCACTTCAGGTGGTGAGGAGTTTTAACATGACCACCATGATAACCAAAACGTCCTCGACCACGTCTACGTCCACGACCATGTCCACGACCATGCCTTTATTTATAAAAATGATATGTAGTCGCATTCACTTCAGGGAATGGTACATAGTTAGTTGGATGAGCTTCATGGTTTTTCATCAAAAGTTTATTATTTTGTTCAGCCATAAGAAGGTAGAAAATTAGTTCAGAATGTTTTCTAAAACCCTTTTCACAATATTGCTACTACAGGAGCAAATTGGAAGCATGAAAAGTAGAAAAGATTTTTTTCATCATATCCTTATCAATGACTTTTTCTCCATATATTTTTAACTAGGAAGTGATTCTGAACATAGCTGAATTGTATTCACTTACTGTCTTATAATCTTGTAGATGTAAGTGCATCCAATCATAACGAGCCTTGGGGAGAATGACCATTTTTTGGTGGTCATAACGCTTTTTTAGGCTATTCCAAAGGACAAGGAGATCTTTTACCGTTAGGTATTCAGTTTTCAATCCCTCGTCAAGATGGTGTCATAGAAAGATCATTGCTTTTGCTTTGTCTTGGTTGGATGTCTCATTACCATCTTTAATGTATCACCAAGGGCATTAGCCTTTGGATGGATTTCAGCATCAAGTATCCATGATAGATAATTTTTGCCCATGATATCTGGTGCCACAAAATCAAGTTTTGCCAAATTTGCTATAACAATACTATCAAAGTACACAGTAAATTAGTACATAACCTTTCATTAGAATGAAAAGTGTTTCAAATTCATCGAAGACCATAGACAATCGTATATATATAAATGACCAAGTGATAAGTTGAAACTAAGAGTCACAAAGAAAATATTAAAAGAACATAATTAATTAGATATGTAAATAACTTGCATAAATATAAATAATATTTATCACAATAAAAGTTTCTTCAACAAATATAGAATGATGACGTAAAGACTCGTGCTGATAACGTGTTATATAATTAAAGAGTAACAATAGAATAAAGAGACTAAAAAAGTATTGAAATATGTTTTCTCTTATTTCATTCGGGTATTTCAAATACAACTCCATGCCATCTATTTATAGGCATAAAAAAAGATGTTACCTTTATCAACGTTTATAAGCATTTACATGGATAATGCCAATAGAATAATCTCCTCTTGGAATACCAATGAACATCCATATTATTGGTAGTATTATAACATTATATAATTTATAAATTTTTAAAACATAAAAATCTATATAAATAAAAAAAATAAAAATAATGATCGAAACTCTCTTTTTCTCTCTCTTTATATAAATGCATGCCTACATTATAACAAGATTATATTAAAATACTGAATATCATTGTAAAAGAAACATATTTAATCTATGTCATAAGATTTTTTTTATCTTTTAAAAAACTCTAAGACCTTAGGTATTCCTCTAAGTAGTTTTCATCAATAACTTCTCATCGGCTTAAGTATCAAAAATTTTTTTATTATAATAAATTTTAGTATTCTTTCTTTTTTTTGTTCTATAGATTATATTGTTAATTTTTTAATCTATAACAAAATCTTTTTGTTTCTTAATTTTATTATTAATTTATTATTATTATTTAGAGGTGTCATCCCATCTGTATCAATTACGTTTTTAAAGTTTGTATAAACTTTTATTGGTTTATATTTTATGAGCTCACAGTTTTAAAGATCTAGTTGCCGTATGAGATAAATTGCTAGCGGTCTTAAAATAGGTATGTTAAAAGGTATAAAGCTTTTGTAAAAGTTTTGGGTAATTAGTAAAGGCTATTTTGTATCATGTAACTATTGATATCAAAATTGCTCTGAGGCTAGTTTTGAAAGGAAGTTTGAAGCTGCACTTCTTTTGTTCCTAAAATAAAAACATGACCTAAAGTTTCTCGAGGACAAAAAATAAAAAAAATAAATCAAAAAAGTTTGACTATATCTTTTCTTCATGCCTAAACCCATTACACCATTGATTAAGTACAAGATGGATGTTGAAATATGATGGACCTAGCTTGATGGCAAAGTTTGTTTCTAATTATTTATTAGATATTCAGGATGGAATCCCACTTTCATCCTAGGTTTAAAATTAAAAAAAAATAATGTGATGCCAAAACCTCTTTTTCATGATATAATATAATGTTTTCTTTATTGTTATTATACAAATCATTTAGATCCATTACCTAAGGCTATCAAATAAATAAGATTGTATTATGAGCACATGTGTAGCTCAAAATTAAATTTATATTTCGCTTACTTGATTACTAAATAAGTCAAGCTAAAACTAGACTTGCTTCAATCTAGCTTAATTAAAGTCAAAATAAAAATAATTAAACATATATAATATTTATTTAAAATATATTATTTATTAATTTTTATATTTATCAAAAAATTATATTATAATAATTAATGATACATAAAAGAATATGCTTTCATTGTAATTTTGAGATATAATGACCCAAATTTACTCAAAGTTCATGTATAAAGATGATGGAGGGTGTCATAGTGGATTGGATTGATCCACTCTATGATAAGAAAATAACTTGACCCACTCCAAACTAAATTTAAATAGATTAAGATTAAATAAAAAATATGATTTTTCTCAATTTAAATTGGATTTGGATCATTAAATTGGATGCAGTTTAGCTGGCGGTCAACAACTTTCGTAAGTTTTTAACCGGTTCAACTGGACCGTCCGGCTCAGCTGATGGTTTTGAAAAAATAAATTTATTCATCCCCCTTTCCGAACTACGACTAGGAGTGTAACTCGGGCTTATGAAACTCGGACTTTTCTCAATCCTAACCTTAATCCTATTTGTAAAATATCAATCCTAACCCTATTTATAAACCTCAATCCTAATCATATTTTTAAAAATCGGGTTCAGATTGAGTTTCGGATTGAAATTCGGTTGATGGAAAAATAAAATAAAATACTTTTTTCAAAGTAAATAAACATCAAATTATGGATCCTAGAGACGGAAAAATAAAATCCCTTGTGAAACGCATAAGCTAAACTTGGGGCTTTAACATTGCATTAAAAAAAAAGCCTTACCTGAAACAAAGAAGATGAGGAGGTGCTGTAAACAAAGAAGAGGAGGCGGGAAGTGAAACTAAATGTGCGGGCCTTTATATTTATCCTTCTTTTCCTTACCTGCGACCGACGACCTTGCCCTCATCTCCCTCAAGTTGGTCATCTCGTTCGACCCGATTGAAGTCCTCAATGCCTCCAAAAATCTAGTACCGATAAGCTACCCCTCGTTTAGGTAACCTTGGGTTCGAATTATCTCAGGTTCGGATTGTGGTCAACTCGAACCCGGGTCAATTATAAATCGGGTCGGATTAAACCTGAATCTTTCGGGTTCGGATTGGACAAACATGAGTTTAAACACTACTATAAATTAGATTCGACGGGTCGGGTTCAATCCGAACCCAGCCCAAATTGCACCCTTGACTACCACAAAGAGAGGAATAAAATTTATTTTCTATTTATGAATTGCCGGATCCGGATTCATATTAGGATCCGGGCCGAAACCAATCCTTCTCATTGCCGGTCTCCGTTTCCCTCGCGGAAGCCTTTCCATCTCTCTTGATCCCTCTTGCTTCCTGGGGTGCGCTAGGTTTTGCGTTTTTGCCCTCTTTCGTCGTCTGTGGTGGCTTTCTCGAATCCAAAATCTCGGCTTATCCCCGGGTAAACCCTATCTTGCAAGTTTATCCCAAAATTATTTAAGAAATTCTCTTTTATTTTCAAAAAATTACGAAAAAAAGGAAGAAAAATTGAACTATGTAGAAATTTCTTCTTGCTTTCTAATGCATAATTTTATCACCCTAACATAACCTTCCAGCTCATGGTAGATTGGCATCTTGATGTCGTTTTTTCGATGCTCTCCTCCACAATTCCCCCCTCTGATATAACAGCTAAACTATGATTAAGGTGACATTTTATGTGCCTTGATTTTAATGTGGGAAGTTTAACCAAAAATATGGTTGCAGTTCTATGGAATCTAGTATTGTAGTTTGATTTAGTCAGTATCTCTGTAGGAGTTTGGTTAAAGTTGCAGTCTTGATTCACTAGCTTGATTATGTGATGAATTTCTCTAATTATTCTCTGCTGTAGAGGAACTGTTATTGTGTCCACGTTAGCCTTCATGGGAGGCCCTTGCTTGTGGGATGGAACGCTCTCTCCGGATGATTTTAGTGATTCTGCAGGTGATCTTGCCAAAAGATGGAAGGCCATCAACCCAGCTCTCCCCCAGTGGACATGGATTCCTTGCCAGAGAATTGGTGTTCCATGTAATGTCAGTGATTCTGTCTTTTGGTATTTATCTTTTCTGTTATTGAATATTTCATTGCTCAACCTTAACTGCAACATTGTTTGTAAATATACTCAGGCAGAGGGATACTTAGCACTTGAGAACATGTATCAGCTAAGCACAAGCAAGGTTGACAACGGGTAGTAAATTATCGCTTACCAACAAAGAGAGAATCGTAGCTTGCAATCTTATCTATTACAATTTTTCTCTTCAGGAACTTACTGATGATGAAAAGAACTCTGCAGAAGAAGAGCCATTGGACAGTGCTACCTTGGTATGATTTAATGCATTATTCTTTCCGTATTCCCTTTTTTTCATGTTCTTTTCCTGTTTTTATCTTAAATGGTGCACTAAAATGCGCATATCTTCTCTTCGGTTTGTTATTTCTGCAAATTTAGGTACAAATCTTATTCACTAAGTTAGCATGGTACCTTGAACCAAAAGTGGATTGCTACTGATTATATGTTATTAGAGTATTGCTCTTCTCTATCACCTCTTTCATCTCTATTACGCATGCACTGTTTCTTGTTAGTGCAAAATTTTGTAATTTGTAAATCTTGCAATATTTCCAGTAGAGATGTTTCTTTGACATGCTGAATGTCACTTAGTTAGCATCCTCTCTTTTGCTTATTATCCTTATACTTGCTAATGTTTTAATCATGCTTGTATTCTGTCTACTAGGTCCAGAGCTACAATGATGGTGTGCATATTTATGATTTCCACATAGTATACAGCTTTTCTTACCGGGTTCCTGTGCTTTATTTCCGTGGATATCAGTGTGGTATGTATTTCTCAGGATTTATTGTGCAAAGTTTCTGCATGTATTTCTGAACTGAGATGTTTGGCTGGCTTACTTTTGTAGATGGCAATCCTTTGCTCCTATGCAACATCGAGAAAGATCTTCCTCCCTATTCTTTGAAAATTTGGGATGAATCAAAGTGGGCGTTCATGACCCAGGAGGTACATGCACTTTTTCCATGGTTCCTTGGATTTAGAATTCCTTGGCTTGTTAAATGCTTCCTGGACGTATCAAATAAGCTAAAGTTGTGCCCACAAAAAAATCACTACAGATATGGCTAACAATGAAAATATATTAATTGTAGTCAAAGTGATAGCAGTTCTTAGAACATCCAAGAATCAAGGACCAATAACTTTAGATAGCACAGACACATTTGCAGATTGCTTAAGTTCATTGGGCAATTCATCCTCTGAAAATTGGATACTCTAAGCACTCTTGCTTCCTTGTCCATTTCTATTAGTCATTTTTGTTGATTGAAGTGTTAATTTGAAATTTCATGAGATCAAGATCAAGATCAAGTATTGAATATTGATGGTCAGCACTCAACTGAATATCTACTGTTTGCTTTTTTAAAAAAAATAAAAAATAATATTTTGTGCAGGAACATCCCTACTTGTGCCGGCCATGGTACACTTTACACCCCTGTGGAACAAGCGATTGGATGAAACTGCTACTAGGAAGAGATTTGCCATCAAAAAACCCTGATAAGCTGCAGTATTTATCAGCATGGTTATATGTGGTTGGCCAGGCAGTTGGATTGAGGGTTCCCCTTGAACTGCATAACAAGTCTATCTAGGATTATTTTGATGCATCTTTTGTGAATAATGGTTAATAATTTTTACTTGGGGCCTGATGGGGCCAGTTGACCCCATGGAAAAATAAAATTTTTTGGACGGCCCCAAAGGCCGATGGCTCCAAAACCGATGGCCCCAAAGGCCGACACCCGATGGCCCCAAAGGCCGACATCTTCAAGACCAACGGCCCGAAAGGCCGACACCCGACACCCGACGGCTCCAAGACCGACGGCTCCAAAGGCCGACACCAGACACCCGACGGCTCCAAAGGCCGACATCTCCAAGATCGACGGCCCTAAAGGCCGACATCTCCAAGATCGACGGCCCTAAAGGCCGACGCCTCCAAGACCGGCGGCCCCAGCACTTCCAAGCTAGGCGGCCCCGGCACTTCCCAGCCGGCCACGGCGTGTCCAAGCTAGGCGGCCCGGCACCTCCCAAGCGGCCCCGGCACCTTCCCAGACGGCCCCGGCATCTTCCCAGCTGGCCCCTACTTCTCCAAGCCAGGCGGCCCCGGCATCCTCCAAGGCGGCACCGGCATCTCCCTAGCCGGCCCCTACTCCAAGCCAGGCGGCCTCGGCATCCTCCCAGCCGGCCCCGACATCTTCCCATCCGGTCCCGGTGTGTCCAAGCTAGGCGGCTCCGGTGCTTCCTAGGCGGCCTCGGCTTCTCCCAGGCGGCCCCGGTTCCCAGCCGGCCCCGGCACTTTCTAGCCGGCCCCGGCGCCTTCACAAGCGGCCCGGCAACTTCCTAGCCGGCCCCCTACACCTCCAAGCCAGGCGGCCCCGACATCCTCCCAGGCGGCACCGGCATCTTCCCAAGCGGCCCGGCAACTTCTTAGCCGGCCCCAGCACTTCCCAGGCGCCCCCGGCATCTTCCCAGCCGGCTCCGGCATGTCCCAGCTAGGCGGCCCTGGCACCTCCCAGGCGGCCCCGACATCTTCCTAGCCGGCCCCCTGCGTCTCCAAGCTCGGCGGCCACGACGCTTCCCAACCTGCCCCGGCACTTCCCAGCCGGCCCCGGCACCTCCCAGTCAACCCCGGCGCTCTCCGACTCGGCCTCGGCATCTCAAGTCTCGCCGAGTCGGCCAAGGCCATCCCCGGCCGGCCCAACTCGGCCCCGACGCCTCCAGTCCCGCCGAGTCGGCCAAGGCCATCCTAGGCCGGCCCGACTCGGCCCCGGCGTCTCCAGTCTCGCCGAGTCAGCCAAGGCCATCCCCGGCCGGCCCGACTCGGCCCCGGCGTCTCCATGTCCACCGATTCAGCCCCGCCCCGGCACTGTCTTGCCAGCGGGATGGGCTCCAGCCATCTCGGGTCGACCTGGCTTGGCCCTGATAAGACGGGATTCCCCAGTTCCCGCTAGATCAGCCCCAGCGGCTCAAGAAACCGCCTCTCTAACGTGCGCCGTCCGACAACGCCAGACGCGCGCCGCCCAACAGCCCCGCTGCTGATGGGACATAACCCACCAACCAGTCCAGATTCATGCAAGGGCTCTGCAGATCTTTTGACTCACGCAATCCCACGTGATCATACTAGGGTCAACCCCTATAAAAAGGTGAATCCACTCACCAGGCAGGTATGCGCGATAACCCCCAAAATCGCCATCTCAACTCTCAAAGGGATTCCTCCTCTCGGAGATTCCTCTTTTCCACACAAAAAACAGGGCTCACTCGAGTCCTTCTTCAGCTGTGACCTCAGTCACTAACTTGGCCGTCGGAGGGTCCCGCCGGAGACCCCCTTCGGTCCCAGGACTTCTTTGCAGGCACCCCGGCGAAGCGAGGATTCGAGAAGCACCTCCGTTCCCAACGTCCAGGAGAGGTGATCGAGCGTCATCAGATTGGCGCGCCAGGTAGGGGGATAAGAAAACGTAGCGAACGTTCTTCCTGAGCTACATCTTTCATCCCCTCTCTTCTTTCAAAAGCCATGGTGGTGACGCGAGCCCAGGACACCTCCGTCAGCTGCCCGGTGGGACTTCCCTCACTGGTTAGGCAGCAGGAGGCCAATCCCCCTGCTGCCGACCCTCCGGTGGCCTGCCCACCGCCGGACGCCGCTGTCCAAACAGTGGAGCAGCTGGCAACTCTCTCCCAGCAAGTCCAGAATCTCACTGCCATGGTCCACGGGCTTTAGCAGCAATAGTCCGTGGTCACCCAGCATCAGACCGCTCCCTCCGCCAGTCAACAGTCTGCGAGGGGAGGTTCTCCTCGGCGGGAGGCCGATCGGCGAGGTACCGGCCGACGTCAAGTTTCCCCTAGGAAGCCTCGACGCGAGCCCTCCAAGCGGCCACGGTCCCCTGACCATGGCCCCAACGAGTTTCCTCCCAAGCCACATCATCATGAGGAACCCAGGCAGAAGTCCCGACTTCCGTCTCCATCTCCTTCTGCCTCCTCTTCTTCTTCTTCCTCCGAGCCGTCTCGGAGGGCCCCGACGATCAACCGCCAGGCGGAGGAACGCCTGGAGGAGTACAACAGGCGCCTCGACGAGCTCGCCAAGAAGATCAACCATCAGCCAGAGGAATAGTCCGACACTCGTCCTCCTTACACTCGCCGCATACTGGAGGAACTGGTTCCCTCCAGGTTTCGCTTCCCCCAGGTGGACCCGTACAACGGTACGACCGACCCCCTCGACCACCTCGAGAGTTACAAAGCAATGATGCAAATCCAGGGCGCTTTAGACGCCCTTCTCTGCAAAGCCTTCCCTGCCACTCTGCGGAAGGCCGCCCGTGCATGGCACTCACGCCTGCCCTCTCACAGCATCAACTCCTTTCGGGAGCTGGAGAGGGCATTTTTGGCCCACTTTGACGCCTGCCGCCGGATCCCAAGGGTGGCAGACAGCTTCTTCTCCGTCCGCCAGAAGGAAGGAGAGTCACTGCGGGACTTCGTGTCCCGATTCAAAACCGCCGCCCTCGAGGTCTACCATCTCGACGATGCGGTGGCCACCCTGGCACTGAAGCGGGGACTCCTTTCGTCCCGCTTCACCTTTTCTCTGGACAAAAAGCCTCCCGGCTCCTACGCCGAGTTGCTAAGTCGAGCACAGAAGTACATCCGCGCCAACGAGGCTGACTCGTCCAGAAGGGAAGCCGACAGGAGTTCCAACAAGAAGCCGACGCCCACGGAACCAGCTGAGGAACGATCCAGGCAGCTCGAACCACCCCGTCGCTTTGACCACCGGCCCCAGACGCTGGTTCCTAAGGGGCGGTTTACTCCTCTCACGGCTCCGATCTCCCACATCCTACTAGAGATTGAGGAGGAGCTTTACTTTCAATGTCCACATCCCCTAAAGTCAGTAAACCCCCACAACAGAGAGCTTTACTGCCGGTATCACCAAGACTATGGACATGACACCGAAGATTGCCGCCATTTGAAGAGGGCCATTGAAAAGTTTGTCCAGCAGGGCCACTTGGGCAAGTTCGTTCGAGGAAATCTCACGGCCTCGGGTGCGTTGCCACCTCCAGCGCCTCAGATTTGCATCAACAATACCCCAACGGAAGGAACAATAGCATGATCTCATGAGGGGTGAGCAGTAGCTCGAGGAGCCGATGGAAGGAAGCAAGCTGGCATCAAGATGGGAAGCTTCTCCCCCGCATTCGGAACGCGGACGGTATTGTCAGTAGCTTGCTGATTCTTTAATAAAGTATTATTCAGAATATCCTTGTTTTATCACGCTCTTGGGATGAGTATATTTCTTAGGCAGAGATCGGCTCCGCGTCGGCAACAAAGATCGACTCCGCGTCGGCACAAAGACCGACTCCGCGTTGGCAACAAAGACCGACTCCGCGTCGGCACAAAGACCGACTCTGCATCGGCGACAAAGACCGATTCCGCATCGGCACCAAAGACCCGCAAAGGCAAACAGCTGCGAAAAAGCTAAGTATACTACACTGAGAAAAAATTTCTTTTTGTTAGTATCTGAATGCGTTACAGGAAAACCACCAAAGACCGACTCCGCGTCGGCAACAAAGACCGACCCTGCGTCGGCAACAAAGACCGACCCCGCATCGGCACCAAAGACCGACTCCGCGTCGGCACCCAAGACCGGCTCCGTGTCGGCACCCTCAAGCTCAAGACCTGTGGATTCTAATCAACAGAGTTTCCTTGGGGGGCAGATCAACCCTGCAGAAGGAGACCAATTTCTTTGAAGAAAAAGGCACCTGAGCCTGGCCCAAGCGCCCTCTGGTCACCCTCCGGGGTTCAAAAGGCCTCATCGGCTTCATCCTTGCCTCAACGACTAACTGACGAGCGTCCCCCCAAAAAGTTAGCGTACGCTGCTTTCAGTGGCGGGCGTGAGGTAATCAATTTGCCTCCAAAAAATTTCTTGAAGTTCTACACTCCTTTCGCTTAGCTGATGCAGAGCACGCAAGCTCAAGGAGTGTGGGGGGCATTTGATGAGGCCAGTTGACCCCATGGAAAAATAAAATTTTTTGGACGGCCCCAAAGGCTGATGGTTTCAAGACCGACGGCCCCAAAGGCCGACACCAGACGGCCCCAAAGGCCGACATCTCCAAGACCGACGGCCCCAAAGGCCAACACCCGACACCCGACGGCCCCAAAGGCTGACACCCGACGGCTCCAAGACTGACGGCCCCAAAGGCCGACACCAAACACCCGACGGCCCCAAAGGCCGACATCTCCAAGACCGATGGCCCCAAAGGTCGACGCCTCCAAGACCGGCGGCCCGACACTTCCAAGCTAGGCGGCCCCGGCACTTCCCAGCCGGCCACGGCGTGTCCAAGCTAGGCGGCCCGGCACCTCCCAGGCGGCCCCGGCACCTTCCCAGGCGGCCCCAGCATCTTCCCAGCCGGCCCTTACTTCTCCAAGCCAGGCAGCCCCGGCATCCTCCAAGGCGGCACCGGCATCTCCCTAGCCGGCCCCGACTCCAAGCCAGGCGGTCCCGGCATCCTCCCAGCCGGCCCCGACATCTTCCCATCCGGTCCCGGTGTGTCCAAGCTAGGCGGCCCCAGCGCTTCCCAGGCGGCCCCGGCTTCTTCCGGGCGGCCTCGGTTCCCAGTCGGCCCCGGCACTTCCTAGCCGGCCCCGGCGCCTTAACAAGCGGCCCGACAACTTCCTAGCCGGCCCCCTACACCTCCAAGCCAGGCGGCCCCGACATCCTCCCAGGCGGCCTCGACATCCTCCTAGGCGGCCCGGCAACTTCTTAGCCGGCCCCAGCACTTCCCAGGCGCCCCGGCGTGTCCCAGCTAGGCGGCCTCGGCATCTTCCTTGCCGGCCCCCTGCGTCTCCAAGCTCGACGGCCACGGCACTTCCCAGCCGGCCCCGGCGTGTTCAAGCTAAGCCTGCCCCGACACCTCCCAGTCAACCCCGGCGCTCTCCGACTCGGCCCCGGCGTCTCAAGTCTCGCCGAGTTGGCCAAGGCCATCCCCGGCCGGCCCGACTCGGCCCCGGCGCCTCCAGTCCCGCCGTGTCGGCCAAGGCCATCCCCGGCCGGCCCGACTCGGCCCCGGCGTCTCTAGTCCAGCCGAGTCGGCCAAGGCCATCCCAGGTCGGCCCGACTCGGCCTCGGCGTCTCCAGTCCCGCCGAGTCGGCCAAGGCCATCCCCGGCCGGCCCGACTCGGCCCCGACGTCTCCATGTCCGCCGATTCAGCCCCGCCCCGGCATTGCCTTGCCAATGGGATGGGCCCCAGCCATCTCGGGTCGACCCGGCTCGGCCCTGATAAGACGGGATTCTCCAGTTCCCGCCAGATCAGCCCCGGCGGCTCAATAAACTGCCTCTCTGACGCGCGCCGCCCGACAACGCCAGACGCGCGCCGCCCAACAGCCCCGCTGCTAATGGGACGTAACCCACCAACCAGCCCAGATTCACGCAAGGGCTCTGCAGATCTTCTGACTCACGCAATCCCACGTGATCATACCAGGGTCAACCCCTATAAAAAGGTTAATCCACTCACCAGGCAGGTATGCGCGATAACCCCCAAAATCGCCATCTCAACTCTCAAAGGGATTCCTCCTCTCGGAGATCCCTCTTTTCCACATAAAAAACAGGGCTTACTCGAGCCCTTTTTCAGCTGTGACCTCAGTCACTAACTTGGCCGTCGGAGGGTCCCGCCGGAGACCCCTTCCGGTCCCAAGACTTCTTTGCAGGCACCCCGTGAGAAGCACCTCCGTTTTCGACGTCCAGGAGAGGTGATCGAGCGTCATCAGGGCCATCTTGGAATTATTATTTTTTTGTGGTCAAGGCCAGTTGTATATATTCGCCAATCAATGTAAAACTAACTTTTGCTTTTATGTGAATCTTGGAAAGTGTTTTTTGTTTGGAAAATGGTTATAATCCCACACTGATATGGAGTGGAACTTCGCCGATGCACACCTTCTAGCTTCAGCTTTGGATTTTGGAATAGTATATAAGCCAACGATCCCTCTTGCGCACCTATTCTCTGTTCCTCTTACTTCCAGTGAGCTTGTATTGTAGAGTGTCGTGCAATACTATATATAGTACAAATCTTGTTCCGTAGAGGATTCCATTTCTGTAAGAGGTATTGTGAGCCCTCCTTCGATGGGGAAATGATTTTAGCAGTAGTGCTTCTAGGTTCGGATTTATTCATTTACTAGTTTAGGCTTTTAGAGACTTCCACATTTATGTTCACAGAAGCTCCTTTGAATTCGTTGATGTTATTGAAAACCTAATTGCCTTGTACACCATTTTAGTTGCGTTTAGTGCATTGCAAGGCAATTCTGAATGGTAACATAAATTACCTATAAGATAGATTACCACTTGATAAATTACCAGTAATGTTGATTACTGTGTTTGGTATATTGATTACTGTGTTTGGTGTACACAGCTACAGTAATATTGATTACTATATTTGGTATGACAATCAGATTATCAGTCATATAATATCAAATTCTCAAAATATTTCTAAATTAAATTTATTTAAAATTTATATAGTATTATATATTTGATTTAAAAAATTTGCATTTATAAATAATAATGTTTAAAAAAATTTATATTTATAAATGATATTCGAAGCGGCCGATGAGGATGCCGGAAACTATCGATGGGATCGCTGGGTGGTGGAGATCCGTGACCCGACTTGGCAGAAGAGGGTGTGGTCCTTGCCGATTGGAAGAAGTTCTGCAACGTCTGGAGATGGCGGTGGAACCGTGGAGATCCATGATCCAACTTGGCAGAAGAGGGTGTGGCTCAACTGATCCGACTTGGCAGAAGAGGGTGTGGCTTGGAACCTTCGACATGGAGGTTCCAACGAGGTCGGTAGAAAAGGAGGCAAGTAGAGAGCGATCAAAGGAATCAAGGATAATTTTGTCAAAAAAAATTATCAGATTATCACATTGATAGCCATCATTTCCTAAGATAATCTGGATTATCTCTCACTACAAGATAGATTGCCATTCAAAACATATACCAAACATAGTTATCCGGTGGACCCATTTAAATTACTCCAGATTACCGGCTACCAAACACAACATTAGTTGTTTTAAAACTATTCTTGAGAAATCAATTCTTGTTTTTTTTTTTTTTTGGTACAGGCGGATGATCACACCAATCTAGGGTGAGTCAAACCTGTTATATCATAATACAATATTTGGGTAAGGATAATAGGGCATGGGTCGCCCTACTTTCGGCTCCAAAAATCAGAGTGATAGGCCATCCTAGCGGCAATCCAATCAGTTGCAGAATTGGCTTTTCGATAAATATGCCGAATCTGGGTGCTATCGGCTCCCTGAAGTATAGAACGGATGTCGCAAATCAGGGGATGGTTGGTAAGTGAACGCTGGATTCCTGGCGGAGCCAGCAGATAACAGTAGTAGAATTCCCCTCAATAATAAGACTGCGGGCGCCCAGGCTCCAAAAGGCATGGAAATATCAGCCCACACCGCATACGGCTCAGCAAGGGGCACCGAGGAGTCAAGAAGACCAAATCCTCTAGCCACCAATATAGCACCATCCGACCCATAAATCACAAAAGCCGATCCAGTACATCTACCTCGAACACTTTCATCAAAGTTGATTTTGACAAACCCTAGAGGTGAGGGCTCCCAAGAAATGAAGATCGTGCACCGGTGCATTGCCGAAGCAGCAGGGGAGTCCCAATGGCCAGGGCTAGCAGAATCAAGAACACTCTGATGAAAAGTATACTCAACGGATAAGGAGATGGTAGTCCTGACAACCCTACGAAAAGGAGCCATCTCATCAGTGAACACGAGCCAATTTCAGAATAACCAAATCTGGTAAGTTGTGTAAGCCCACATAGGTCCCAACTGATGGATACCCCTCTGCATATCCTGCCTGATCATGCTCAAAAAAGAGATACGCTGGGAAGCAAAACCATGCATCCAAGGGCAGTCACATGAACTCAGCCATATATGTCTCGTTCTAGTACATGTGAAGAGAGCATGGTCAATCGTCTCATCCTCAAGATGACATAATGGGCATGTAGGCAGGATACTCATACCTCTTCCTGAGAGTAGGGAACATGTAGGAAGAACATTTCATGCAAGCCTCCAAATAAATAGAAGTACCCTATGGTGAATGGGAAGATGCTAGATCCACGCCAAATCTATTAATTACTGAGGTTGTGGCCTGTAAATATTCAGGAGGTTCCTAATAGAAGTACGAGACATACAAGATCTCCTTCATACCCTAATATCAGCGATGGAACCCGAAATGAGAGGAATAGAAATAATGCGACGGTAGAGTTTGCCCCCGAAGAAGCTGGATACCAAAGAAGAAGATCATGCAGTATGGTCCTGAGAGATTAAATCATTGACTCTCATTCCATTAGGAATGTCTGTGCAAACAAAAGTCGGCCATCGAAACAGGGGAAGGTCTGCAATCCACGTATCCTGAACAACATCCACAGAGGCTCCATCACCAATCATTCATGAGATGCAGTTCAGAATAATAGCCGAAACGCGCCGCCAAACCTTTTTCCAAAAATCAATTCTTGTGTTTGGATAAGTCTGACTTAATAGCATATAAAATAATTATAACCGTTAATGCATGAATATTAATAATATAATAATATTAATATTATGAGATTATTTTAATATGATGTGATATCATGATAATGATTATCTAAATAATAAAATGTATGTGCATTATATAACATATTATGTAATTTATAATTATTTGAACTATAGAACTATAATATAATATGCTATACTATTTAGTAATTTTTATACCATTAGTACAATAATATCAACATAGCCTTACAGCAATATATAATCTTCTAGAATAATTATTATAATTAATTTGAATATAGTATTATATAATATTAGTACTAATATTAATATCCCTATAATGATAATACAACAATGTAAACATAAATAATGTAATAAATAATAAAATAATCCAATATAGTATTATAATAACTATAAAAGTATAACATAATATATTACAGCAATATTATTGTGTTAATATAATTGAATAATATAATCATATTATAAGTAAAAATATAATATACAGTGCTATATATATAATAATTATTTATGTTCTATTATATAATTATGTAATTAATATTCTTTCATACTAGTGCAATATAATAATTTATAATCATTAATATCAATATCAACTCCAAAATGAATAATTAGGATCAAAACGATGCAAACGGTAGTAATATAATAAATAAAAAAATATATAGATATATCTAGTATAATAATTAAAATATAATATTTATATTAATATATTATATTATATGCCAATATCCTTCCGTTATATTAACATAACATTGTTTATAATGTGATGTAAAATTATTGATAACAAGAAAATTATGCGATAAAAATATAATATTACAATAACAAAATAATGTTATATGTTTTTATTGAATTAATAATAATAATAATAATAATAATAATAAAGTATGAAATGAAATATTATATTAAATTATACCATTATATTAAACTAAGTTCAATATAATGTTAAAATAATTTCATATCATTACTACAACGTATAATATTGATATATTCATATTTTATAATATTGACATTTACTGCTTGACTTCTTTGCCGATGTAAGACATGTAATTGTAAGTTGGAGAAAAGAAAGCCCTGAGGTAGTGTTAACAAACCGAATGCCAATGCATTTCACAGACAAAAATCCGGTGAAGCCGAAAGGACGCGATGGTGGCTTGAGAAGCTTAAAGCATCAAGGAAATATTATTAATGAAATTTATAGCTTTATTATTATTATTCTTACTAGCGTGCATATCAAGCAAATGGTACCCAGGCCTCCCTTGCATTGTTTTAAATTTTTTATGGTGATCTAATACCAATGGGAATCAACATTGTCCAAGTAAGTCGTCAAGCACGGAAATGGATTGGATGTGAATCTGATACCCAGTCCCATTCTCCAACTAAGGAATGATTTGATGTGAATCTGATACCCATTCCCATCCTTCAATTCCTGTCAACAAAACATCGCCTCAAGGTGATAGAACACCCAACACAGATTGATGCTAGAGATTTTTGTATACAATCAATGCACAAAAATGAAACCATCTGGCTGAAAGCAAGCCAAGGACATCTAGTCACTGAGGAAGAAGATAAGCAAATAGGAGACAGCAGAACACAGACAGTGACAAATCAACCAATGGTAACATGTGGAGATAAGCTTTGCTGAAATCTTTCCATAAAGCTCTACATATTGCATAAGGTGCTGCTGCACTTCTCCGAACAGAAGATATCACATTGGCATAGAGAGAGAAATAAATTGGCATTACATAAAAGAGAACTTTAGCTTAGTAAAGACTGGTTAAATGGCATGTGCCAGTTTATAGAGTACTGGATCAAGCCTCAGACGTTTCACAAGATTAGAAAAGAAAATGTATACATTGTTTCTATCAGAAAAGCCACTCAATAATTATCAGATGTCATTTATTTGCAAATCGGGATAACATCAAAAACTCAGATTTTAGGGGATATTGGGATTGAAGAAACTTGCCTTAACCAAAATTCTTGAGTAATCAACTAATACCATGAACAGAAATGCAATTACAACTAATGTCTCTAATACAGAGAAAATAAAGTAATTCAGGTTTGATTTTGTTTTAAAAGCAAAATGAAATGGAAATTACAGATTGTTTTGCTGCTTCAATGTACTTGAGAGCTGTAAGTTACCAGTGAAGAATAGGATTAAAAGAATTTCTTTTCAGATAAGTTGCAAGAAGTTTGTTGGTTAAGATGGTAAGAATGACTGAAAACCCCAAATATCAGGTAAATGGTTATCAATGATAATGGCTGCTGCAAATCAATTAACATGAAATGTAATTGGAAAATGAATCAACTACAATATCTTTACCTGGCTTAAAATGGAAGGCCGTGAAGACTCCATGCAGTAACCTAATCATAAAGGATGGACCATTACCTAGCAGGGACAGTGATGACATCTACCTGAAACTTCCTGCCAAGACTACAAGCTTGGACATAGCATGGCTGAGGCCTTGCATTGCTTTGAAACCCATTCACCCCCTTTCATTTTATGATAAACATAAAATTGGCCTCGTCACCTTCGGGCCAATGTTGTCCTAACTATAATCATCAAGCCATAGTACGTCCTCATGTTGATATGCAATACTGAACTGGAATGATCTAAATAATGTTGTTAAATTAAAAACATTCTTATATATCTTAAAATTGTTGCAAACAAATAAGATCCATATCACTACAATGCTTAGTAACAATGCATCATATTGAATAAGTGAAATTTGCTCAACTTTAAGACTCCAAAGGAGGAGCCTTTAGGGAATTTAGCCATCTCACAGGCAGGTGACTTCTCAGCTTTCAGATGCCACAGAGAATTAATTTATTAAGATAATTAGGTTATGTTGCCTCCTTGGATATTCTCTGAAAGCAAGCCAGGAATTCAATGTTTCCTTCCGCACCCTTCATAGGAGACTCTATCCAACCTTTGCTGCAGAATCCAAAATCTTCAACGCCCTTAATTATCCTCTCCAGAACCTGTAGTCAGGAACCAGATCAGAAGGTCAGCTTGCTGAGATGAATGAGATTCTTTCCACCTGTGAAACACAGCTATCAAAAAAACGACAATAATTTGTACCAAAAAAATGACATGGGAATAGTTTGGCTATTTGGAAGCACAACTGCAGATCTGCTTGATATCTCCTCACACCATTGTGAGTTGTCAAGCAGATAGGAACGGGTAAAGAGAAATTTGAAGATCACCAGAAGCTGATGCACCCAAATTCCGAAAATTTCATCTCATGAAGTCTTTTAAAAGAATTCAAACACCACACGGTTTAGCTTGCTGCAACAAGACTCACTTCAAAAACCACCCGGTTGAGAGAAGACCGTCTTTTTAGTTTTACTTTTGAAAATATTGGCATGCTGAAGGATGGTAAAGATTTAAAAGAGCAGTGAGTGTACCAAAATGGTATGGGCAGCTGGCAGGAGCAGGCCAGATTATGGTTTAAGGTAACAACTGTAGTTTATCATCCTAAATTTTTTAAATTCAATTGTGATGGGAAAAGACTACATACTTCTTGGTGTACCAGAGGATCTCTCACAATTCCACCTCCTCCAACCTGGAAAAGACCAAAAGAAAAAAAGGACTTTCAGAACAAGAAAACAATCTAGATTGCATTAATCAACAAAAATATAAAACAGTGAAACTTCAGGGGAAACTGAAGTTGCAAAACAAAGACCCTTATTGAAGATCCTGTACACCACAATGAACTATTCAATAGACATCCCAATGGGCCTACACCAGGAGCGTGCACAATTTTATCATACAGAATTAGGTAGCTCTGGTATCATACAACAGAAGAGGAACTGTTTTGATGAAAGCTCACTCAAGCAGAACTTAGTTCCAAGCAAACGAATAGGATAAGTTTAGGCTCATAACGGATGCATTATCACACTTTACCCTATATAAATTAGGCCATATTTTCCAGGTTATCGGAGCTCAATTTTAGGAATTCACTAACTTTTTTACTACCAATGCTAAACCATTCGGAAGAACTGTCATGTGATGCAAGGATCTTAGACTTTCAAACCTGTGATCTGCGAGCCTCAAACTGAGGTTTAATCAGTGTTATCAATGTAGACTCCAACTTCATAACATTGACTACAGCAGGCATCACCTACATTCATGCACATAACAATTACAATACATTAAAATAACAGTCAGAATTTCAAAATAACGATCAAAGAGATTATCTAAGCTTATAGACAGGTGTTCATGGTCAGCTACTTTTTCTAACTACCATGATTTCAAGCTGAAAAGACAATGAATAGCATGATGTACCATTTGATTTTAGGTCATGGAAAATCACAAAAAGAAAAGGGAGAATGGGAGAAGGGTTTATATCACACAAAATCAAAAACAGGTGAGGCCACCTGCATATTGAAAAATAAGAGAATTGATTTCGAGCACTATGTCCCTTAAGATATTAGCAAAATATTCAAGCACAAGTTTCCCACTAACACCGTGTCATGTCTCTAAAGCTGAAACCTATAATATGCAAGCTAAAACGAGTCATTTCAACATTGGTAAGAGCATGGGAATATAGAACCAAGTGAATACAAAAAAACAGTACAGAATTCTCCTCGAAATGCATTATTCTTTGCATATAGATTTCGTATGAAAATTTCTGAACGGTTTTAAGTTATAGTCCTGCAAAGCAAGATATTTTCCTAGACATGTTCAAAGAATTAAAAACTGACAGGCAGCCAGAAGGAGCACTTAAAACAATATGCCATTAGTGCTTTTCTTCCTTTTTGCAAAGATTAATCATGGTTACAACCTAATCCAAATCGGCTCAGATGCAGACATGGTTTCAATCATCAATCAGGATCTACTAAATTGTTGATGCTGCCTGTATCAGTACCTACATCATGATCTCTTTGTTTTGTACACTGATATTGTTGAAATAGCAAATCAAATGTCAAATCAAAGATCAAGCATTTAGCTCCAAATTCCCTGGTAAGGTATTTTTAACCATCTACCCTGCAGGCCATCGGTGAATATTGTCACAAATACTGACATGCATCAGCTGAAACAGTCCTCAGAGATAGCAAATAGAAATATATTCTCTTCCACCAGATGATAAAGGAGAGCCAATGAATATTTTAGAGCACAGTTATAAGTAGTCCATGCTCTGTGGCAAATTGGAAACTACAAGGTACCTCACATTTCCATGTGAGATATTGAGGTTATCACAAGCCAGATCGGTTGATAATCCTTAACCTTCGGGCACCTAACTTAACTAATCATGTGAGTTACAGATAACAATTCTCCATACTAAACATCCTAGAGTCTCTCGGTCAGTTCCAGAAGAAAGAAAACTAGGCAATAGCTTTCCATGATAACATTGCCAGAAGGGAATTATGTACAAGTTTAAACTTTCATAATCATTCATAACATATGAGATGACTTAAGTGCATCAATCATCATCAAATGTGCTATATGGTGAGCGTGCAACATAAGTAATATGATCAATTAATTTATCAACCCTAGTGCAATGGATGCGCAAGTTTAAAAATGATGTTTAGACTTACTATATGGCCTAGAGGATTCCACCGTAATCTCATCTATAGCATTTAGAAAAACAAGTTTGAGAAAAAGGTGCCTTAACCATTCCAAGCCTCAACCACCAAGAACTTGCTCGAATGATATCACCCCTTGCAACTTGGGCATAGGGACAGGTTTGATTCTGGTTGGAGTCAGCCCCAAAGTGTTGGATGGATACAGGGTAGAAAAGGTGGTGATTATCCCCTCCTAGCCATTATAAAAAAATATTTAAAAAAAGAAAACAAGCCCTCCATATCCATATACCCTTTATTACCCTAGCACATTTTACCCAACATACTTGAAAATCTGATAATCTCTGTGTTTTCATTAACCAAGCCAAACTTCTACCCACATTTACCCTTCTCTTAAGTCACAGATAATGCAATGTTGTCAAATACCAATCCATAATGAGACTTGGAACCTTGAAGATAAATATGTAGAAAGGGGGACAGGAACGTAGAATGCATTCTTAAAGAGAAAAACAATAGGAAGCATTCAGCAGTAACATCTTGCAAAATTACATGGCATTTTCTTGTCATTATATGAAAGCATACCAATAGTATAGAAATGAAGGATAGATCCAAAGTCACCACATCAACTTGTTGTGGTAGCCCAGAAAGATATCTTAAATTTGTCCTTTCGATTACACAGACACGTTGATCTCGACGAATTTTATCGGCCACCTACCAAATAATTAGGACATTAGATATGAAGAAAGTGTCCATCACAAAAACTATCAAGCAAGTAGTGGTACAAATCAAATCATAGTTAAGCAGCCATAATATCAGATGCTGTTAGAACTTGCAAATAAGGCATTCCTCAAACTCAATAAAATGCTTCAAAGGTAATAGAATTTTTACTTTGTTAGAATACAATCAGATAATTGGTCAAGTTCAATGGAGTAATGCAACTGATTTTTTAATCCAATTTTTTAAGAAGTGAAATCATCATATTATTAGGAGGAGGAGGAGAAGCTTTGATGTTACAAAAATTCAGTTCCCATATGGAAACATTATGCCAAAGTTTTAGGTAACATTTGGAATTCCTCCATATCCAAGACCTATCCATTGGTTTCTCATGTAGATAAGTCTTTTAATATCTTTCCCAGTGTTGTTAAGTGATTTAACCAAATACGGCTAATTGATTGGCTGCAACACACACAAGAAAAAGAGATCACATTAGTTTTTCAAAAAAGAATAGAAGGCTCAATATATAACTAACATTTAAGGGCATCATCAAACTGCAACAAGGAAAACATTATATTGGTTTGATGACGGTCATCGAACTTGATGTTGGTTTGATGACAGTCATAAACTGTATGTTAGTTTCATGACGGTCATAAAATGTTGTGTTTGGTGATGGTCATCAAACCTAATGTCGATTGATGATGGTCATCAAGCATAGCTTTTTCTGTCCAATTGGATGAAATACAAATGGCTTTTTGTGTCCAACCAAATGAAATTCCAAATTTGCATTCCCATACATTAGCCAGTCACTGACCAATGGCCAGTCTTGGTCACAAAAATGGGGAACAAATATGAGTTTTAATAAGTCCTTGAAAGTTCAGATTGCATCTCTATAGCCCGAAAGTAGACAACATTAAACTTTAGTAATTCCAATCAAGCACAAAAGAAAAGGAGGCATCAGAATATTGCACTAAAAGCTTTTGGTAGTAGTTGGTAGGCAAAACAAATGTTGAAAGTTTACCCCTTGTGGGATAGGACTTATACCATGGAATAGGCCTTTTTTGGCATATGGTTAGAGGGATAAATGCAGGGAAATAAGGCACGTTGGATTTCCTTAGATATTTGAGTTTTATCAAAAAGACAAAATTGCACTCTCACATTTTGCCTATATTAAAGAGTGAATAGAGGCAAAAAGGTAATTAGAAGGAAAAATTGCCCCTCCATCTCATTCCATAATTTTGGTGGAATAGAGTTACACCATCAGAGGCTTCTTATACCCCCACACTGTATACTCTATTTCTTGGCCAGTTTTTTGCTGTTTGGTAGTATAACCAAGGAATAAGGGCCTTTCCCCCTTGTTCCATAGGTTATACCATGTGCCAGATATGGCCTTAGATAGGGGAACAACAACAACAACTGTCTTAATCCTAAACTAGTTGGAGTCAGCGCCTTAAATGAAGGGTGTTGATTAAATATAGGAAGAAACAAGTACAGATGAAGCTTCAACTTGGGAATGAGATAGTGAGGTAGCAAGGCATCAACATGCATGATTAATGTTTCACCAACGACAAAGATAAAAGAAAACCTATTCTCTATTAAGGACACAATGAAATGGCAGCACATACAATCTAGAAGCATATGCCAAGCGGTGGGTTGAAATTTGCATATATTAGCAGCCACAAAGGAGAAAACTAGAACATAACTTCAAAAAACAAATATAATGATACAACCGATCATTTTGAAACCAAAAATATACTGAAAACCTGAAATTTGTATTAAAATATTGCTATGCCGTAGCATCCGTTATCATGCCAATGATGATAGCTTTAACAGCAACTGGGTCGCATCATAAGTATTTTGTATCTAGATCACTAGTCCAAACATTAAATTTAATAATAAAAATTTTATAAATGCACTGCCTGAAATTAAAATATAAAAAATTAATGTAAAATCTTGAAACAGTAACCATGTAAATTGTGGCTGTTAAAAATTCGTAGGGCTATAGTAAAAGTAGCCATGCATATATTGCAGCCATTAACTACATGGTGCTGTATCAAGATAGCCAACCTCAAACAGTTAGGACAAGGCTTGATGATGATAATTATGATTTTAGTTCTATCAAGGAGGCCCAGAACCACTATAACAGCCATTATAGGCATTGGAACGCTGTTATTTATAGCCATGGTAAAATATCGGACATCAGAAAAATAATCGCTTGAGAACGCGTAAGCATACTTGTCCATAGCCAACATCAACACCATATACATATGATGCGCCATGCTGAAGCAAACAATCAGTAAAACCACCTGTGGATAACCCTGAATCAAGCGCTACTTTACCAGCTACATCAACACTGAATTGTTCGATAGCAGCCTCTAGCTTGTATCCTGCTCTGCATGAAAGGAAAATGAATCAGAACATAGAAAAATGCTAAGCAATACTTTAAGAATGCAATTAGAATATGAAACAGTAGATAGGTGGCTTCTATGAAAGCATCACCTACATACGTATTTTGGAACTTCAGCCTTTATCTCTACAACTGATTTATCAGATACAGGTGTTCCAGCTTTGTTTACTACTCTTCCATCCACAAAAACTTTGCCTATAAAGAACACGAATATAGAGGCCACAGTAATAAAACAAGGTGTCAGATTTTGGACAGTAAGAGAAAGTTGTAATGGGGCACTGAAAAGCTAATATGCCAAAATATGGTTGCATCCATGAAATATCTAGCAACAAGGTTTCGAGATTTTATACACACACACACACACACACACACACACACATATATATACACATATATACTCAACTCATCTAAGCCTTTTCCCAACTACATAGGGTTGGTGCGCGCGCACACACACTCTTATGTCCCTACATGCACAAAAACAATATTTAGGGATCTCTACAAACAAACTCACTTATGCATGCAAAATAGTTTATAAATTTTGACCAGGATATATTGTTTTGAAAGTTTCCATCTAAGTTTGCCCATTATAACAAAAAAGGTTTATCATTTCACTGCTTAACAGCAGTGAAAACTGGAGGATTCACTGAAACTCGAACTTGGTTTCCTAAAATTTTATTTTTCCTCTTTATAGATGAGAAGAATGTAGGTTAAGGTTATGAGTAAGGTTAGAAAGCTAGTCCTCTATTTTTTTCCCCTTAAGACAGGAATAATAAAGTTATGATTATTGGAGCAACAGTTTATCTAAATTTGTTTATATCGTCAAAAAGTTCTGAGCTAATGTGACATTTTTTTTACGTAGCATTGCAACACCATAATGATATGGAACAGAGTGTTGGGTAGTACTAAAACAACATATGAATAAATTAAGTGTAACAAAAATGCGCATGTTTAGATAGATATGTGGTAAAACTTTAAAAGATAGAATCAGAAATAAACATATGAGAGAAATGATAGGAGTAGCACCAGTTGAAGATAAAATGAGAGAAAATCAATTACGGTGGTTTGGACATATACAACGAATACCTTTAGGTGCTCCAGTAAAAAAGAGTGATCTTTTAAGAATCCATGATAAGAATAGAGGCAGAGGTAGACCTAAACTAATATAGACAGATATAATTAAAAAAGATATAACTATTTATAATTTGAATGTCCACTTAATCCTGAATAGAGTAAAGTGGAGGAAACAGATTCATGTAGCCGACCCCATGTAGTTGGAAAAAAGCTTAGATGAGTTGAGTTGAGTTGAGTTGAGATTGCAACACCATAATGAAACCACCCAGCCAATCTTGCAAAACCTGCAGGAGCTTGGGGTGGGGGTTCAGGACATGGTAATAATTTCTTCATGATCAAATTAATCTATCAACCTTCCCTTTTGACCTTCATAGGATTATGAAACTATAATTTTGAATTCCAACTCAGTGCTAATCTGGCAATTAGATCACAGATCTTTGCCCTGATAGGTTTTTCCTAAATTAATTCTGCTTTCAATGGAGGAGGGAGCAAGCCATCATTAATATTCCTTAAAATTGAATAAAAAGATGGAGAAAAGAAGCAAAATTTTTGTAACCTTCTCTGGTTTGGTAGTTTTAGGGGGAAGCAAAAGAAAGTAATATTAGTAGTTGTTGGTGATGGTGGTGGTTTATAAATCTAACTTATTTTTCTTTTTGAAAGATACCAAGTTGCTTTGACCCCTTCATGGTTTATAATTAACTGTTCAGTTCAATCATGAGCATGATGACCAACTGAGTCTCTTTAATGAATTTAAGTGAAACTAATGTCCTATCAGCCCAGCCCATCCAAAGTAAGCATGACATAAACATCTTCATCATGTCTCACTTCTTCAAGTCTAATGTGATTCCATTCTATCATTTCAAATTTCACCGGACTAATTTGGTTAATCATGCCCAAATGGCCAAACCTAAATAACTATAAGTAATTATTTGCCTCCAATCTTTTAAGGATTCAATAGAGTCTCAGCCATAAAATATGGGAACCTTTTTCTAAGAGAAAAAGACAAAAACTCTACACCAGAAAAGCAACTGCTAGTACATGCAAGTTCCATAGTAACCCTAGGACATTTGCTATTATGCTTACAATGACTTAGATTTCAGTTTTTTGGCAAGTAAATGAATAGAATATCAAGCAAAGAGAGTGTTATATACTTGTCATTAAGTAGTACAGTTCTTGTGCTAATGAAATCAGGCAGTAATTAAAATGAAATGAAATAAAATAAAAGTTGTAAAGCGACTAACCTTGTATGATCCATGATTGAATGAATGTTCGGCTATATTGCTGAAACCTTTCAAGACATATCTCGTCCAATCGCCTCCTCCTGAATAAGTGACAGTATTCGTTACAATTTTAAGTTAAAAAAGTACTTTTCAACATCATTATCACAATCACATCATAGTACAACTGCAAATACATAGGTTTAGCCTTACTTGATTCTTTAGCAGACATGATGATAGGTTTAGCCTTACTTGATTCTTTAGCAGACATGATGACAGTGCAACTTGGCCAATAACCAGATAAAGATTAAATTGTCCAAAAAGATTTTACTATTTTCAGGGTAAAATGACAAGGTCATAAGACACATAACATATCCCCTCCATTAAAAAAAAAAAAATCAGTTCCTGGCCTAGAAGATTGGCTCACCTTGAAGAAGGTCCCATTTGGTTCTTTCACTAAGCTTCATCTGTTGTACCATGGTACATTTGTGAGCATGACAAGCACATAACAAACGATCTTACAACCTTGTTCACATTGATCAAGCAAGAGTGACATCCTAATTTGTTAGGTCAGGGCCAGATCTATACTGCAAACCAGAAAGGTTGTCAAAATCCTTTCATAGTTCAGTCCATTGACCTGTTTCAACAAACTGAATCAATGTGGGTCTTAATTGGGTTCTGTTTTCAGGGCAAAGTTCCCACAGACAATAACAAATTCAGCTAAAATTTATTTCCTTTTGACAGAAAATGCTAGGAGGCAAAATCGTTTTAAATTATTTATGCTAACAATTAAAAGAATAACTCTGCAATCTCCAAATTCTAAATCAGTTAATCGCGACCTGAACACGCAGCAACTTATAATTTGTTCAAAAATAAAACATTTAAAGGCCCTCCTATATAAACTATTTCACCGAAAAAAATCCAAAATACTAATTTGGATACTTTAACCTGTTATTGGTGAGAAGGGGTTAAACGTCTTTAGATAAAGAGAGAGAAAGGAATAAATATGAAGATTACTTCTTCGGTAGTTGAAGTTTCTCGGCTTTTGCAACCGCATAGCATCTGACAGAACATGATTGGGATCGGCCAATTACCCAGGTCACTGTATTCAACAAGAACATCATCAGAAAATTGTCCCAAAAAAGAAGCAAAATTAGCATGGAAAATTAAAATAAAAAATAATAATAAGAAAACAAAAAACAAAGTTACACATCAATTCATGATATTAGAAGCAATCTTATGAATCACAAATTCATACATCCGGTAGAAATCGTTGAAACGGTCAAAAAAAAAAAAAGGAAAAGAGAAGAAGACGACTTCAGAGGCATAGTATTGAAGCAAAACCTCCAAAACCAAACGGAAAAAAAAAAAAGAGCAAGAGGAAAGAAAGGGAATCGTACGCTGAAAACGCCGTCGGATACCGGATTTGATGAAGGAAAATAGGAAGGAGGTGGCCGGAGAACGAGAGAGAGGAACGCGCAGAGCCATCTTATTTGTTCCCTCCTCTTATCTTCGCCCCCTCGGTCACCGCTTAGGTTCCATAAACCACCACACCTCGGAGAAGGGACGAACGATCTCCAGGCACGTATAGAATCGAACGAACCACATGCATCGCGTTCCCCATCCCATATATATGGATCCGGATCTAATTTGGACCCGTGCCCGACCCGGTACCGAGCCTCCTTAATAACAGTTATTGGAGATGGGCACGTGCCTCTAAAATTATTGTGCCGTACTTGGCATGGCTTAGTAACAAACCGTCGGATCGTTTTATTTGACCCACGTTTTTAACTAAGGAGCCCTCCCATGCCATATTAATAAAATTGATGTTTCTGCTCTTAAAATTTTAGGACTAAAATATCCCTTTCTCCCCCTCCCCCCCTCCCCCTCCCCAAAAACAGCCCTCCTAAGCCCATGGCCCCCCTAGACCCCCAAACAGCCCCTGTGATCGTCCTCCTGCCTCCCTCACTCCGATTATTATTGGATCCTCGTTGAAGCAATTTCAATCTCAAGACAAGCAATGGACAAGCAATTAATAATTTATGAAGATGCTACGGTCGCAAAGGTTAGTTTATATCTTCGTCTTCAAAAATTTTTTTTCTATGGTTCGTGCGTTGTTCGGCCCTGTGTGACCGAACAGGTTAGCTCTGTTCGGCCACAATAAGCCGAACAACTTAAATACGTTCGGCCCACTAGTGCCGAACAGAAGAATTCTTTCTTCTGTTCAGATGAAGGAATTCTTCTATTCGGCCATGTGTCGCCGAACAGAGTGTTTAATTTTTTTTGGGTTTGATTAATTATGATTAGGGTTAAAATTTATTATTTGATCGTGTAGAACGATGCTTCGACCGAATGCAGCGTGATTGGCTCCGATTGTGTAATGGATTACACAAATGAATTTACAACTTACGAGGTAAAATTTAATTACATTTATTTTCGTATTATTTGACTGAGCAATGTTTATAATTGTCTACCAACATAAAATTATTTATTTTATAGATATTCAAAAGTAGAGAAGAAATGTGTAATTGGTGTTGGGAAGTCGGAAAGAGGAATGGATTTGTTGTTATTATTAAAAAGTCTGATTCGGGCATCAATGTTAAGAAACCAAGAATTGTTTTTTCTTGCGAGAGGAGCGGTACTTGCAAAAGTAAACACATCAAGGAAAATGGATCAAAGACCAGGGCCAGTGGCACTAAGAAGTGTGGATGTCCTTTTGCCTTAAGAGGGAAGAAATTGGACACTGCAGATGATTGGATGTTAACGGTCATTTGCGGCGTGCACAATCATCCAGCTGCAAAGCATCTCGAGGGGTACTCATATGCGGAACGATTATCTAAGGAGGAGACTACAATACTAGTGAAGATGTCAAAGAGTTTGGTTCGGCCTAAGGACATTTTATCTACGTTGAAGCAAAGGGATGCCCTCAATGTTACGATAATGAAGACAATCTACAATGCACGGCAGAAGTGCAAGGCTATAAAGATTGCTGGGAGATCTCAGATGCAACATCTTCTTGGTAAATTATCTGAGTGTAAGTACATTGAGTGGCATAGGAATTGTATCAAGTCTGATGATATGCGTGACTTGTTTTGGGCACACCCTGGCAGTATAGACTTGTTACATGCATTTCCTCGTGTGTTGATAATGGATTGCACTTACAAGACCAATAGATATCATCTTCCTCTCTTAGAGATTGTCGGGGTGACATCAACTGACCTGGCATTTTCTATTGCTTTTGTGTATATGGACTCTGAGCGAGAAGATAAACTATACATGAGCATTAGAGAGATTGCGCAGTATCATGGACGATGATGCTCTGCCTGAGGTGATAGTCACAGATAGAGACTTGGCTCTATTGAATGCAATTCAGAGGGTATTTCTTACGGCAACACATTTGCTATGTAGATGGCATATTAGTAGGAATGTTTTGGCCCAGTGCAAAAGGTTATTTGAAACAAAGGAGAAATAGGATAAGTTTATAATGACTTGGAATATACTTGTGTTGTCCACCATCGAAGATGAGTTTAATGATCACTGGACAAAACTCCAGAGAGAGTTTACTACCTACCCAGATGCTTTACGGTATGTGTCAGAAACTTGGCTGAGCAAGTACAAGGAATGATTTGTTGCAGCATGGATGGATACATGTAGGCACTACGGGAATTTGACAACTAATAGGTATCACAAAGAATTGATAAATTTAAGAAATTTATAATTTAATAATGCAATTTTTATCTCCCTTTTATTAAATTTTATTTACTTTTCCAGGGCTGAAAGTGCACATGCAAGGCTGAAAAGATAGCTTGGATTAAGCCAAGGGAATTTCGAATCATCTTGGACAAAAATACATAATTTAATTGAGTTACAACATAGTGACATTAAAGCCTCATTTGAGAAGAGTTTAATGGTCGTGCAACACGACTTCAAGCCTGCTGATTTCAAAGAACTGCGAGGTTTCGTTTCTATAAGTGCATTAAATCAGATCCTCGCTCAAGCGAAGCAAGCCGATTTAGTTGGTATTGATGCTTCAGTTTGTGGGTGTGCTATTCGGCGCACACATGGTTTACCATGCGGCCATGATATTGCACGGTTCAGGATGGAAGGTCGGCCAATTCCTTGGATTGCATAGATCCTCATTAGAGAAAATTTGATATGATGCCGGCTTCAAATGTGCTAAGTATTCAGCTGAGCTGTGAACCAGAGTTGGATATAATTGCTCAGAAATTCAAACAGTTAGATGGGTCTTCGCAATTGCAGATGTTAAGAAAATTGAGAGAGATTGCTAGCCCAGAAAGTACTTCTCTTGAAGAACTTGCCAAAAGGGTCACTCGTTCAGTTGGTCGCAGCCGTGCTTCATTGAAGGTTGATACATCTACCCACCATGATTCTTCTACCTTTGAGTTGATTCTTTCAGGACAAGATAGTTATTCTTCTGGTACGGGCACTCCACAAGCGACGCAATTGCCAAAGAGGCAGCCAAGGAAGAAGGTACGAAGCATTTCTTTCACTTAGTAAGGGACCATACCAGAATGTGCCAGACACGTGTCGATATGTGCCGCACGCATGCCGGTTCGTGCCGGCACAAGCCGGCAACTTCCGGACCCCGTACCGGTAAGTGCCGGAACCGTGCCGGTTCGTGCCGGCATCTTCCGGACCTGTGCTGGTGAGTGTCGGACGCATGCCGGTACGTGCCAGACGTGTGCCAGCAACTTTCGGACCCCGTGCCGAACGCGTGCCAGTACGTGCCGGCACATGCCGGTACGTGCCGGCACCTTTCGGACCCGTGCCATTTGTTATTACAAAGCAAATGTTTCTGTTGCTCTAATTCATTCTTTAATAGTTTGCAGATTTCTCGTCAGCGAACCCGGTCATATAATAAGCCAACAATCTATATTGATCAAATTCCATATGGGTTGAGGCCATTCATCCAACATATCAAGGATGTTAAAGCTGACGGCAATTGCGGATTTAGAGCAATAGCTGACTTGCTGGGATTTGGAGAGGAGGACTGGCTCCGTATTAGGAAGGATTTATTGAATGAGTTGCAATGTCATTCAGAGCACTATCGTGCTTTATTTGCTGTCGAAGGGAGGTTTCAGGAGATTGAGTATGCATTATCATATTTTGATAATGATCCACCATTTGACCGGTGGATGACTATGCCGGATATGGGGCACGTTATAGCGTCCCGCTATAACGTTGTCCTATACCACCTCTCCTTGCAACAATGTCTTACATTCCTACCTTTACGATCGGTGCCTCTTCCTCCTTTATCCCGCAAAGATATTGCAGCGGCGTTCGTTAATGGCAATCATTTTGTTGAGGTATTAATTGAACAACTCTTAATCATGCTTAAATGACTAATAATTCATTATGTTTACTAATTTATATATTTCACAGGTATTTCTATTACCGGGTCATCCTGTTCCCCCAATAGCAAGCAATTGGCACAAACATCATTTACCGTGTGCTTCCGGATGGGCTTCTTCATATGAATCTAGGATTCACGAGTTCAGACGAACGATCTTGTCGGATGTCATTATTAGCGACACTATTGAGTTGTAGAAGTCATTTTGCTTGCAACAATCAATTTTGTATAATGTATGACATATTTATATTAATTCAAAAGATTTTCATTAAAATTGAGCCGAAAGGAAGTGAATTTTCATTCAAATTTCAATGTCTGTTACAAAAAGATGCACTATGTGCTAATAGATACAAAATACATGAGGTACATCAGGGATCCCCACCACGCCGTCATCAACGCCTGTACTGCTGTGGCGATGCATGACTAAGGCTAGGAACATCAGGCTGCACAGGCTGCACCGTAGAGATATGCTGACCCTGCAACACATGTACCATCTGCAATATGACATCGTACATGTGCCTCCCCTGTGACGTAGCAGCCTCATCCCGATCCATATCAAGTATGTCAGTGCAAAGGCCAAGCGCATCTGCAATACGCCGGCCTAGCACGTCAGCATCAGCATCATCGAGACGTGATCGGGAGTAGATACTGGATCGGCTCTCCGGAGGGTGAACAGCCAGATGCGTGATCCGAGAAAACCACTCCAAAAATCCCAGTACGCAATCGGAGGGTCCGGTCACCAGATGGCTCCTGCTCGCTATGCTCAGCAGGTGATCCTCCCACCTCTCCTATAACTGCTCATAGAAAACGTACCGGATGCGGTACAAAGCTACTGTCGATCCTCTGCTGGCTCGCTCAGGGGCCAGTGGCGCACGGGGATCGTCTGTATCCTGCCGAACTGTCATAAAACCCTTTCAGGATGATAGGGTTCTACGACATCCATGCACTTCAAGCAGCCACTAAAGAATGCAATATCAAGGAATGGACGATCATCCCGAATAAGACGATGGGGATCCCAAACTACCTGCAATATATTAAATCGTAATAAGTTTGATAATGTATGACAAATTATATAAATGCACAAGTGCATGGTCCTATGGTACATACCTTATCTGCCCTCAGTACGTCCAATGACTCGCGTAGAATCACTAAATGGTCCACGTAGAACGGGGTGGAGTGCCGGGAGTCCATCGGTGTACGCGAGGCCTAGCATCAGTATAGTCTAAGGCTGGGTGAGGAGTGAGAATGGGAAAATGCTCATAAATCCATGCATGGAGAAGCGTCATATATCCATTGATCTATCTAACGGATGCCTTAGACGCAATTCCCAACTGCCGATATAAATGAGCCAAGGCACCCGCACCCCAGGCATATGTGCTCACTCTATTCAAATGCCGAAGCAGAGCAAGATAAGCTATAGGCACCCGCGTCCTGCTCTTATCGACAAAAAATGTATACCCCAACAAAAAAAAGTAAATACGCTCGTGCTGCACACTCTATCCTACGGCGGCTATCTCTATCTGATACATTTTGAAAATGATTCTTCAGCCACTCTAACCTCACAGACTGACCGCGGACTGATAGAACCTCCTGACGTGCGTCATCCTGTGATACATCCAATAGCTGCACTAGGAGGTCCTCAGCATCCCGATCACTCATCCTATCAATCGACAAGGACACTGGGCACCCATGACACTAATCCCTAATATGGCGGTAACATCATCCAACGTGATTGTCATCCCGCCAAAGGGAAGATGGAAGGTGTTGGTCTCGGGCTGCCATCTCTCTACAAAGCCCAAGACAAGAATCTTATCGGCGAACTGATAAGAGCAATGCACTAGCTCTAGAAGACCAGACTGCTGAACTATACCCCTGAATCTCCTATTCGATTGCCTTGATGCCCACCACTGCCACTCACCTACTTTGGCAGCATGGTTCATGCACTTTAGTGGAGTCCATTCCTACAAAATATAAATGGATAACATGAATAACACCTAACAGCATCGAAATAATACAATAAATAACATACAGTAGAACAACGAACAAATACCTGTTGCCTCCAGATGGAGGCTGCAATATGTGTCCTGAAACTCCTAAGAACAGAGTCATCCTCAGGACCGCCTGGACAAGGACCATCCGCCTCATCATCATCAATATTCATAGCTGGGATGTCCTCGTCTGTTGTCTCATCTGGGAGCGATGGTGCAACAACAACCTCAGGAACCTCAGAAATCTCAATAACATGAGGCGCTTGGGTTCTACGTCTCCTAGCAGACGCAGTGGGTCTAACTTATGAGGGGCCAGCATCCATATCTGAAACATTGCAATATTCATCATTAAAATAAAAATATATCAAAATAATATATTTTATTAAAAATATATAATAATATAAACTCATTTAAAATTATAAACTTTATAATATACTTGATTATAATATAATATACTTATACTTATAATATACTTTATAATATATTATAAATTATACTTTATAATATACTTTATAATATACTTTATAATATACTATAATTATAATATACTTATAATATACTTGATTATTATAATTATTATTATAATACTTTATTATGAAATTATATTTAATAATTTAATTACTTTATTCGGCCGAGCTGGGCCGAACAGATTTAATTATGTTCGACCGAGCTGGGCCGAACATAATTAACTCTGTTCGGCCCAGCTCGGCCGAACAGATGTTTCATTCATTACATCTGTTTGGCCGAGCTGGGCCGAACAAATTTAAATATGTTCGGCCCAGCTCGGCCGAACAGATTAATTATGTTTGGCCCGGTGGGCTGAACAGAGGATCTCTGTTCGGCCATGGTGGCCGAACAGAGATCCCATCTTTGGGATGGAGGGGGAGAGGTGGCGGAGGGGTGGAGCCGTAGGAGAGATGGACGTCGGGGAGGGAGGGGAGGTTGGTTAAAAAAAAAAAAAAAAGCCCTATGGAAGAGAGCGGATCGATGGAGGGAGGGAGGGGAGAAGAACCTACCTGCCGGGAAGCCATCGCCGGGGAAGACGCCGCTGGGGAAGACGCTGCCGGGGAAGCACCGTGAGCGAGAGCGAGCGGACGAGCGCGATCGGACGGGGGGGGAGGAGGGGGGGATACTCAGCAACTTAGGGGGGGGATTGAGGAAGAGGCGACACGGGGAGGGTTGAAGGGGGAAGGGGTAGTTTAGGTATTTTATCATTTTAGGAGGGCTACTTAGTAATTTCTGAGGGTACTAAGTAGAAAAAAACCTCAAAATAGGGGGGCTCCTCAGCGAAAGTCGCGGGCCAAATAACACGGCCCATGATAATTTGGGCCATGGGCCGTGCTGAGCCTAAATTTTTTTTTACCGTGCCAGGCATTAAATAGTTGTTCAGTGCCTAAGCACTGAGCCGTGCCTAGGCACGGCCCTGGCATGGCTCAGGGCCGTGCTGGCACAACGGGTCGGCTCAGGCCCGTCTTGGGCTATACCGTACTGGGCCAGTAGAAATTTTTTTTTTAGTCCGGTACGGTACGATTTACTAGGCCATGCCGACACGATTCATGTGAGTCTAGGCTGTGCCGTGCCGTGCCGTGCCGTGCCATGGGCGGCATGGCCTAGTGCCTACCTTTATTAGCTACAGCAAGGAACGGTTTATAAACGGGTTGGAGGTAATCAGATAAATAACCGATGTCAAAATAAGGTCCGGCTGCTTCTAAGACCAGCCTCATTCGATTTGATTCTTGATCTTCAGAGTTAATTCCTCTAATCAATTCCTCTGATCTAAGAGCAAACTGATTTTTTTTTAAAAATTATAAGCTATGGTTTCAAAAAAATAAAGTTTATTTTTTGTATTATCGGAGAGGAATCAAACTTAGGTTATAAAAGACACCACATTAGTGTTTACCTTCCAAAAAAAAAAAAAAAGAAAAAAAAAAAAAAAGACAACCCATTAGTTGCCTATGTAAATTGTAAAGAATCCTTATATTATTAATGAGTCAACATATAATATATAGATTTAAAAATATTATAAGCTAGCAAATAAAGAAAAAATTGAATTTGATGCAATATGAAACTATGAGGCCAATTTCAAGTTGGGTCAGCTCAATGTTTGCTCCAAAAATCTTGAAGTTAATATAAGTACTTGTTTAGTGCGTCAAGATGAGGCTTTGGAGTGAAAATCAAAATTTTGATTTTAATTATTTATTTGAATATAATTAAAATTTGATTTTAATTTTATCATTGAAAGATTAAAAATCAGGATTCTTATTTAAAATTATGATTTTTACTCCAACCGTGACTACTCAATATTGCTTATGAGCCCTTTATCACAATATTTTATTGTATATATTATCATATATTAAAAAAGTAAAATGGCATTCAAATCTTAGGGATAGACACTAGCTGTCTTCTTCTTTTTCTAATTGTTAAGAAAAGAGGAGCTAAAAAAAATTCACCATGCTCATCAATATATAAATAATTACCATTAAAACTATTTTATTCTATGATTTTGAGGAATTAAGATTGAAAATTCAATTTTGAAGTTTGTACGAACCTAAGAACAATAAATCTAATTCTGATATTGATTCTCATGTGAAGCAAACGGATGGTAATAGATGAAGAAATGAGTTATTATGATTTTAATTTCAGTGAAATTTGATTTCGACTTCGACTCTAATTTTAATGTACAACCAAATGGATCTTAAATAGGGTTGGCTTTATATTTTAAGAACCAATCCAACTTAATTTTAATGCCTTTAGTCATGGGATTTAAGCGGTGGTTGACTAGTTAAAATGGTAAAAAGTTTTATAGCTAATTTTATGTTATTTATAATTAGAATGCAAAACATGTTCAATACAAACATGATTAACATAATAAATATGAATTATAAATTATAAAATAAAAAATGAAAAATAAGTTATAAAAAATAAAGAAATACATAGAATGCATAGACATTTATATATATGTAGAGAAACACCCAATAGAAAAAAAAAAAGAAAAACAAAGGGTATGGATCAAATGAGAAAAACAAAAAAAATGTAATAAAATAAGAAAAAAAACTTTGGAAATATAAAAATATGACAATATAAAAAGCTTAAATATATAAGAAATTAAATGACATAAACTTAAGTGATGTATATATAATAAAATATATATATATAATAAAAAATATTAAATAAGAAAATATAATGATAAAAATAAATAAAATTATGATTGAAATTTTTAATTAGCATATCTATGAAGCTTTTCATCTCTATCTCTATTGATCATTTTTGTATATATCTTTAACAAGTTTAAGAATCACAAATAATTAAAAAAATAAAAATATCGAGTTAGAATAGTTAGTGCATTCTTCTTAAAATACTTTTAAGTGAAAATCCTTTCAAGATAAAAATTGATATCATTTAATATATTCCATAATGTATGAAATATCTATAATTAAAAAATAACAAAATTTAGAAACCTTTTACTTGTACATCAAATTGATACAGAATGAAAAATTTTAATAGTAAAATGCTATAATACTTTTAATATATATACATAAACATTCAAATCAGCTTAATATTTGATTTGTCTATATTTTAAAGCATTTAGATTAATATCGATGGATTAGACTTGCAAATCATAATATATATATATTTTAATTCATTAAATATATTGCTATCTTTCATTTTATATGAGCAGAAGGCCTTTGAAATTAATGAGATTAATCCTATCAATTTTCATTATTAAAAATACATCATATGCACACCTAATTACATATCAACATCTAATACATGTATGTACATATACATTGATTTATATGACCATATATGTATACAACTTTACATTATTATTATTATTATTATTTTAATTTTAATTTTTTTTTGATACAAGCGAAACTTTACATTATTTCATATATTAGCTAATGTCATAAAGTTATCAATTATCATTCCAAACATTTTGATCATTTTATTTATTTCAATAGGGTTGCGCGTGTATATAGAGATTTATATAGAGCCGCCGATTTTACACGCAGTCTTATAATTTTGATTGCCGATTATAGGCGCCGGACTCTTCGAATCATTCCGCCCACTGCGAGATCTCCATTTCGAGAACCCCTAATCGAGTCTATAGCTCAAATATTAGGGTTTCGACTTTCGAATCCTTTGAACCTCCTGAAACCCGACCAAGCGTAGATTTTCTTACTTACAGAGATGGATTTATAGCTCAGTTGACCAGGATCGCGTCTTCGGTGGTTTAGAGATGGCGTCCGTGATGACCGGCGGCCAGGGCCCGACGCTGAAGAGGCGGGAATCAACGGCGACAAAGGAAGGGGATAAGCTCATTGTCACTCCATTGGGCGCCGGCAATGAGGTGGGGCGCTCCTGTGTCTATATGTCTTACAAAGGGAAGGCCGTCTTGGTACTGAAGCTTTAACCTTTCTTTTTCTCATTTTGTCTGCTGTTGTATCTGCTATGGATTCATTTCTTGGTTTCTGCGAGAATGAGGGTGGTTTTGTTTTGTGGTGGCAGTTCGACTGTGGAATTCATCCGGCGTACTCGGGGATGGCCGCCTTGCCGTATTTTGATGAGATCGATCCTTCGACCATTGTCACGCCCCAGACCCTATATTGGATATAGGGGTGGCAACCCGCCGCATGTCTGGCATGCAAGACGTTCCCAAATATAACATTTAATACCAGAAGTGGTAATAATTATATATCGTCCAATTTAAATGGTTCTGAATACAAATCATAATCATAGGTTTTAGGCTACATGCCCACCATACATAAGTCACTGGGGTTACAACAAAATGTTGGATTTTAGTTTCCTCTGAATGAAGCTCCAACTACCCCAGATCCCATTCTTCAGTTCTGTGGCTCTGAAAAACATTGTAAGATTTATATGAGCTTACACTCAATAAGTAAGCCTACTATTTAAATAATCATTTCATCAGAATATTATCAAACCATATTTCCATGTATAAAACTTCCAATTTCAAATACATTCATCATGTTATCAAAACATGTATATCATCAGCTCAAATAATTTTGGAAGCTTAATTATACAATAAATACTGAAATATGCAATGTAAGCAAATCCACTGTATTCATATAATTATTAATTCCTTATGTGTCCCACGGCCCTACAACACCCATCTGGTGTATCACTCTTTAATGTCCCCTAAGAGGAAGGGTCCTGGTACCAGCGTTATGCCATATATCATAACCAATCACAACACATCCTCTAGATGTGTGTGCGTTATGCAATATATCAATCACATCACATCCTCTAGATGTGTGTCCTCCACATATCTCCCCCTGTGGAGGTGGGTTCCGTATCTCTCAGCATTTCACATCATATGAGAACTGCGGCGACACATATCATCATCATATTTGCATGTAGTATATCATGCATCATCATGAGCATAAGCTCCTCATATCATATATACAGTGATTTGTACATTCATAGCATAAAATACATCAATAATACCAGTATATTTTTGCAAAGCCAAAATAATTACATCATTCAATTTTTGCACATTTATAATCCATTACTTTGCAAAATATCAGTAATCACATATATTATAGCAGATTCCCAATTGTATAACAAAATTCCATTTTGTCGCATTTTTCCAAATAATGTAATATATCCATAATTTTCATATTTAAATAAATTATGAAAATTATAATAAATGGCTTACTTACCTCCCGGCGCTAATCCAAAGATGTAATTCGGCTATTTAAGCACATGGGTACCTACAGCATCAATTTCCCAATTTTTAGTCCCCAAAAGTAGCATATCAAAATAGCTTTTAGCTCTACCCAATTTTAATCCCGGGGCCAACTTGGGGCTTGAATATCTTCCAATATATAAGTCCAAATGGGAAAATAAATATATCCCCAGAAACTAGAATCAACACTGATCCGGGGCATATTTTTATTTTTCCATTTTGAACTCAATACGGGGTCCAAATCGTGGCCCCAAATTTGCTCGCGAGCCGGCCCAACAGGGCCCAACGTGGGTCGGCCCAAGCCGGCCCACGTCTTCTTCTTCTTCCCCCGCCTCCTCCCCTGTTTCGCCCGAAACAGGGGGAGGCTGTGCCGGCGGCCAGGGCCACCGCCGGCCCAATTCAGGGTGGCCCGGCCGTCGGCGGCCGGGCCAGAGCCGGTCGTGGCGACGGCCGGCTCCCTCTCTCTCTCTTTCTCCCTCAATTTCTCTCTCTCTCTCGCTCGATCCGCGGCATGCGATTCGTGCCGGTGGCACGGCCGGCCATCGTGGCCGGCCGGATCCTCACCGGACGGTTGCTTGCCGTCGGTGAGGCCCCCTGGCCGATGCCCAGGCCCGGCGAGGCTCCGGGTACTCCGCCGGGCCCGAACCAAGCCGTGAACCGGCTTGGTTCTCTCTCAATTTCTCTCTGTCTCTCTCTCTGCAACTCTCCCTCTCTCTCTCTTACTACGGCCGGCCTTGGGGAAGAGCTCATGGAGGAGGAGGGGCGTTCCCCTCCTCCTTATATAGCGGCAAGGGGAGGGTTATCCCTCCCCTGTACCACGTGTGAAGGGGGCGCGTCGGCGCCCCCTTCCTTGACTGGCTGCGGCAAGGATGCCGCAGCAGTCAAGAATGGCGGAGGAAGGGGCGGCGCCCCCCTTCCCCCGTCAACAATGGCGGATCCTCCCACGTGAGGATCCGCCAAAGGGACAGGGCATCACATTCTTCCCTCCTTATAAAAATTTCGGCCTCGAAATTTGGGTATCACATATAACATTTTAATCTTCTTTACATATGTTAATTTGCAAACAATTGAGGATATTTTTCTTTAATTTCTTCCTCAAGCTCCCAAGTAGCTTCCCTCTCAGAATGGTTACTCCATTGAACCTTGACATAAGGAATACTACGCCGTCTTAAAACTTGATCCTTGCGGTCCATAATGTGCACAAGATGATCTTCATAGGTCAATTCTTCTTTAAGCTAAATTGGTTCACATAACGAGGTTTGAAATATACTTCCTCTGTCATAAAGATATGAAACACATTGAACACTACAAAGAGTAATGAAAGCAGTGCTAAGCTATAAGACACTTCCTTTATCTTGATCAAAGTTTCAAATGACCCAATGTTTTGTGGCTCAAGTCACCTCTAACACAGACCTCATAACATCATTGGTTAGCAAAACAACCTGAAATTTCAAATCTTTTTGCTTAACATCAACATAACTTTTCTATTAACTCAGAGCTACATGAAGCTGCTTTGATTAATGATACTTTTCATAGCTCTAAACAAGCTCAGTTCAAAATTGTCGTTCTCACTTCATCTTAATATGAAGGAAATCTATACCTTATATCGTAGACAATTGAAATGAATCCATTTGAATATTGGCTTGGTAATCGAAAATAAGCAATTTCATTAAGGTTAAGAACAATACCAAGCACCTCTTAAATCCATCACACAGGCTCACAGTATAACATCTAAAATCTTATTGGTTTCTGCAGTTGTCTATTACATGTATAATGTCTTCCATACTTAAGGTTAGCAACATATCAGGTACTCTCGATTCCTTGATAAGACAGTTCGAAATTCTTGTGAATTAAATATAAGATAGTTTTCTTCCAATGCTCTCTCAACTCATAAATAGTTGAATGTGCCATTAATCATTACGACACTTATTTTAATCATCATAACATACTTGGTTTCACTCTTGAATACTTCAAGCTAACATCAATGAACATTAAGCCAATCATTTAGGATATCTTCATAATTATCATAATCAACTAATTTAATTTCTTTGAATAATAGTGCCATCATTAATCATCAGTATAATTATTTTATCTCCTTCATATTATCAATAATACCACCATAACCAATCAATTCCTCTGAATAGGTCAGTATATCCTCAATAAATAATGTAATTTAAATGATTCAAATTCTTGAATCGATTATTTCGTTACCAATGATTATCAAAATCATCAATGTCCCATGCCATAACATGACCAACTAATTTAAACCCTTCAAATATCTCAAAGTGACTTCACTAATCTAGCTCAGATAGGATACAAGACTTATAAGGTCAATAAAGATTGAAAATGCACTTACCATTCGAAAGACATAATTAAAATTATAGTAATCTCTCTATGACTTGAAAGTGATAATAGATGTACCCTTAACCATAATCCATAACTGATAATAATCAAAAATAAAATCATCTCCCTCTATTTTCTTAATAATTATGCCACTTATGGCTGATTGATAATTATCCATCCTGAGAAAGATATCTACTAGGAAATATGAAGAAAGGTACAATAAGTATGCACGATAATTAATGAATAGATATCTTGATTTAGAAATCTATTAACAGATGAAAATTCCCATGAAATTCTTTATCAGTGAAATTTATCTTATTCTCATTATTGCTAAAATCTTTCACTTTCTACATCAAAATATTTGATCATTTATAGCCAAAATCGGTTCTAAGGATTAATAAAGATTTAATAGAGTCTACTGCTCTCAAAAACTTAAACAGTAATTGTCTCAGAATTTAAAATTTTATATTCTTCCTAAATGGTCCATCAAGATATAATATGCAGTCAACTATTTCATTAGCATCAATATCAACCATCTCCACATCTAGCAAATTAACAATCAGTTTTGAACATGCAATATCCATAATAAAGTTCTCTTAATAAAATTCACTATATATACTTATCCATCCAGATTCAAATTCAGAAAGTACTCAATTGTGAGAGATCAAAAACATGTAATTAACTATTTCATTCTTAAAATATCATCAATATTAATCATCCATATAACCGGCAGATTAGCTCATAATCTTAAACTTACAATATCAACAATGTAAGTTCTACAAATAAAAATTCATTATATACATCCACATTCAAATTTAGATTTACTAACTCCAAATCCACATATCAACTCAATTGCAATATGAACATAATGATGATATCTCAGTCATATTAGTCATCAATTGCAATTTTCCACTATTATGTTTATTCCATATATTCATCTATCTTTTAATGCATATCCAATTAAAATTTTATCTCCCATATTATTTAAAGGTCTGAAATTGCTACGAATCATTTCCAACAAGTTTAATGGAGCTAAAACCTCTAGAAGCCCCTAGGCTTCCCTACTGGTCAAGGCTACCAGCCAGGGAGCCCACATAATTTCATTGGCTTGCGATGGTTCATTCTCAATTCCTATCAAACTTGTAATTCTTGATAAACTTTAAATTTCAAGCTTCCAAAGCATAATTCATGAAATTCCTTGAAAGTCATAATTGTCTCAATGTCATCCAAGTATTTTGCCTAGAGTGTCATTATGCATATGTCCCTAAGGTCAAAACAGTTATCATGTCAATATGTCCGTGTCCCTAGGGTCATAACCTAAGCTCTGATACCATATAAGCTGTCACGCCCCAGACCCTATATTGGATCTAGGGTGGCAACCCGCCGCATGCCTGGCATGCAAGGCGTTCCCAAATATAACATTTAATACTAGAAGTGGTAATAATTATATATCGTCCAATTTAAATGGTTCTGAATACAAATCATAATCATAGGTTTTAGGCTACATGCCCACCATACATAAGTCACTGGGGTTACAACAAAATGTTGGATTTTAGTTTCCTCTGAATGAAGCTCCAACTACCCCAGATCCCATTCTTCAGTTCTGTGGCTCTGAAAAACATTGTAAGATTTATATGAGCTTACACTCAATAAGTAAGCCTACTATTTAAATAATCATTTCATCAGAATATTATCAAACCATATTTCCATGTATAAAACTTCCAATTTCAAATACATTCATCATGTTATCAAAACATGTATATCATCAGCTCAAATAATTTTGGAAGCTTAATTATACAATAAATACTGAAATATGCAATGTAAGCAAATCCACTGTATTCATATAATTATTAATTCCTTATGTGTCCCACGGCCCTACAACACCCATCTGGTGTATCACTCTTTAATGTCCCCTAAGAGGAAGGGTCCTGGTACCAGCGTTATGCCATATATCATAACCAATCACAACACATCCTCTAGATGTGTGTGCGTTATGCAATATATCAATCACATCACATCCTCTAGATGTGTGTCCTCCACATATCTCCCCCTGTGGAGGTGGGTCCCGTATCTCTCAGCATTTCACATCATATGAGAACCGCGGCGACACATATCATCATCATATTTGCATGTAGTATATCATGCATCATCATGAGCATAAGCTCCTCATATCATATATACAGTGATTTGTACATTCATAGCATAAAATACATCAATAATACCAGTATATTTTTGCAAAGCCAAAATAATTACATCATTCAATTTTTGCACATTTATAATCCATTACTTTGCAAAATATCAGTAATCACATATATTATAGCAGATTCCCAATTGTATAACAAAATTCCATTTTGTCGCATTTTTCCAAATAATGTAATATATCCATAATTTTCATATTTAAATAAATTATGAAAATTATAATAAATGGCTTACTTACCTCCCGGCGCTAATCCAAAGATGTAATTCGGCTATTTAAGCACCTGGGTACCTACAGCATCAATTTCCCAATTTTTAGTCCCCAAAAGTAGCATATCAAAATAGCTTTTAGCTCTACCCAATTTTAATCCCGGGGCCAACTTGGGGCTTGAATATCTTCCAATATATAAGTCCAAATGGGAAAATAAATATATCCCCAGAAACTAGAATCAACACTGATCCGGGGCATATTTTTATTTTTCCATTTTGAACTCAATACGGGGTCCAAATCGTGGCCCCAAATTTGCTCGCGAGCTGGCCCAACAGGGCCCAACGTGGGTCGGCCCAAGCCGGCCCACGTCTTCTTCTTCTTCCCCCGCCTCCTCCCCTGTTTCGCCCGAAACAGGGGGAGGCTGTGCCGGCGGCCAGGGCCACCGCCGGCCCAATTCAGGGTGGCCCGGCCGTCGGCGGCCGGGCCAGAGCCGGTCGTGGCGACGGCCGGCTCCCTCTCTCTCTTTCTCCCTCAATTTCTCTCTCTCTCTCTCGCTCGATCCGCGGCATGCGATTCGTGCCGGTGGCACGGCCGGCCACCGTGGCCGGCCGGATCCTCACCGGACGGTTGCTTGCCGTCGGTGAGGCCCCCTGGCCGATGCCCAGGCCCGGCGAGGCTCCGGGTACTCCGCCGGGCCCGAACCAAGCCGTGAACCGGCTTGGTTCTCTCTCAATTTCTCTCTGTCTCTCTCTCTGCAACTCTCCCTCTCTCTCTCTTACTGCGGCCGGCCTTGGGGAAGAGCTCATGGAGGAGGAGGGGCGTTCCCCTCCTCCTTATATAGCGGCAAGGGAGGGTTATCCCTCCCCTGTACCACGTGTGAAGGGGGCGCGTCGGCGCCCCCTTCCTTGACTGGCTGCGGCAAGGATGCCGCAGCAGTCAAGAATGGCGGAGGAAGGGGGCGGCGCCCCCCTTCCCCCGTCAACAATGGCGGATCCTCCCACGTGAGGATCCGCCAAAGGGACAGGGCATCACAACCATTGACGTACTTCTCGTGACTCAGTATGTGTTACTCCTCCTCCCTCTCTATAATTGATGATGCAGAAAAGGTTAATTTTTGAAAAATTAAGAATGAACTTGATGCTCAAATGAATTTTGCGAAGTGTGATGATTATGCGAAATGTTTCTAGATTAAATAATAAAAGGAAATTTTGTTCTTATTACGTTTTGTTATTGGCTTATTATGGATTGCCCCGCTAATTTTGGTCATTTCTCAGTATCTGTAGAGTGCTAAAAAGGAATCCTTTGCTTTCGATGGCTTTCCTGAGTTGGAACTAGGATATATCGACATCTAATGTCAAAATTAATGCTTGAATGTTTAAGCATGGATGTATGGTTGTTTAAAACAATGTAAACGGTTATTGTCAATGTTTGCTTGATAAAATAGATGGTGTGGGAGACAAACAAAATTCCAGTGAAATCCCCAGAAATTGGATAGCAAGAAGAAGATCACTCTCCAACCTAGAGTTGCTCCTTTAACTGAAAATGTATGAAAAGATCATCTTACTTTCACATCCTAAAATCTGATGCGATCACAGTTTATTTTGTTATTGTTGGAAGAAGGAAATATTGAATAGTTTTTCTATTGCATTGTAAACGGAAGGATTACATAATATTTATAGACCCTTAAAGAAACAGAATAATTAAAGCAAATATGGAAACCAGCAAAAATAAGTAAACATAATTCCCTAGATAACAATTTCCAAAACTCAAGTCCAAGATGAGCTTGGGATACGAAGAGTCTCTTCAATTTCCAATAGCTTGGGATACGAAGAGTCTTTTCAATTTCCAACAGCTTCCCTTAGACCGAAGTCATCTTGACCATGCCGATCAGTCTCTTGAGTTTGAGGAAGAAATCTGACTTCAACGGCTTAGTGAACATATCAGCCACTTGGTCTTCGTTTTGCAATACTGCAGCACAATCTCCTCAGATTTCACCAGATCTCGAACGAAGTGGTACTTTATATCAATGTGCTTGCTTCTTCCATGGAAGACTGGATTTTTTGCAAGGGCAATTGCTGACTTGTTGTCACAATAAATCATCGTCGAATGCTTCTGCTTATGCTGTAACTCAGCAAGCATCGAACGCAACCAAACTGCTTGAGTAGCACAATAAGCCGCTGCTATATATTCCGCTTCAGCGCTGGACAAAGCAACCACCTGCTGCTTCTTTGAAGACCAGGAAAAAATTTCATTTCCTAAAGAGAAAATATACCCGGAAGTACTCTTTCTTTCTCCAATATCACCTTCCCAATCACTGTCTGTGTATCCTACAAGCTGAAAAACATTAGAAGCAGTATAGAATACACCATCATTTATAGTACCTTTAATGTATCGTAGAATTCTTTTTGCCGCCTGCAAATGTGATTGTCTAGGAATCTCCATAAATCTGCTTATCATTCCAACACTAAAAACAAGATCTGGCCTGGTAGAAGTCAAATATCTCAGACTCCCGACTAGCCTCTTGAAATAAGTAGGATCGACTTCGGAACCACTTCCGTCTTTTGTCAACTTCAATCTGTCCTCCATGGGAGTGCTAATTGGTTTACAAGTAGCCATCTTAAAACGCTCAAGAATATCCTTGGCATACTTTTGTTGACAAATAAAAATACCATCCTCCGATTGTGTAACTTCTAGGCCGAGAAAATAATACATCAGACCCATGTCCGCCATCTCAAACTCATGAGTCATAGCCTCCCTGAAGTCACAAATCATCTCTTAACAATCTCCAGTAAATATGAGATCATCGACATATAAGCAAACAATGAGCATCTCACCATTCAAGCCAATTTTTACATATAAAGTATGCTCATAAGGACACCTAGTAAAACCGTTATTCAGAAAATAAGAATCAATTCTGGTATACCATGCTCGTGGGGCTTGCTTAAGGCTGTAAAGAGCTTTCTTCAATTTGTAGACAAAGCCCTCTTATCCTTTCTTGATATAACCCTCAGGTTGATCCACATACACCTCCTCCTCAAGTACGCCATTGAGAAATGCGGACTTGACATCCATTTGATGCATTTTCCAGCATCTTTGAGCAGCTAAAGCAAAAATCATACGAATAGTATCCATCCTCGCAACCGGAGCAAATACCTCAAAATAGTCAATCCCGGGTTTTTGTTTGTAACCCTTGACTACAAGCCGAGCCTTCAACCGATCAACATCACCATTAGGCTTGTACTTGATCTTATAGACCCACTTTACGCCGATGGACTTCTTGCCTTCTGGAAGAGAAGTGACCTCCCATGTATCATTTTTCTCGATTGCATGGATCTCATCATCCATCGCACGAACCCAATCATCATCTTGGGAAGCGTCCTGAAACTTTGTGGGATGACAATCTGCAAAAAGAGCAAAATTGATAATTTCTTCATCAGAGGGATCATCATCTTTTGACAAAATGCAATCCCTTAAACGAGTTGGCAAAACTCGTTCTCGCCGTGGACGTGAGGAACTTTCAGTAAGATGTTCGACAGGATTTGATGAAGTAACTGCTGTTGTAGTCCCTGCTATCGAACCTGGTTCCATCGAAGTTGCTACTGGTTCAGATTGACTATCTGAATCGGGCTGAACCGTCTCCTCCTCATCTAGGACGAAGCGAAACTGCTTCTTTTCTTCTGAGCTCCAAGTCCACTCTCCTTCCTCGTCGAAGGTAACATCTCGACTGATAATGACCTTTTTTGTTACTGGATTATACAATCGATAACCCTTTGTCTCATTGCTGTAACCGAAGAAGATGCACTTCTCGCTCTTCTCATCAAGCTTCTTACGTAGCTCATTTGGCACATGGGCATAAGCAATACACCCAAACACACGAAGATGCAGAACTGAAGGGATTCGACCACTCCATACCTCCGTCGGTGTCTTGAACTCAAGACCTTTAGTGGGACATCTGTTCAACAAATAAATAGCACAAGCAACCGCCTCCGCCCAGAAATGCTTTGGCAAATGTTTAGAATGAAGCATAGTACGTACCATATCGATAATAGTGCGGTTTTTCCTTTCTGCTACTCCGTTCTGTTGAGGAGTATACCGTGCTGTCAATTGATGCTTGATGCCGCATTGCTTGAAGAAACCATCACCAACTAAATATTCTGTGCCACGATCAGTTCGGAGAATCCAAATTTTGTGCCCACTTTGGTTTTCAACATAGGCTTTAAACACTTTGAAAGCATCGATGGCGTCGGACTTCTGCTTCAAGAAATAAACCCATGTTTTTCTGCTAAAGTCATCGATGAAGGTAGCAAAATACCTGTACCCTCGATTCGACGATTCATCGAGCGGTCCGCAGAGATCAGAGTGAACTAACTCCAATGGCTTCATCACTCTCCATGATTGTCCTGAAGGGAAGCTTTCTCTAGATTTCTTCCCAATGACGCATGGTTCGCAGATCTCCTTTGGAGAAGAAATTTTGGACATACCTCGCACCATCTTCTTTCGACACAATAGCTTCAAGCTGTTGAAATTCACATGTCCGAACCGCTTGTGCCAAAGCCATGAAGAATCGTGCACTGAGGCACTAAAACACGATGTAGCATAATTAATATACAAAGGAAAAAGGCGATTTTGAGCCATTTTTACCTTCGCAATCAATCCTCCTTTGCCATCATGAATCATGCAAACCTCATCCTTGATGATGATGCGATAGCCTCGCTCGGACAACTGTCCTATGCTCAGGAGATTCTCTCGAAGGCCAGGAACATAATGGACGTTGGAAATGGTTGAAACTGATCCATCTTTTATCTTGATTTTAATGCTTCCCTTTCCCATGATAGGAAATTTTGTATCATTCCCGAACCTCACCTCCGAACGAAAGGTGTCATCGAAATGTGAGAATAACTTCTTTTCACCACACATGTGATTACTGCATCCAGTGTCTAAGTACCAAACATTCTTATGGTTCTCCACCGAAGCATCACACGTGAATAAAAGAGCATTATCATGCTCATCATCAAATCTGTCGACAGAACTTGCTACTTTAGCATGAAACTTTTGACCACCAGTTCTTTTGCTTCGACACTCAGATTTATAATGCCCATACTTTTTACAATTAAAACATTGAATATGGGACTTATCTTTTTGTTGTCGAGGTTGCTTCTCCTGCCGCCTTTTATCTTTCATTTGAGTAGAAAGATTCTTCTTATCATCAGGCAACACCAACTGGCTTTGAAGAGCCTCCTCCACCGTCTTGGCCTCCACCGTCTTGGACTTCTCCTTGAGTCGTTGCTCATGCATTTGTAGAGAGCCAACCAACTCATCCACGGTCAAAACAGAGAGGTCACGTGACTCTTCAATGGAAGTTACAATATATTCAAACTGTAACGTTAGCGTCCGAAGGATCTTCTCGACAATAAGTTGATCACCAATAGTCTCACCATTGGCCTTCATTTGATTGACAAGAGTCAAGACCCATGAGAAATAGTCGGAAATGGACTCCGACTTTTCCATCTGAAGGAGCTCATATTGTCGACGAAGAGTCTGAAGCCGAACCTTCTGGACCTTCTCAACACCTTTGTAAATTTTGATGAGAGTATCCCATGCTTCCTTTGCTGTCTTCGAATTCGCCACTTTTTCAAATATTGACGAATCTATCGCTTGAAAGATGTAAAAGAGAGCCTTACGATCTTTCTTACGATTTTCTTTTGTTGTCTTCTGCTCCTCCGTTGTCGAATCTGCCGTTGCTCCTGGCTCGACGAATCCTTCTTCAATAATCTCGGTCAGCTCCTGAAAACCGAACAGCACCTCCATCTGGATCTTCCAATGCTCAAAATTCTTCCCATCAAACCTTGGGAGTTGAGGTTGGACATTCCCGACACTACTCACAGAAGCCATCCTATCCGAGAACAACTTAGCCAACTGGCTCTGATACCAGATGTTGGAAGAAGGAAATATTGAATACTTTCTATTGCATTGTAAACGGAAGGATTACATAATATTTATAGACCCTTAAAGAAACAGAATAATTAAAGCAAATATGGAAACCAGCAACAATAAGTAAACATAATTCCCTAGATAACAATTTCCAAAAACTCAAGTCCAAGATGAGCTTGGGATACGAAGAGTCTCTTCAATTTCCAATAGCTTGGGATACAAAGAGTCTTTTCAATTTCCAACAGTTATTGACTGATGGGCAAATAGTATGCAGAATTTTTTTTGAAGCACTCCAGTACCTTTTGACTTGTTGTTGGTAGATGTGCATTTTACACCAAGATATGACTAACCTCTTCTCGAACCATCTCATGAGCAAGATTGGAAACTCACGCATGCAATCAAATGACCATTTAAGTTACTTTGATGCAAGAAATTTAGTCTCATTGCCTCACCCACTGGGTGCTTAAGCTCACCATAACTTTTGAGTGCATATAGGCCCACCACACTAAGCCCACTTGAACTACCAACTCTTATGGTTTATCTTGGGACTCAGTGGGCACCAACAGATGTACCCAGAATGCGATTCGGAATTGCTTCACCATTGGATCTGGATGACATTAAGAATCAAAGAAGCCTGACAAGTCTTCTTTTGGTGGCTTAAAGTATATGTTTCATCAGATTGATGGTCTCCATGACTGTGTCCAGAATCCAGCTTTAATGTTTTGGATTGTGGTAGCCACTGTTCCCAGATCCACAATTGGTTCTGCATGATGCTAGGAGACGAAGAGACCTGATGAGTCTTCTTTAATATTTGTTCAGTAGATCATTGACTAGACCTGTAAATTAGATTTTATATCCATTGGAATGTTCTGTTAACACCGAATATGCAGCCTTAATCATCTTGCAATTTAATTGTTGAAACCGTGAATCATGCTTTCTGCACCCAACATGTAAACATGCTGGGATTGTGATAACTCAAATCTGCAACCATGGAAAATCATACAGTTGTATAGTAGTAATGACTTTGAAATTATGCACTAGTCATATGAGTTATTCTTGGAATATTGGCACCAAAATGGATCCTAGGAGCTCAAGTTTATTCACCAAACATTATTGTTATAGGAATTGTAGAAGCATAGCCTTCAATATCCTTTGATTGAGAACAATTGGAAAAGAAGCCCAGCTCTGTCTTTAAGCAACAAGAAGTCATCTCTTTTCTCAGTTGAAGGTATGAAGTAACTCTATGTATTGTTTTATGACTTCAATATCCGAACCAACAAAGATAGTAAGTCGCAGCAAGAGTGGAATTAAAAAGAAATAAAGAAGGAGAAAAAACTTACCAAGACCTGAAGCTTCTCTTTCTTCTTTAATGGATGATGCGTGTCGTAGCGCAACGATTAAAACACCTTAATTTCACTAATAGAATAGTGAGAGTAAGGGATCGATTCCACAGAGACTTTAGTAATTATCTTGAAACAAATTTATAAATTTAACTAAATAAATAATTAATAGTACAAAATAATCAAGATATGGTCTATCTTATAAGAGCACGGTCCGTACCCATAGATCACGACCCGTCCCTTTTAAGCATAGATCAGTCTAAATTATTTTTACTTAAATATAATTTAATAACAATTAAACATGAATAGAAACTTTATTTCATATTAATTTAAAAGTTATGACATTAAGAAGGCAACAGATTGCAATAAATTCCTGAATCAAACCGGGCCCTCCTCTGCATACGCCTCCAAGCCACGGACGCCTCTTCTGGGAACAGAGCCACGAACCACCAATGGCCTAGAACCTGGGAACACTTGAGAATAGTTGGGAATATGGCAGCCTTTACTCTTGGAACCTTGGGAACAACCGCCTGGAAACAGAGCTTCTGTTCTTCCTCCGCCTCCAAGCCACGATACGCAAAGAGCTCACGGATGCAGCGCCTTCACGGACGTCTTTCTCCCTCAAACGAAGCCTCCTTGACTCTCCCAATCGCCTGGAACAGAGCTTTCTCATGGCATGAAACAGAGCACCTTCTCACGGCATGAGCGGATGCAGATCCTTGGACGGGCACCGCATGAGAGCTCTCCTCCTCCTACGAAGCCTCCTTGCTGCTATTTGTAGAAGTCCGGACGCGGCCCAGACGCGGAGAAGCAACGGGATTCTGTTGCCAAAACAGAGACGACGCGGAGAAGCAACGAGCAGCACGGAGAAAATCCCGGAGATTTTGTGGATAAAATCAAAATTCCTTCCAGATGAATTTAAGTCTTCCAATTTGATAATCTCCTATCCAATTTATTCCTTAATTGGTGGAGAAAAAGATTGAATTTGAATAGGAGAAGAATCGTGCGAAAAGAAGGCAGTTTCTATTGAGAAGACGATGAAGTTGGCATTGGGTTTGCCGACTTTGCTTTAAAATGTATGCTAAATCCTTATAAAATTAATTCCAAGCTCGTTTTAAGTCCGATTCGAGTGCCGTTTGCATCGTTAAATTCCTAAAATCGAGCTCTTTAAATTGATAAGGTTTTACCTAAAATATTATATAAATTATTAAAATATTAAATAATAATAGGTACGTTGAATTATTAATTAATAGATTTAGTGATAATTATTTATGCGTTTATCACTCCCCCCAACTTGAATCTTACTCGTCCTCGAGCAAATAAGAAAATTTAGAAATATGTACTAAGCTAGTCCAAGAATTGATATTTATCTTATAGTTCTTCTTAAAAATTTTTGGTTAGATCATAAGGGAGATACTTCATTGGATTATTAAGTTTACCCATTTAGTGATAAAGTGTAGTCCATAAGAATTTATAGAGGTCTTCCTTCACCAACTTTCCACTTCTCTAATTAAGTCTTCTAACTTAATTTGGGTTGGGTGTAATGTCTTTTATACTTTAGTTCTTTTATTTATTTATTTATTTATTTGTAAAGTCAGTGCAATGTCCTAACCCCTTGCTTTCTAATTAACCCTTGTAGCGAGCTTTAGGCCAATGGCTCCCAAACCAATTGGTTTTAGGGCATTAGGTGTAAAACACCCCTCGGACTTACTGACTCGAGTCAAAAAGGCTTTAGGTAGGACTGACTCTACTTAGGTTCTTTTGCATTCTCACCTTTTTACACGAACAACTTTACTTTCTTAGGTGACGGGGCCCGATTACTTAGTGAACAATGCTAAGAACCTAATTTATTAACTTTGAGAGATTTTTTTTTAATAACATTTTCACCCATACCCTTATTAAGTAGATTGTACTATTAAGATCAGTGGTCAGGAGGGTCTGAGATTATTCTAAAAATTTTTCTGGCTAAACCCTACCTTTTATTAGGTTTTCTTAATAATTTATTCCTTAGTATCTCAAAAATAATCTAACCATTATTCATTAATCAAACTGCTTGATTAACTTCAAATCGAGACAGAATTTGGTACACACATCTGATTATAGTTTTACTCGAGGATTTACTTATTCTTTTTCCTCCCCCCAACTTAATTTCCATTGTCCCTAATGGAAGAAAAATTAATTTCAAGAAAAAATACTACCTGGTAGAGTATTTGAAGGTTGGACGTTTCATTGTTGCCATCTTCTTTCAATCTGCTTATGTTACTCTTCTCTGGTCATACTAAAAGAACATACTAAAAGAACAGAAAGTTAAAAATAACTAATAAACTGGGTTGCCTCCCAAGACCGCTAAGTTTAAAGTCTTCAGCCAGACTGTGCTACTTATTATGATAATGTTGGGTTCACAAAATCAATTGATTCAACAATTTCTCTATCATTAATTTCTTCTATATATGGTTTCAAACGTTGGCCATTTACTTTGAATGTATTTCCTTGCTTGGGGTCTTTAAGCTCTACAGCTCCATGGGTAAATACTTGAGTTACTATAAAAGGTCCATTCCATCGTGAACGAAGTTTTCCGGGGAAAATGTGTAATCTTGAATTGTAAAGCCATACTTTTTGATTTGGTTCAAAAATTTTTCTACTAATAAATTTGTTATGATATACTTTGGTTCGTTCTTTATAAATTTTTGAGCTTTCATATGCATCATTTCGTAGCTCTTCTAACTCATTTAATTGGAGTTTCCTATTGACACCTGCATTTTTCATATCATAATTAAATTGCTTGATGGCCCAAAATGCACGGTGTTCTAATTCTACAGGTAAATGATAGGCTTTTCTAAATACGAGCCTGTAAGGAGACATTCTTATGGGAGTTTTAAATGCAGTACGATAAGCCCATAATGCATCATCCAAATGTTCTGACCAATCTTTCCTATCGGGTCTCACCGTTTTCTCAAGGATATGTTTAATTTCTCTATTTGATATTTCAACTTGGCCACTAGTTTGGGGATGATAAGGTGTAGCTACCTTATGAGTAATTCCATATTTGTTCATTAATCCTTCAAAGTGTCTATTTGTGAAATGTGTACCCCCATCACTAATTATTGTCATTGGGCATCCAAAACGACTAAGGATATTATGCTGAATAAACTTGATTACAACTTTATGGTCATTGGTTCGAGTTGCCATGGCTTCAATCCATTTTGACACATAATCAACTGCCACTAGAATGTATTCAAATCCAAAAGAGGAAGGAAATGGGCCCATAAAATCAATACCCCATACATCAAAAATTTCTACAACCAAGATAGGGTTTAGGGGCATCATGCCTTTTCGAGAAATATTTCCTGTTTGTTGACATTGGAGACAATTACGACCAAATTCGTGTGCATCTTTAAAAAGAGTTGGCCAATAAAACACACTTTGTAGTACCTTTGCTGCAGTTTTCTTTCCACTAAAATGCCTCCACAGGTAAGAGAATGACAAAAGTTAAGTATACTTTTGAATTCACTCTCGGGAACACATCGCCTAATCACCTGATCTGAACAGTACTTAAATAATTCAGGGTCTTTCCAAAAGTAATATTTGACTTGTGAGAAAAATCTATCTTTTTCTTGTTTTGTCCAGTGGGAAGGTACTTTTCCTGTTGCCAAATAATTCACAATGTGGGCAAACCAGGGAAGACTGCTATGGGAAATTGAGAATAGCTGCTCATCAGGAAACCTATCTCTGATTATTTCTTTATTGTATTCCACTAAGATCCTAGAGATATGATCTGTTACCATATTTTCAGAACCCTTCTTATCTAAGATTTCTAGATCAAATTTTGTAGCAGAAGGATCCATCTAACCAGTCTGGATTTTATATCCTTTTTTGATATAAGATGCTTCAACGCAGCATGATCTGAATAAACTAAAACCTTAGATCATAACAGATATGATCTAAACTATTTTAGGGCAAACACAACTGCTAGTAATTCTTTTTCAGTTGTAGTATAGTTCATTTGTGCATCTGAAAGAGTTTTACTAGCATAATAAATTACATGGGGTTCTCGATTGAGTTTTTGTTCTAGAACTGCCCCTACAGCATAATCAGAAGCATCACATATAATTTCGAAGGGTATGGTCCAATCTGGGGGCTTGATAATTGGTGCAGTGGTCAAAGCAGTTCGAAGGATGTTATAGGCTGTTAGACAATCTTCATCAAAATTAAAAGAACTGTCTTTCGTCAACAAATTACACAATGGTCTAGAAATTTTACTGAAATCTTTGATGAAGCGTCTATAAAAACCAGTATGACCAAGGAAAGATCGTACTTGTTTAACTGAGATTGGGGTTGGTAGATTTGAGATCAATTCAACCTTGGCTTTATCAACCTCAATACCTCGCTCTGAAATAATGTGTCCGAGCACAATTTCCTCACGAACCATAAAATGGCTCTTCTTCCAACTTAGGACTAAATTCATTTCCATACATCGTTTCAGTACCTTAGTTAAGTTCTCGAGGCAGCTATCAAATGATGCACCAAAAACTGAAAAATCATCCATAAATACTTCCAAAAATTGACCAATCATATCAGAAAATATGGCCAACATACATCGTTGAAAAGTGGCTGGTGCATTATAAGACCAAATGGCATACGTCTAAAAGCAAATGTTCCAAAGGGACAAGTGAAGGTGGTCTTTTCTTGATCTGCAGGAAATACTGGGACTTGGTTGTATCCTGAATATCCATCTAAGAAACAAAAGAAACTTTGTCCCGCTAGCTGTTCTAGAATTTGATCGATAAAAGGCAAAGAAAAGTGGTCTTTCCTAGTCACGGCATTCAACTTTCGATAATCTATACACTCTCCAACTAGTTGATGTGCGAGTAGGAATTGATTCGCCCTTTTCATTTTTAATCACGGTAATACTCGATTTTTTAGGTACTACTTGGATTGGACTGACCCATTGACTATCTGAAATTGGATAAATGATACCAGCATCAAGCCATTTTACTACTTTTTTCTTGACAACATCCCTCATGTTCGGATTTAGCCTTTGTTGCATGTCTCTATGTGGTTTGGCTTCAATTTCACTATGAATGTGGTGAAAGGGTCAATTCCCTTAAGATCAGCTATTGTCCATCCAATTGCCTCTTTATGTTCTTTAAGTACATCGACCAATTTATCTTCTTGCTCAGAGGTTAGGGTAGATGCAATGATTACTGGAAGGGTATCATTGGGTCCAAGGAATGAATATTTTAAGTCATCTAGAAGAGGTTTCAATTCTAATTAGGGTGGTTCTTCCAAGGATGGTATTAAAGGGCTTGGTTTAGTTGGAAGTTGTTCATATTTTATAGTCCAAGGAGGGATGGTGCCGAACTTAGGTGGTTCTAATAACATGTTTATCTCTTTGGTATATTCATCAATATCAAAGTCATCTATTCTAAAATGTATAAGGCATATTTGTAAAGGATCCGAATCAAGCAAACTTTGGAATTTCTTATCTACTACTTCCTCGATCATGTTTACTTCATTTAAATCATACACAGGTGGTCCTTGGGAAGCATTAAAAATATTTAATCTCATCTTCTTGTTTCCAAAAGATACATCCATAACACATGTTCTACAATTTATACATGCATTAGCGGTAGCTAGAAAAGATCGTCCAAGGATGATTGGAATTTGGTTAGGATTACCGCTAGATTTCATATCTAACATAAGGAAATTGACAGAAAAATAAAATTCATCCACCTTTACTAATACATCTTCCAATATTCCACGAGGTTCTTTGACTGATCTATCTGCCAATTGTAGTGTTACTGTAGTGGGTTTCAACTCTCCAAATCCGAATAATTCATACACTGAACTTGGGAGAAGGTTTACACTCGCACCCAAATCTAATAATGCTTTATTGATTGTGAAGTTTCCTATGACGCATGATATAATCGGGGTACTAGGATCTTTTAGTTTGGGTGGGTTATTTGCTGAACAACTGAGCTGACTTGCTTAGTCAAATGTATCTTTTTTGGTATTTGTGACTTTGCTTTCCGTTTTTGTGTGCATAGATCCTTTAAAAATTTGGCATAAGCTGGAACTTGCTTGATAGCATCGAGAAGAGGTAAGTTTATTTGGACTTGCTTAAATAACTCAAGCATCTCATTCATTTTTATATTCTTCTTATCTAAAGACAAAGGAGATTTTAAAGCACTAGGGAATGAAGCTTTAGGTATGATTGCTTGATCATTGAATTCCTTTTCTTCTTCATTTCTTCTCTTTTCTGGTTTAGCCACTTCAAATTTCTGGGTTGGTTCAGATGGGTTCAATGTTTTTCCACTTCTGAGAGTCATGATTGATTTAGCATGTTCTGAGAATTTGTCAGGACTATTGGAACCTTCAGCCATGAATTGTCCTTTCGGGTTATCGATAGGCTGACTAGGTAACTTACCCTCCTCCCTTCTACTAAATGCTGTGGCTAATTGACCTATCTAAATTTCTAGTTTCGCAATAGATTGTGTGTGGGAGTGAAGGATTTAAGTATTCATTTCTAGCCCTTTCAATGCTTGTAACACTTTGTCTTCAAAATAGGATGATTATTCGGTGGAGGTTGTGGGATGTTTGGGTACTGTGAATATGACATGCTTCTAAAATTGGTTTCTTGATAATTAGGTCTGATCGATGAATTGGCTACAGGTTGAGGTTTCCATAAAAAATTTGAGTGATTTTGCCAGCCAGGATTGTAAGTATTTGCATATGGATCATTTCCTGTTCTAGGAGCTAATCGGGTTTGGGCTTGGTGGGCTTGCTCTTGAACAAGTTCAGGAAATTGGTATGCAGCTGAACATTCACTTATAAATGGGTTGGACTTGAACAAATTATGTAGACCTCATGTAATTGAGTAGATGGGGAAGAGATGTTTCAACTTGTAGAATCCGGTCAAGTTTATGGGATAATTCATCTATCTTAGTATAGATATCTGTAGAATGACCTATTTCATATATTTCACCTCTTTTAGGTCCTATGGGAGGGTCTCGACGAACAACTGACATGTGATATAATGAATTCTCACTCAATGTCTCAAAGAGTTGCCAAGTTTCATATTCATTTTTTAACATAAATGTCCCACCACATGAAGCATCAACCATTTGCCGATGCTTTTCTGATAAACCATCATAAAAGCATTGAACCAGTTGCCATTTAGGTATGACATTATGTTGACATTTTCTAATCAGTTCTTTGAATCTCTCCCATGTCTCATGGAACATCTCCATCTGTCTAGGAAAAACTTGTTATGGCTTTTCTAATTTGATTCATTTTTCCTATAGGAAAATATTTCTTAAGAAAGTCTCTATGAAGATGATCCCAAGTTGAGATTATAACAGTGTCCAGTGAATTTAACCAATACTTGGCTTTATCTTTTAGGGAAAAAGGGAATAACTTAAGCCTAAGTGCATCATCGGAGAAATTTTGAATCTTGACAGTTGAGCAAATTTCCAAGAATTCATCTAAGTGTTTGTAGGGATTCTCATTTGTAAGTCCATAGAAAGATGGTAACATTTGGATTGCACTTGACTTAATTTCATATTGGACAGCCTCTACTGGAGGCACTTGAATGCAAGGAGAGTAGGTATACCTTGAAGGAGTGAAATACTCTTTTAACTGTTGTGGTTGATTATTTTCGTTATTAGGATCCATAATTTTGAGTCTGTTTGCTCTGATAGTTCTTTCTATCTCAGGATCTAGGGGTATAAGGCTGGGTTGCAACGATCGGCGACCAAGCATACACCTTAACAATGACTCTAAAGCAAACAATAATTCAGTTTTTTTTTAATAGAAGAAAAAGAGGGAGATTCTAAAGAAATATACTAAAAGATTCCTAGAACTAAGAAGAATGAATAATTTAATTAGGGCTTAATAATTCTTAACAATTAAGTTAACAAAAATTAGACTCTCTATTCTAGGTTTACCCTAGATCTAGACAACTCCTAACTTCTAAGACCGCCTTGGAGCCCTCCAAGTCAAAAATTAGCTGATTAACTAGCCAGTTGAGGATAAGGTCAGTGGGGGTCCCCCCGTTACTTACTAGGTAAGCACACGGAACTAATTAAGTAACCACTTTCCTTTCCTTTTTTAGACACCAGTTAAGCAGTCAATCTCGATCCGGTCCAACTCTTTTGGGTGCCTTGTCTTATTGAGCTCGAGTTCCTTAGGGGCTGACGTTTAGTTAATTTTAGAGTTAAAGGTTTGGATTAATGCAAAATGAAGGATGTGATTTGTGGGCTAAGGAAGGGTGATGAAATCCCCACCTTATCTTGATTAGGGGTTTGTACCCTTAAAGTTAATTATAAAAATGCTATGCAACAATCAGATGTCTAGCTCTTGAAATTATTAAACAAAATTAATCTAATTATTTATTTATTTATTTTTGATTAGGTTTCTAATTTCCTAATAAATTATGAGATGTCAATGGAAGAATTTTGAGTTTTCAGAAAATAAATCCACCTAAGTCAATCTAAGCATAAAAATAAAATAATTATTTTGTTTATATATTTTATTTTTATTTTTATATAATCTTTTTTTTGTTTCCTTAAATTAATTATATTTTATGGAAGGTTTTAGGGTTTTCTTTCAGGTTTTTTTAAGGTAAGTTAATTAAAAGAAAATTTTGATTAGTTTAAAATTGGATTTGTGGCAAAAAGGAAAGTAATAAATTTTTTTTTTTGGTTAAAAAGAAAATATGCAATTCTAACAATTAAGGAAATAAAATAAAAAGACAATAACTATTCAAAAATTAAAAATACGAATAAAAATAAGAGAAAATTAATCTAATTTTTTTATTTTAGTTTTTATATTTATTTTTTAATTTTTTTTTCAAAATAACATGTTTAAGTCCCTGGCAATGGTGCCAAAATCTGATACATGTCGTAGCGCAACGATTAAAATACCTTACTTTCACTAATAGAATAGTGAGAGTAAGGGATCGATTCTACATGGACTTTAGCAATTATTTTGAAACAAATTTATAAATTTAACTAAATAAATAATTAATAGTGCAAAATAATCAAGATATGGTCTATCTTATAAGAGCACGGCCCGTATCCGTAGATCACGGCCGTCCCTTTTAAGCATAGGTCAGTCTAAATTATTTTCACCTAAATATAATTTAATAACAATTAAACATGAATAGAAACTTTATTTCATATTAATTAAAAAGTTATGACATTAAGAAGGCAACAGATTGCAATAAATTTTGAATCAAACCGGGCCCTCCTCTGCATACGCCTTCAAGCCACGGATGTCTCTTCTGGGAACAGAGCCACGAACCACCAATGGCCTAGACCTGGGAACACCTGGGAATAGTTGGGAACAGGGCAACCTTTACTCTTGGAACCTTGGGAACAGCCGCCTGGAAACAGAGCTTCTGTTCTTCCTCCGCCTCCAAGCCATGGTACGCAAAGAGCTCACGAATGCAGCACCTCCACGGACGTCTTTCTCCCTCAAACGAAGCCTCCCTGACTCTCCCAATCGCCTGGAACAGAGCTTTCTCACGGCATGAAACAGAGCACCTTCTCACGGCATAAGCGGATGCAGATCCTCGGACGGGCACCGCACGAGAGCTCTCTCCCTCCTACGAAGCCTCCTTGCTGCTATTTTGTAGAAGTCCGGACGCGGCCCAGACGTGGAGAAGCAACGGGATTCTGTTGCCAAAACAGAGACGACGCGGAGAAGCAATGAGCGGCGCGGAGAAAATCCGGGAGATTTTGCGGATAAAATCAAAATTCCTTCCAGATGAATTTCATTCTTCCAATTTGATAATCTCCTATCCAATTTATTCCTTAATTGGTGGAGGAAAAGATTGAATTTGAATAGGAGAAGAATCTTGCGAAAAGAAGGCAGTTTCTGCTTAGAAGACGATGAAGTTGGCACTGGGTTTGCCGCCTTTGCTTTAAAATGTGTGCTAAATCCTTATAAAATTAATTCCGAGCTCGTTTTAAGTCCGATTCGAGTGCCGTTTGCGTCGTTAAATTCCTAAAATCGAGCTCTTTAAATTGATAAGGTTTTACCTAAAATATTATATAAATTATTAAAATATTAAATAATAATAGGTACATTGAATTATTAATTAATAGATTTAGTGATAATTATTTATGCGTTTATCAATGGATGTTCATATTCACCTTCTAAGCTCAAAGCTATCTCAAGAAGAGACCTTTTGGCAAGGAGCTTCTCTTCTAGGGATATTTCTTAATGGGCATTTGTCTTTGAAATCCTCATCATGGGAGCAAAGGTGTGGAACTTGTGACATGAGGTGTTGTCTCTTAACTAAGTCTCTTGCACCAAAACAGCTTAAATGGCCACTTGATCGAACATGTGAGTTTCTGATCTTGCTCATAATATGGTTCATTAAGCCATAAATTTAGTCATATCTTGATGTAAAAGCAGGGAATAATATTGTCAATTTCCAAGTTCATAACTACGTTTAGAGCTTCTATGAATGCCTAGTCACTGTATTGATGTGATATCTCCCACCTGGACACAGTTGGGACTTGAGAGCCTGTTGTTTAGTGAAAGAAAAGGAAGAGAGAAATGGGTGGCCTAAATGGAGGCCATTGATAATCTTATTACAATTTTTCAGAATTCAACAAGTAATCTGAACTCTGAGAAGGTAATTTCTAGCATCCTTGGAAACCCAGGGTTGTAGGATTGACGGCCTCTGATCATTTTGAACCTTTAATCCCAGCACCTCCTCTTGGACATGCCCATGTTTGGGTGGTCTAACAACCCTAAGTTTTACTTGTCATATTAATAAGACTGCTAAGGTCTCCCTTTTATGCACCACCAAATGTTCATTTGAATTTTGAAGCTGTCATAGATTGCTTTAAGCTGACTTCAACCAGTTTGGGATTAAAATTTTATTGTTATTGTTGTTGTTGTATACTAAACTGCTTTAATGACACCTTCTGTTTACTTTGAAGATTGCCAATAGCAGGAATCTTTGTGAGAGCAGAGCCCAACCAAGGCTGCCATAATTGCCATTATAACAAACCCTTCTAAAAGATAACGGGCTACAAATGGATTGCATAGATGAGATTCATTATTAGAAATACACCTCATGCTTAAGGAAATCTGCTGGGACTACTAAATTTGACAACAATTTTGAGTTCCCCAACCCTACGTGCAGAAGTCCCTCTTTCTAGATTTGTGTTAGAGCTGTTTCCGTTGAACCAACTCAGAGCTTGGGTTGTAAGTTTTGGAATTGTAGGAACTATACTGACAATATTGTCATAAAGGATCATTTGATTTCTTTTTGATTTTATTGAACAATAAGAATCTACCTTTCTTGAGTCTTTAGCATCATTGCTGCACTCACCACTTTACCTTGTCTTGTGTATGTTCTTTAGACACTTCAAAGAAAGTGGATTTACCTAACGAAGTTGTGGTTAATTTGCAGCTTTCACCTTGATCATGCTGCATCATTGCCATACTTTCTGGAAAAGGTACATGTCAATTCTGCTGGATGCTTATGCATTTATTCCACTTAGTGTTGATAGTTTTTCTGTATTTATGTTCTTAAATATTTGAACTGTTCTACAGACTACTTTCAAGGGCAGGGTTTTCATGACCCATGCAACGAAGGCTATTTACAGGCTGCTTTTGTCAGACTATGCGAAAGTGAGCAAAGTTTCTGTCGATGATATGCTGTATGATGAGCAAGATATACTTCGTTCAATGGACAAAATTGAGGTGTGATAAAACTTCTTAACATCTAATATGAAGGGGCTTTCAGCTTTCGTCGGTTCCTTTGTTTTGATTCTTCCATTCTCCACTTAGTATTCTTTAATTTATAAATATACATTCTATTGCTTCTAAATGATTGCTCTTAGAAGCTGAACTTAAATATTTTGTTTTTGGCTTTGAACCTCTTTCTTAGGTTATCAGAGACATCAGAGTTTTATTTTTGTACTTCGCAAAGATCATGTCTATTTTATGATGACCTTTGTTATAATTACTCATCTTGGGTTGGACCTTGCTCTGTGATTCCTATCGACATCTTTGAGAAACTTTGCTTTGTTGATGGACATCCAATTTTAATATATGACTTGTTTTATCCAAACTTCACTGCTTTCATCAAGTTCTATCATCATAAGACTTTATAAAGTTTTCTCCTTTCATGCCTTAAAAGCTTATTCAACATAGATTACTCTAGTTGTTTTTGAGTCATCAGATGCTAACCACCTCATGCAAGATTCATGTTTAATGGCTACCACTTCATATGAGTGACAGTGTTTCCGGTTATCCCTTGGTCCTTTTATGCACATTTGGAAATTATGCACAGATAATTACCCCTTGAAGGTGCTTGAAGACCCCATTTATGATTTTTTTATTTCGTCTTTCCTTTGTTTTAGACTTTAATTTTGTCAATAACTGTTTTAATATTAGCAGTGAAGTTTGTTCCAAATGTGCATAATTTCCAAATGTGCACATTTGGAAATTATGATTTTTTGGTGTGCTTCATCTTGTTCCTTGGCAGCATAATCTCCAGAAAGTAATTATGGATTGTATATCTGGATGCCCTAATGACTGGCAGCTCTTTTCATTCTCCTAAGTCACTCCTTTTTCTAAAGGATATCATATTTTTTTGTCTAAATGGGCTGTAGCAAGTAAAAAACTCAGGCTGGTAAAGTTTCCTAATTCTTTAATTATAACTTGATTAGAAGGTTCACAATCTTTATACATCAAAGTCTTTTGATTGTATTGATATGTTTCTAGATAATTTGAGGGTCTTTTCAACAGTATCTCAATGTTGGAATTTATCATGTCTTAGCTTATTTTTAGTTCCCCAGGTTTTAAGTTAATGATTATAGGAATCAAGATTGTCAAGGCAGTTAGGTGGTCTTCAGTGGGAGAGGGTCACGAAGTTCTATGACAGGCCGGCCGGAGACTTTGGCAGCCCTTTTGTTTTTCTTAAGCAAATATTGGTAAAAGCATGTTTTGATTATTAAGCTGAAAGCTTGCACTGATATTTTTTGTTCTCAGGTATATATTTCCGTCCTTAAGTGATATGGTTTTGTAGTTTAATAATAAGATATGGCTTTTAGTAACAGGTGCTTTAAGAAAAATAACTGGATCCCTGAGTCGCTAGGTGCCTAGGCATTGTCTATGCAATTGGGCTCCTCTCCACCTGGGAATTATTTTGCTGCCCTGGCAATCTGGAACCTTAATGATTTCTGCAGAGAGAAGGATAGAAACCTGTATGGAAGTTTATATGTTAGAAAAGGTCTGATAAATACAATAATCATCATTTTCCTTTAGATTGCTAAAAAGCCTCTCAATACTATCTTAAGTGGGATGCGTTCTTCCCTTAGCCTTACCTCACGAATGGCAAGGAAACGAATGAGACCTCTAGTGACCAATATTAGAAGTAAAACAGTGAAGATACGGGGGATGAGCTTCCTCAGTTAAATTTGGCTTTCCATTCATAAACTTTCGCAAAAATTTGTGATTCTTGCAACTCGAGCTACAAACTACAGTAATGATTGGTCCCATCGAACTTTTAATGTAAACCCTCCTTTTAAAAAGCACCCCAAATTTGTATTGTACCTTTAGAAAAGTTGAAATTGACTCCCAAATGTCTTGTTAGACATGGAATTACAAAAATAAGGTTAGATAAGACTCTTTGTATGATCAAACATCCTGTCTTTGTAGTGTTTGCCTTGCTTGGCACTTCGATAATTGGTAGAATTCAACTGAGCTATGCTTGGGATGTGGCTATGTGAACTAGTGAGTGAGTGATATTGTTGATTGCAACTCATGATTAGTATTAGACATCATTGTGTGGGAGGATTCAAGTTTTAGGGCTTGATGTGAAGTGGCATGACAAGAAGTTGGCAGGGGAATTGGAGTTGAAATTAGGTCTAAAGTTATAATAAGTTATCTAGTCAAATTCTTAATAGGCATGGTAATCAAAATATTAACTTCTTGATAACTTACCTTATTTCCTTAAGCAGTTAGGTGCTAATGCAGTGGGGTCAGATATACTCTCGAATGGGTCCTTCATTATGGACCGAAGAAGCTTGAATTAAGTTTTGGATGGTGAAATGATTTTCTCCTATTCTTTCTCTTCAAAGATAACCTCCAATGATAAAACAGTATGCTCAACTCATCTAAGCCTTTTTTTCTAACTACATGAGGTCGGCTACATGAATTTGCTTCCTTCACTCTACTCTATTCAGGAATAAGTCGATACTTAAATTACAAATAATTATATATTTCTTAATTATTTTTGTCCATGTTAGTTTAAGTTCATCTCAACCTTTATCAATATCATGCATTGTTAAAAGACCACTCTTTCTAATCGGAGCATCTAAAGGTCTTCGTTGTATATGTTCAAACCATCATAATTGGTTTTCTCTCATTTTACCTTCAATTAGGGTTACTTCTATCATTTCTCGTATATGTTTATTTCTAATAATCTTTTAAAGTTTTACCATATTCATCTTAACATGCGCATTTCTGTTACACTTAATTTATTCATATGTTGTTTCAGTATTGTCCAACACTATTTCATATAGTATAACTGGCCTAATAGCGGTTTTATAATTTTTTTTTAAATTTAATGGGATGCGTCGATCATACAATACTTCCAAAGCACTCTTCCACTTAATCCATTAAGCTTTAACTTTATGATTCATATCTTCACTTATTTCACCTTCTTGCTAGTGACAAAACAGTATGCTAAAAATTAAATTTGGACATTGACTAGCATAAACTAGTTGGGACAATCACCTGCTTGGTGAAAGCTTTTTCCAACATTAGAGATCAGTAAAGTGTTCATTATAAATATATGCGGTTGATCACTTGACCGTTCTGTATTTCCAGTGCCAACACGAACTTGGTATTACTTCAAAGGTCTGTATCTTGACATCACCTTTTTAAAGCTTTTGATAAAATAGAGGTGATCTAACAAGATTATATACTATCCACCTTGTCTCCAGGTCATTGACTTTCACCAGACACTTGAAGTGAATGGTATTCGCTTTTGGTGCTACACTGCTGGTCATGTTCTGGGCGCTGCCATGTTCATGGTTGATATTGCTGGTGTCCGGGTTCTCTACACTGGTGACTACTCCCGTGAAGAGGACCGCCATCTTCGAGCTGCTGAAATTCCACAGTTCTCCCCTGACATCTGTATCATTGAGTCCACCTATGGTGTCCAGCTCCACCAGCCCCGCCTCATCCGAGAGAAGCGCTTTACTGAAGTCATCCACTCAACCATTTCTCAAGGTGGCCGTGTGCTTATTCCTGCTTTCGCCCTTGGCAGAGCCCAAGAGCTTCTCCTCATCCTGGATGAGTACTGGTCTAACCACCCAGATCTCCATAATATTCCCATCTACTATGCTTCCCCTCTTGCCAAGAGATGTATGGCCGTCTATCAGACCTATATAAATGCTATGAACGAGAGGATCCGTCACCAGTTTGCCAACTCAAACCCATTTGATTTTAAGCACATTTCTCCATTGAAGAGCATAGAGAATTTCGATGATGTGGGTCCATCAGTGGTGATGGCAAGTCCAAATGGCCTTCAGAGTGGGCTTTCTAGACAACTATTTGATAAATGGTGCACAGATAAAAAGAATGCTTGCGTCATTCCTGGGTATGTTGTGGTAGGGACACTAGCAAAAACTATCATCAATGAGCCAAAAGAAGTCACTCTCATGAATGGCCTGACTGCTCCTTTCAACATGCAGGTGTACTATATCTCCTTCTCAGCTCATGCAGATTTTGCACAGACAAGCACCTTCTTGAAGGAGCTCATGCCTGCCAATATAATTCTCGTCCATGGAGAAGCCAATGAGATGGCGAGGCTTAAGCAGAAACTCATAGCTCAATTTTCTGATAGGAATACTAAGATCATTTCCCCCAAGAACTGCCAGTCAGTGGAGATGCATTTTAGTTCCGAAAAAATGGCCAAAACCATTGGAAGGCTAGCTGAAAAGACACCAGAAGTTGGGGAAACTGTCAGTGGCTTGCTGGCCAAGAAGGGCTTTACATATCAGATAATGGCACCAGATGATCTCCATGTCTTCTCTCAGCTATCAACAGCAAACATCACCCAGAGGATCTCCGTCCCATATTCTGGTGCTTTTGGAGTTATAAAGCACAGGTTGAAGCAGATATATGAGAGCGTGGAGTCCCCATCAGAAGAGCCTGATGTACCGACATTGATCGTGCATGAGAGGGTGACGATAAGGCAGGAGCCAGAGAACTATGTGACGTTGCAGTGGTCATCGGACCCCATAAGTGACATGGTGTCAGATTCCGTAGTTGCTATGATCCTGAACATCAGACAAGAAGGTCCAAAGGTGACAGCAGTTGCAGAGGGCAACAAGACGGAGGAGGAAACAGAGAAGATGGCGCAGAAGGTAATTTATGCTCTGTTTGCATCCTTGTTTGGGGATGTCAAGATTGGAGACGAAGGAAAACTGGTTGTGACCGTGGATGGGGATGTGGCACGGCTGGATGGCAAGAACGGTGAAGTAGAGTGTGAGATCGAAGGGTTGAAGGAGAGAGTAAAGACAGCATTCAGACGAATACAAAGTGCAGTGAGACCTATCCCATTACCAGCATCCTGAGATGTGTAACTAAAGTATACTTGCTTTGAAGGCTGCTGAGCTTTTCAATGCTATGCCTTGCATACTTTCATGATATAAACTACAAAGCAGTCAGCAAGAGACCTGGTCCTCAGTGGGATTGTTGTTCATGAAAGACTTTTTGGTACTTGCAATCAGGGAATTGTCTAACATAATGGGTTTTATTTTAGAAATTTGGCTGCAGCCCAGTGTTATGTCATATATATATATGGATGAGAGAGATGTTGTAGACCCATTAATATCATTGAGATTAATCTTAATTGAGAGACTCACTGGGTCTTAATTTGGTTCTGTTTCAATGCTAAGTTCCCACGGACAATAACAAATTCAGCTAAAATTTATTTCCTTTAGACAGAAAATGCTAGGAGGCAAAATGGTTTTAAATTATTTATGCCAAGAATTAAAAGAATAACTCTGTAATATCCAAAGTCTAAATGAGTTAATCACGACCTGAACAAGTGAACATGCAGTTACGTATAATTTATTCATAAATAAACCATTTAAAGCTCCTCCTATGTAAACTACTTCACCGAAAAAATCCAAATAACTAATTTGGATACTCTAACCTGTTATTGGTGAAGGGTTTAAACATCTTTAGATATATAGATGGATGGATGGATGGGCGGAGAAAATTGCTATTTACACGGCAAAAATTACTCTCTACATCCTCATATTTTTTTAAAAAAAAAAATTAATTTTTTAAACTAAAACCCTCGCCCCCTTCTCTCTCCCCGTTCGCTCCGGTAGCCCTCCCTCCTATTCGCCCGCCCCCGGCTTCCCTCTTGTTCGCTCCCCTTTCCTCTTGTTCGCTCCGTCGGTTTCCTTCGGCTCCTTTCGTTTCCTCTCGTTCGCACTGACCCTACTCTCTGGCTTTCTCTTATTTCGGTGCTGAGGAAGGTGGGCGGAGCAATTGGATCGAGAAAGAGAGTCGGTGCTAAGGGAGGGGCCATCGGAGCGAACAGGGAGAAGGGGCACTGGAGCGAACGGGAAGGGGAGGAAGGGTGGGGATTTAAGAATAGTTTAAAAATTAATTTTTTTTAAAAAATATGAAGGTGTAGCAAGTAATTTTTGCAGTGTAAATAGAAATTTCCATGGATATATATATATAGGAATAAATACGAAGATTACTTCTTCGGTTGTTGAAGTTTCTCGGCTTTTTTTTTTTTTGGTAAAGATGGGTGATTGCACTAGTCAAGTGCGAGTCAACGCAGATACATTAGAAAATAGTATTTGCTTTAATACAATGGGACAGGGGTCACCCTGTTTCCAGAACCAAAACTCGGAATGATAGGCGACTGAGGCCACAACCCAATCTGCCGCCGCATTAACTTTCCGGTAGACATGCCGGATTTGGATTGAATGAACCTTCTGGAGGGTAGCCCAAATATCATAGAGTAAAGGGTTGATAGGAATGTGATCACAAAAATCCTGTCGAACCCAACGGATGACCGTAGTGGAATCGCCCTCTATAAGTAGGCAGTGGGCATGGAGGATCCGGATGGCGTATGAAATACATGCCCAGGCTGCATAAAGCTCCGTCAGAGGGATTGAAGAGTCAAAGAGGCTAAAGCCATTAGCCGCCAGCAACACTCCATCAGTCCCACTGATAATAAAAGCTGAGCCTGCACTTCTTTCCCGAATGCTCCCATCAAAATTGATTTTGACAACCCTGGAGGGGCCTTCCAAGCTATGAAGACAATGTATCGGTTCGCTGCCGAAGCAGTAGAGGAGCCCCAGTGGCTAAAGCTATCAGAATCAAAACAGACCCATAAAATGCACATTCTTCAAAGAATGAGATAGCTTTCCTCACAACCCTTTGGGAAGATACAACATCATCAGTAGGTTATGCGATAGCTAAATATGGTAGGCTATGCCAGCCTAGATAGCCCAAAGTTTCTCGTAATTTGTAACTACATAACATATGACATAGCATGATTGGGATCGGCCAATTACCCAAGTCACTGAATTCAACAAGCACATCATCAGAGAATTGTCCGAAAAAAGAAGCAAAATTAGCATGGAAAATTAAAATAAAAATAATAAGGAACAAAAAAACAAAGTTGCACATTAATTCATGAGATTAGAAGCAATCTTATGAATCACAAATTAATAAATCCGGTAGAAATCGTTGAGACGGTTAAAAAACATAAGGAAAAGAAGAAGAAGAAGACTTGAGAGGCATAGTAGTGAAGCAAAACCTCCAAAAACCAAACGGAAAAAAACAAAAAAAAAAAAAAAAAAAAAAAAAAAGAAAAAGAAGCGAAAGGAAGAAAGGGAATCGTACGCTGAAATCGCCGTCGGATACCGGATTTGATGAAGGAAAATAAGAAGGAGGTGACCGGAGAACAAGAGAGGAACGCTAAGAGCCATCCTTTTTTTGCTCTCTTCTCGCCCTCTTCAGCTCAATTTCAAGTTGAAATTAATATAAGGACTTGTTTAGTTTGTGAAGATGAGGCTTTGAAATGAAAATCAAAAATTTGATTTTTAATTATTTATTTGGATATAATTAAATTTAATTCTAACTTCATCATTGAAAGATTAAAAATTAGGATTCTTATTCAACAGTGATTACTCAATGCTTACGAGACCTTTATCACAATATTCACAGCAAGGTGAATACTAAAGGTATGTATTATCATATATTAAAAAAATAAAATCACATTCAAATATTAGGATGCAAACTAGCTCTCTTTTTTTTTTTTTTTTCTAATTGTTAAAAAAAAGAGGAGTTAAAAAAATTCATCATGCTCATTAATATATAAATAATTACCATTAACACTATTTTATTAAGGAACAAAATTGAAAATTCAGCCTAATTCTAGTTTTGAAATTTGCATGAACCTAACAAAAATAATAAAAATCAATCTAATTCTGATATTGACTCTATTGTGATTTTAGTTTTAGTGAAATTTGATTCCCACTCCAATTCTAACTCCAATATAAAACCAAATGGATTTAAATAGGGTTGGCTTTATATTTCAAGAACCAATGCGACTTAATTTTGATGCCTTTAGTCATGGGATTTAAGCAGTGGTTGACTAGTTAAATTGGTAAAAAAATTTAGCTAATTTTATTTTACCTATAAATTAGAATGCACAAAACTTGTTTAGTACAAACATGATTAACATAATAAATGTGAATTATAAATGTTGCTGCTGAAATCTGTTCTCCGACTCGGGCGCGATCGCGCTTCGAGATGGGCTTCTTTCTGGACGGACTTGCAAAACAGTCCTCACGCGAGAGGCGTTGGGGGTGGCCCTCTACGGAAGACCCTCCGACGCTCAAATCAGTGGAGATCGGCAATCAACAAAAATGAGGAGAAGGCTCTCACTGAAGAGTCTCTCCAGAGGCTTTAAGCAAAGCGGTAATGATGGAAGCAAAGGCAGAAGGAGAGAGGGTGCCAGTAAGCAAATGCGCATACCTAAGGAACCGACAGACGACTCTATTTATAGAGGATTACATGATTTTCTGAGGGCATTGTGGGTCTGAAAGTTGTTAGGATCTGAATCCAGTTTGTTATGAGATCAGTAGGATTCGCATCTCGTTAGTTAGAGGATCGACGGCTGGAAGAGCTTGTTGATGTCTCGAGATTTGATGAGTGTGTAGGCTCCAAGGCTCTAGGCCACTATCATGGGTCCTAGGCCACTCCCAGATATGATCTCTGTTTGAAATCTTATGGATTTATACTCTCCCGTATCGGATTCCACAGAGGTATAGATATCGCTTGGGCTAGACCAAGCGATGGGGAGAGATCGGCTAGAGAGGCCGGATGGTGGGAGTAGCTCATCTAGAGAGGTCGAGAGACGATATGGCTCAGCTAGGGCCGAGAGACGTGATCCGCGCCTTGGGAATCCTTGGCTCGGTGAGGGGCTAAGGCGCCCCAACTTACCGAGGCTGACTTATCTCTGGCGGGTGCCGTACAGCGAGTAGGAATCAGGGCTAGCCCCAGCCATGTGCACGATTGTTGATGCACAACGATTTTACCCTCAATAATAAATTATAAAATAAAAGACAAATGTAAAATATAAATCATAAAAAATAAAGAAATACATAGAATACATGGACATTTATATATAGAGAAACACCCAATAGAAAAAAAAAAAAGAAAAACAAAGGGTATGGATCAAATGAGAAAAATAAAAATAAAATAAATTTGTAATAAAATAAGAAAATAACCTTTGGAAAGAATACATAATTTATAACATTATAATTAGGTCCAAATAGCAAAACTAATAAAATAAAAATATGACAATATTAAAAGAAAAATATATAATAAATGAAATGACATAAAGTTAAGTGATGCATGTATAATAAGTGATGTATGTATAATAAAAAATTAGTCGTAAAACAAAAATTATAAAATAATAAAAATATAACAATAAAAATGAATAAAATTATGATTGAAATTCTTAATTAGCATATCTATGAAAATTTACATCTCTGTCTCTATTGATCATTTTTGTATATATCTTTAACAAAGTTGAAATTCACAAATAATTAAAAAGACAAAATATTGAGTTAGGTTAAAATTCATTTAGTGCATTCTACTTAAAATAATTTTAGTGAAATACTTTCAACATAAAAGTTAATATCATTGAATATAATCTATAATGAATAAAATATCTAGAATTAAAAAATAACAAAATTTAGAAACCTTTTACTTGCATATCAAATTGATAAAAAATGAAAAATTTTAATAGTATAATGCTATAATACTTTTAATATATATCTATAAACATTTAAATCAGCTTAATATTTGATTTGTCTATATTTTAAATCATTTAGATTAATATCAATGGATTAGATTTGCAAATCATAATATATAATATATTTTAATTTATTAAATATATTGCTATCTTTCATTTTATACGTAATCAGATTGGAAGGCCTTTGAAATAAATGAGATTAATCCTATTAATTTTTATTATTAAAAAAACATCATATGCCCACCTAATTTAACATACATACATCTAATACATGCATGCACATACCATACATTGATTTATATGACCATATATACAACTTTATATTATTTCATATATTAGCTAATGTCATAAAGTTATCAGTTATCATTCCAAACATTTTGATCATTTTATTTATTTCAAAGGGGTTGTGCAACCGCCGATTTTACACGGAGTCTCATAATTCCATTGCCGACTATAGGCGCCGGACATCCTGCTAGGGTTTGTAAAGTGAAGGCATGGCCCAAACCCTAGACTTTTTTAAACAGACATAGCGGGCTCTCTCCCAGAAAACCTCTTCGAATCCTTCCGCCCACTGCGAGATCTCCATTTCGAGAACCCCTAATCGGGTCTATAGCTCAAATATTAGGGTTTCGAATCCTTTGAACCTCCTGAAACCCGACCAAACGTAGATTTTCTTCGGTGGTTTAGAGATGGCGTCCGCGATGACTGGCGGCCAGGGCCCGACGCTGAAGAGGCGGGAATCAACGGCGACAAAGGAAGGGGATCAGCTCATCGTCACTCCATTGGGCGCCGGCAATGAGGTGGGGCGCTCCTGTGTCTATATGTCCTACAAAGGGAAGACCGTTTTGGTACTGAAGCTTTAACCTTTCTTTCTCTCATTTTGTCTGCTGCTGTGTCTGCTATGGATTTATTTCTTGGTTTCTGCGAGAATGAGGGTGGTTTTGTTTTGGGGTGGTAGTTCGACTGTGGAATTCATCCGGCGTACTCGGGGATGGCCGCTTTGCCGTATTTTGATGAGATCGATCCTTCGACCATTGACGTACTTCTCGTGACTCAGTATGTGTTACTCCTCCTCCCTCTCTATAATTGATGATGAAGAGAAGGTTAATTTTTGAAAAATTAAGAATGAACTTGATGCTCAAATGAATGTTGCGAAGTCATGGTTCGTGATGATTATGCGAAATGTTTCTAGATTAAATAATAAAAGGAAATTTTGTTCTTATTACGTTTTGTTATTGGCTTTATTATGGATTGCCCCGCTAATTTTGGTGATTTCTCAGTATCTGTAGAGTGCTAAAAAGGAATCCTTTGCTTTCGTTGGCTTTTCCTGAGTTGGGACTAAGATATATTGACATCTAATGTCAAAATTAATGCTTGAATGTTTAAGCATGGATGTATGGTTGTTTAAAACAATGTAAACGGTTATTGTCAATGTTTGCTTGATAAAATAGATGGTGTGGGAGACAAACAAAATTCCAGTGAAATCCCCAGAAATTGGATAGCAAGAAGAAGATCACTCTCCAACCTAGAGTTGCTCCTTTAACTGAAAATGTATGAAATTATCATCTTACTTTCACCTCCTAAAATCTGATGTGATCACAATTTATTTTGTTATTGACTTATGGGCAAATAGTATGCAGAAATTTTTTGAAGCACTCCAGTACCTTTTGACTTGTTGTTGGTAGATGTGCATTTTACATTTTACACCAAGATATGACTAACCTCTTCTTGAACCATGTCATGAGCAAGATTGGAAACTCACGCATGCAATCAAATAACCATTTAAATTATTTTGATGCAAGAAATTTAGTCATCTGAATATCATTGCCTCACCCACTGGGTGCTTAAGCTCACCACAACTTTTGAGTGCATATAGGCCCATCACACTAAGCCCACTTGAAATACCAACTCTTATGGCTTATCCTGGGACTCAGTGGGCACCAACAGATGTATCCAAAATGCAGATTTGGTTACCAGAATTTAAAAGGTCATTGCTTCACCATTGGATCTGGATGATATTAAGAATCATAGAAGCCTGACAAGTCTTCTTTCGGTGGCTTCAAGTATATGTTTCATCAGATTGATGGTCTCAATGTCTGTGCCCAAAATCCAGCTTTAATATTTTGGATTGTGGTAGCCACCGCTCCCAGATCCACAGTTGGTTCAACATGATACTAGGAGACGAAGAGACCTGATGAGTCTTCTTTAATATTTGTTCAGTAGATCATCGACTAGACCTGTAAATTAGATTTTACATCTATTGGAATGTTTTGTTAACACCGGATCTGCAGCCTTAATCATCTTGCAATTTAATTGATGAAACCGTGAATCATGCTTTCTGGACCCAACATGTAAACATGATGGGATTGTGATAACTCAAATCTGCAACCATGGAAAATCATACCGTTGTACTGTAGTAATGACTTTGAAATTATGCACTAGACATGAGTTCTTGGAATTTTGGCACCAAAATTGATCCTAGGAGATCAAGTTCATTCACCAAACATTATTGTTATAGGAATTGTAGAAGCATACCCTTCATCACCCTTTGATTGAGAACAATTGGAAAAGAAACTCAGCTCTGTCTTTAAGCAACAATAAGTAATCTCTTTTCTCAGTTGAAGGTACGAAGTAACTCTATGTATTGTTTTATGACTTCAATATCTGAACCAACAAAGATAGTAAGTCGCAGCAAGAGTGAAATTAAAAAGAAATAAAGAAGGAGAAACAACTAACCAAGACCTGAAGCTTCTCTTTCTTCTTTGATGGATGTTCATATTCACCTTCTAAGCTTGAAGCTATCTCAAGAAGAGACCTTTTGGCAAGGAGCTTCTCTTCTGGGGATATTTCTTAATGGGCATTTCTCTTTAAGATCCTCATCATGGGAGCAAAGGTGTGGAACTTGTGACATGAGCTGTTGTCTCTTAACTAAGTCTCTTGCACCAAAACAGCTTAAATGGCCACATGATCGAACGTGTGAGTTTCTGATCTTGCTTATAATATGGTTCATCAAGCCATTAATTTAATCATATCTTGATGTAAAAGCAGTGAACTGTATTGTCAATTTTCAAGTTCATAACAACGTTTAGAGCTTCTAGGAATGCCTAGTCACTGTATTGATGTGATATCTCCCACTTGGACATTGTTGGGACTTGAGAGCCTGTTTAGCAAAAAAAAAACAAAAAAAAAAAAAAAAAAAGAGAAAAATGGGTGGCCTAAATGGAGGCCATTGATAATCTTATCACAAATTTTCAGAATTCAACAAGTAATCTGAACTCTGAGAAGGTAATTTCTAGCGTCCTTGGAAACCTAGGGTTGCAGGATTGATGGCCTCTGATTATTTTAAACCTTTAATCCCAGCACCTCCTCTTGCACATGCCCATGTTTGGGTGGTCTAACAACCCTAAGTTTTACTTGTCATATTAGTAGGACTGCTAAGGTCTCGCTTTTATGCACCACCAAATGTTCATTTGAATTTTGAAGCTGTCATAGATTGCTTTAAGCTGACTTCAACCAGTTTGGGATTAAAATTTTGTTGTTACTGTTGTTGTTGTATACTAGACTGCTTTAACGGCACTTTCTGTTTACTTCAAAGATTGCCAGTAGCAGGAATCTTTGTGAGATCAGAGCCCAACCAAGACTGCCACAATTGCCATTATAACAAACCCTTCTAAAAGATAACAGGCTACAAATGGATTGCATAGATGAGATTCATTATTAGAAATACACCTCATGCTTAAGCAAAATCTGCTGGGACTACTAATTTTGACCAACAATTTTGAGTTCCCCAACCCTATGTGTAGAAGTCCCTCTTTCTAGATTTGTGTTAGAGCTGTTTCTGTTGAACCAACTCAGAGCTTGGGTTGTAAGTTTTGGAATTTGTAGGAACTATACTGACAATATTGTCATAAAGGATCATTTTATTTATTTTTGATTTTATTGAACAATAAAAATCTACCTTTCTTGAGTCTGTAGCATCATTGCTGCACTCACCACTTTACCTTGTCTTGTGTATGTTCTTTAGACACTTCAAAGAAAGTAAATTTACCTAACGAAGTTGTGGTTAATTTGCAGCTTTCACCTTGATCATGCTGCATCATTGCCATACTTTTTGGAAAAGGTACGTGTCAATTCTGCTGGATGCTTATGCATTTATTCCACTTAGTGTTCATAGTTTTTTTTGTATTTATGTTCTTAAATATTTGAACTTCTGCAGACTACCTTCAAGGGCAGGGTTTTCATGACCCATGCAACGAAGGCTATTTACAGGCTGCTTTTGTCAGACTACGTGAAAGTAAGCAAAGTTTCTGTCGAGGATATGCTGTATGATGAGCAAGATATACTTCGTTCGATGGACAAAATTGAGGTGTGATAAAACTTCTTAACATCTAATATGAAGGGGTTTTCAGCTTTCGTCTGTTCCTTTGTCCATTCTCCACTTCGTATTCTTGTATTTATAAATATACATTCTATTGCTTCTAAATGATTGCTCTTAGAAGCTGAACTTATATATTTTGTTTTTGTTTTGAACCACTTTCTTAGGTTATCAGAGACATCAGAGTTTTATTTTTGTACTTCTGTTATTGCAAAGATCATGTCTATTCTATGATGAACTTTGTTCTAATTACTCATCTTGGGTTGGACCTTGCTCTGTGATTACTATCTACATCTTTGAGAAACTTTGCTTTGTTGATGGACATCCAATTTTAATATATGACTTGTTTATCCAAACTTCACTGCTTTCATCAAGTTCCATCATCATAAGACTTTATAAAGTTTTCTCCTTTCATGCCTTAAAAGCTTATTCAACATAGATTACTCTAGTTGTTTTTGAGTCATCAGGTGCTAACCACCTCATGCAAGATTCATGTTTAGTGGCTACCACTTCATATGAGTGACAGTGTTTCCGGTTATCCCTTGGTCCTTTTATGCACATTTGGAAATTATGCACAGATAATTACCCCTTGAAGGTGCTTGAAGACCCCATTTATGATATTTTTATTTCGTCTTTCCTTTGTTTTAGACTTTAATTTTGTCAAGAACTGTTTTAATATTAGCTTTATTTTTGTTGAATCTAGGATTTTGTGATATCTGAATTTTCTCCTGTCCTTGAATTTGGTGATCCTTGAAAGCTAATGCTTTGTCAGACTAACTATTTTGTTAAGATTTTGAAGTCTTTACTCTTGTTAATGACAACTGTCAGCTTTCCAGCTTTGTAAACTTACATTCTTTTATTTTATCTAGTCTTTAGCACACGGATGGTGCCGGTATGATAGGGTATGCAGGAATTTATGCATGCCTTGATACTTTTATGTGCTTCCCCATCATTTAAATGCTAGAATAATTATTTTGTTAGATGCCATGGATTTAAAAGATGATCTTGCATGATTTTTTGGTGTGCTTCTTCTTGTTCCTTGGCAGCATAATCTCCAGAAAGTAACTGTGGATTTTATATCTGGATGCTCTAATGACTGGCAGCTCTTTTCATTCTCCTAAGTCACTCTTTTTTCTGAAGGATGGCATATTTTTGGTCTAAATGGGCTGTAGCAAGTAAAAAATTCAGGCTGGTAAAGTTTCCTAATTCTTTAATTATAACTTGATTAGAGGGTTCACAATCTTTATAGATCAAAGTCTTTTGATTGTATTGATATGTTTCTAGATCATGCGAGGGTCTTTTCAACAGTATCTCAATCTTGGAATTTATCATGTCTTAGCTTATTTTTAGTTCCCCAGGTTTTAAGTTAATGATTATAGGAATCAAGATTGTCAAGGCAGTTAGGTGGTCTTCAGTGGGAGAGGGTCACGAAGTGCTATGACAGGCCGGCCGGAGACTTTGGCAGCCCTTTTGTTTTTCTTAAGCAAATTTCTTGGTAAAAGCATGTTTTGATTATTAAGCTGAAAGCTTGCACTGATAATTTTTGTTCTCAGGCATATATTTCTGTCCTTAAGTGATATGGTTTTGTAGTTTAATAATAAGATATGGCTTTTAGTAACAGGTGCTTTAAGAAAAATAACTGGATCCCTGACTTGCTAGGTGCCTAGGCGTTGTCTATGCGATTGGGGGTCCTCCCCGCCTGGGAATTATCTTGCTGCCCTGGCAGTTTGGAATCTTAATGATTTCTGCAGAGGGAAGGATAGAAACCTGTATTGAAATTTATATGTTAGAAAAGGTCTGATAAATACAATAACCATAATTTCCCTTTAGATTGCTAAAAATCTCTCAATACTATCTTAAGTGGAATGCATGCTTCCCTTAGCCTTACCTCCCATATGGCAAGGAAATGAATGAGACCTCTAGTGACCAATACTGTAAGTAAAACAGTGAAGATATGGGGGATGAGCTTCCTCAGTTAAATTTGGCCTTCCATATATAAACTTTCGCAAAAAATTGTGATTCTTGCAACTCGAGCTACAAACTACGGTAATTATCAGTCCCACCGAACTTTTAATGTAAACCCTGCATTTAAAAAGCACCCCAAATTTATATTGCACCTTTAGAAAAGTTGAAATTGACTCCCAAATGTGTTGCTAGACATGGAATTACAAAAATAAGGTTAAATAAGAGTCTTTGCATGATCAAACGTCCTGTCTTTGTAGTGTTTGCCTTGCTTGGCACTTCAATAATTGTTAGGATTCAACCGAGCTATGCTTGGGATGTGGCTATGTGAACTAGCGGGTGAGTGATATTGTTTATTGCAACTCATGATTAGTATTAGACATCATTTTGCGGGAGGATTCAAGTTTTAGGGCTTGATGCGAGGTGGCATGACAAGAAGTTGGCAAGGGAATTGGAGTTGGAATTAGGTCTAATGTTATTAAAAGTTATCTAGTCAAATTCTTAATAGGCATGGTAAGCAAAATGTTAACTTCTTGATAATTTACCTTATTTCTTTAAGCAGTTAGGTGCTAATGCAGTGGGGTCAGATATACTGTTGAATGGGTCCTTCATTATGGACTGAAGGAGCTTGAATTAAGTTTTGGATGGTGAAATGATTTCCTTCTGTTCTTTCTTCAAAGATAGCCTCCAATGACAAAACAGTATGCTAAAAATTAAATTTGGACATTGACCAGCATAAAGTAGTTGGGACAATCACCTGCTTGGTGAAAGCTTTTCCCAACATTAGAGATCAGTAAAGTGTTCACTGTACATATCTGTGGTTGATCACTTGACCATTCTGTATATCGAGTGCCAACACGAACTTGGTATTACTTCAAACATCTATATCTTGACATGACCTTTTTAATGCTTTTGATAAAATAGAGGTGATCTTACAAGATTATATACTGTCCACCTTGTCTCCAGGTCATTGACTTTCACCAGACACTTGAAGTGAATGGTATTCGCTTTTGGTGCTACACTGCCGGTCATGTTCTTGGCGCTGCCATGTTCATGGTTGATATTGCTAGCGTCCGGGTTCTCTACACTGGTGACTACTCCCGTGAAGAGGACCGCCATCTTCGAGCTGCTGAAATTCCACAGTTCTCCCCTGACATCTGTATCATTGAGTCCACCTATGGTGTCCAGCTCCACCAGCCCCGCCTCATCCGAGAGAAGCGCTTTACAGAAGTCATCCACTCAACCATTTCTCAAGGTGGCCGTGTGCTTATTCCTGCTTTCGCCCTTGGCAGAGCCCAAGAGCTTCTCCTCATCCTGGATGAGTACTGGTCTAACCACCCAGATCTCCATAATATTCCCATCTACTATGCTTCCCCTCTTGCCAAGAGATGTATGGCCGTCTATCAGACCTATATAAATGCTATGAACGAGAGGATCCGTAACCAGTTTGCCAACTCAAACCCATTTGATTTTAAGCACATTTCTCCATTGAAGAGCATAGAGAATTTCGATGATGTGGGTCCATCAGTGGTGATGGCAAGTCCAAGTGGCCTTCAGAGTGGGCTTTCTAGACAACTATTTGATAAATGGTGCACAGATAAAAAGAATGCTTGCGTCATTCCTGGGTATGTTGTGGAAGGGACACTAGCAAAAACTATCATCAATGAGCCAAAAGAAGTAACACTCATGAATGGTCTGACTGCTCCTCTCAACATGCAGGTATACTATATCTCCTTCTCAGCTCATGCAGATTTTGCACAGACAAGCACCTTCTTGAAGGAGCTCATGCCTCCCAATATAATTCTTGTCCATGGAGAAGCCAATGAGATGGCGAGGCTTAAGCAGAAACTCATAGCTCAATTTTCTGATAGGAATACTAAGATCATTTCCCCCAAGAACTGCCAGTCAGTAGAGATGTATTTTAGTTCCGAAAAAATGGCCAAAACCATTGGAAGGTTAGCTGAAAAAACACCAGAAGTTGGGGAAACTGTCAGTGGCTTGCTGGTCAAGAAGGGCTTTACATATCAGATACTGGCACCAGATGATCTCCATGTCTTCTCTCAGCTATCGACAGCAAACATCACCCAGAGGATCTCCGTCCCTTATTCTGGTGCTTTTGGAGTTATAAAGCACAGGTTGAAGCAGATATATGAGAGCGTGGAGTCCCCATCAGAAGAGCCTGATGTACCAACATTGATCGTGCATGAGAGGGTGACGATAAGGCAGGAGGCAGAGAACTATGTGACGTTGCAGTGGTCATCGGACCCCATAAGTGACATGGTGTCAGATTCCGTAGTTGCTATGATCTTGAACATCAGCCAAGAAGGTCCAAAGGTGACAGCAGTTGCAGAGGGCAACAAGACAGAGGAGGAAACAGAGAAGATGGCGCAGAAGGTAATTTATGCTCTGTTTGCATCCTTATTTGGGGATGTCAAGATTGGAGACGAAGGAAAACTGGTTGTGACCGTGGATGGGGATGTGGCACGGCTGGATGGCAAGAACGGTGAAGTAGAGTGTGAGAACGAAGGGTTGAAGGAGAGAGTAAAGGCAGCATTCAGACGGATACAAAGTGCAGTGAGACCTATCCCATTACCAGCATCTTGAGATGTGTAACTAAAGTATACTTGCTTGGAAGGCTGCTGAACTTTTCAATGCTATGCCTTGCATACTTTCATGATTTAAACTACAAAGCAGTCAGCAAGAGACCTGGTCCTCAATGGACAACAAAGACTTTTTGGTACTTGCAATCAGGAAGCTGTCTAACATAATGGGTTTTATTTTAGAAATTTGGCTGCAGCCCAGTGTTATGTCATATTTATTTGGATGAGTGAGATGTTGTAGACCCATTAATATCATTGAGATTAATCTCTTATGCGTCCTCTATTGCTATTCTTGGTGGTTGTCATAAGTTGAATTTAGATCTTTTATCTTGAATGGGTTCAACTGCAGGTTTCTTTTATGTAACGAGTTGAAGTTTCGAGTATGATTATGCCATTTCTCCTAGTTGTATTAGGCAAACCTAATTTATGGATTGGAGTGGATTCTTTGCTCTATTAGGGAATAAATTATTTTTCAGCATTCTATACTTCTCCTTGCAAGAAAAAGAACCACATCAGTCTGTGCCTATTGAATGCCAAGTGTCCTAATTCCAGGTTGTTTAAATCTGGAATGAACTTGAGTGGGTTTACCGCCAGGTCTGTCTTAGCTCAAGAACTATTGAACATCTAAATGATGAAGGTGGTGCAATGAGCATTGGTTTCTATGGAGCAATGAAGGATTAAAAAGTGTTTTTGGAAAGTCAAAAGTGCTTTCCGGTGATTCTGAAGTATTCTAGTAAATAATTTGAAATAATTCTTCTTGGCTCGTTGAAAAGATGAAAAAAAGTCTGCAGTCTTGCCTGGCATTGCTTTTGGAGGACCTGGTAAAATTTTTAAAATAATCTTTGGCTCATTTAAAAGTCGAGAATCATTTTCTAGGATGTTGCTGGGTATGAAAGAGCGGTTGATAGAGATCTATTTATGGGTCAATCAGAGACTACGGGCACCAGAGTCTGGGTCTAAATTATATATCTAAACCATACGACAAGATGATGATTAGATTAGTTTAATAAATATTTAATTTATAGAGGATTTGCACACTAGCAGATTAGAGCTACGATATTTGAACCATTCGCTAGGTTCTTCTATACTTGGTTGTGCACTTTGCACACCGAAGGTGCTTGAGTGAATTAATCAGTTTTAAATTTGACAATAAAAGTAAGCTCTTAAATATGATTTATTATTTCTATAATATTAAAACAATAAAAGTCATATATTTGCGGCTCATATATGAAGTGATAAAAAGACTAAATAATTTAGATAACATAAAATTATATATATATATATATATATATATATATATATATATATATATATATATATATATATATATATATATATATATATATATATATACATATATGTATATATATACATATATGTATATATGTATATACATATATATATATATACATATGTATATACATATGTATATACATATACATATATGTATATGTATACATATGTATATACATATATGTATGTATATGTATGTACATACATATGTATGTACATATATGTATGTACATACATATGTATGTACATACATATGTATGTACATATATGTATGTACATACATATGTATGTACATACATATGTATGTACATATGTATGTACATACATATGTATGTATACATACATATATATATATATATATACATATATATGTATATATGTATACATATATATATGTATATATGTATACATATATATGTATATATGTATACATATATGTATATATATGTATATATATGTATACATATATATGTATATATATATATATATATATATATATATATATATATATATATATATATATATATATATATATTACTGCATATTACATGATTTTTATATTTAAATATTTTAAAAATATTAAATTACATCTAATAACTGATACCATTTATTTGATATTCCTATTGTCTTATCTAAAGATGATTAGATTTGAGCATTCTTTCTGATACAAAAGTTTCTTATGAATTATCTACTATCTCTATTCAAACATCCTAAGTATTAAATTAATTAACAACTATAATGTATTTCCTTTTTATTACATTCAACTAACAAAAAAAAAGCCTCTAGATATCTGATATGGCTAATCCTGCGCCGTTAGGATGAACGACAAAGATAGCGGCAACTGACGGGAGCTACTTCAACCCCCGAGACTTACCTCTCGGCCTCGGGGCACATGAACAGTGCTTCAACCCCCGAGATCGAGAGGTAGGTCTCGGGGCACATGAACAGTATCTCAACCCCCGAGACCTACCTCTCGGTCTCGGGGCATATGAACAGTGCTTCAACCCTCGAGACCTACCTCTCGGTGAGGTCGGTCTTGGGGCACATAATCAGTGCTTCAACCCCCAAGACCTACCTCTCGGTCTCGGGGCATATGAACAGTGCTTCAACCTCCGAGACCTACCTCTCGGTCTCGAGGCACATGAACAGTATCTCAACCCCCGAGACCTACCTCTCGGTCTTGGGGCACATGAATTGTGCTTCAACCCCCGAGACCTACCTCTTGGTCTCGGGGCACATGAACAGTGCTTCAACCCCCGAGACCTACCTTTCGGTCTCGGGGCATATGAACAGTACTTCAACCCCCGAGACCTACCTCTCGGTCTCGGGGCATATGAACAGTACTTCAACCCCCGAGACCTACCTCTCGGTCTCGGGGCACACGAATAGTATCTCAACCCGCGAGACCTACCTCTCGGTCTCGGGGCACATGAACAGTGCTTCAACCCCCGAGACCTACCTCTCGGTCTCGGGGCATATGAACAGTTCTTCAACCCCCGAGACCTACCTCTCGGTCTCGGGGCACATGAACAGTGCTTCAACCCCCGATACCTACCTCTCAGTCTCGGGGCACATGAACAGTATCTCAACCCCCGAGACCTACATGAACAACCCCCAAGATCTACCCCTCCGTTTCGAGGCACACAAACGACATCTCAATCCTTGGCGCATGGTCAGGTTGCCCTAGGCCACCTGGCGTGCCCACCTAATCCGTCGTACATCCATGCTCCATTTTGAGGCACGCAAACAACATCTCAATCCTTGGCACATGGTCAGGTTGCCCTGGGCCGCCTGGCGTGCCCACCTAATCCGCCGCACATCCCTGGCAGAAGGTGGCCATACCTCATAACGACGTAAGATCTGTTGTATCTCTGTCACTATGCATGGCCATACCCCGTTGCGATATGCGGGTCACCACATGCCTGTTGCTGTGCACGATCACGTCCGGCGGAGGCGCGCACTAGACACGGCCCTGAACGCAAGACATCTGTGAGGTCGTACCGGTAGATAATTCACGACGCATCCGGTATGTACGATGACAGTACAATATGTCATCATTAGCCCCGTATTTTTGTCCGTTATTGAACCGAGCTCCTAAGGGTCGGTAAAGGCGGGAATAGAAGAGGGACTCTCGAAGAGGTATAAAAGCACGCGCCACTGTAAGGATCCAAACTCTGATTTTCTAGCTTTCTTCCTCCTAGCAAAACCCTAACTGTCTCAGCTCCCTTCCACTGAGCGGTTCTTGTCTGATCCCAAGTAACTAACTTGAGCGTCGGAGGGTCCCCACCGGAGCATCCGGTTTCCGGGGACTTTTCTTGTAGGGGTCCGGAGAGAAGGACATCCGTCTTCCCCAACACTTGAAGAAGGTGACTTGGCATCATCAGATTGGCGCGCCAGGAAGGGAGGGAAAGAGAGAAAGACATCGAACCAGAAATCTGCAACCTCTTGAAGCCATGGTGATGACCCGTACAAAGGGAGTCTCCGCCACAAGCGCTGGGGGGCAGCGCAGAGGAGCCGGTCCACCCGCGGGTGCCTCCTCAGCCCTCCCAGCCAGCGTTCCGGCATCGCTGTATCCCCGGGAGGCTGGACCTTCCGCTCCTCCGGCCGATGTCCCTGCGCCCCCTCCACAGCAGTTCCAAGAAGACCGGTTTGCTGCCCTAACCACGCAAGTCCAGTCCCTGGCTACGGTGGTTCAGGGCCTGCAGCACCAACAGGCGGCTGCGCAGCAGCCGGAGCCAAATCCATCAGTCCCAAGGGTGGCGCAACCCAGCCAGCATTCCTCCCGGAGGAGATCGCCGGTGCCGTGGGATCACCGCCATCAAGCTTCGCCCAAGTCTCATCACCGGGAAGCCTCTATGAGACACCGGTCGCCTTCTCGCCATGCTAGTGTCTCTCCTAAGTGGCGGCATGGGAAGGAGGCAGAGCGCCCCCGCCGACATCGCCGTTCTCGTTCTCCGTCCTCTGAATCTTCGGGGGAGGGATCTTTTGACGGCCGAGCAGCCCGTCGAGCCGAGCGTCGACTCGACGAGTATAACCAGAGACTGGAGGAGCTCAGTCGTCAGATCACCTACCTACCGGAGGCGGACTACGACAGTCGACCTCCATTGTCTCGCCGCATTATGGAAGAGCCCATCTCCGCCCGTTTTTGCCTTCCCCAGTTAGACCCTTACGATGGGACCACAGACCCATTGGACCACTTGGAAAGCTATAAAGTTATCATGCAAGTCCAGGGGGCCACCGACTCGCTCATGTGCATCGCCTTTCCAGCCACCCTCAAGAAGGCCGCCCGAGCTTGGTACTCCCGTCTGCCGCCATGAAGCATTGATTCCTTCCGCCAGTTGGAGAGGGCTTTCTTGGCCTATTTTGATGCCTGCCGAAAGATTCCAAGGGTGGCAGACAACCTCTTCGCTGTCTAGCAGAAGAGCGGTGAGTCTCTGCGGGACTACGTCGCTCGATTTAAAGAAGCAGCTCTGGAGGTCTACAATCTTGAAGACTCGGTGGCCGCTTTGGCCTTGAAGCGGGGGCTTCGCCCATCTTGCTTCGCGTACTCCCTCGACAAGAAGCCGCTGGGCTCCTACGCCGAGCTTTTGATCCGAGCCCAGAAGTACATCCGGGCTGACAAGGCCGACTTTTCTCGGTGCGAGGCTGGTGGAAACATCTCCAAGAAGTCGGTCCGATCGGAACCTGTCGAAGTTCGCCCCAGACGACCTGAGCCTCCTCGTCGGCCAGACAACCGTCCCTGAGCCCCTGCGCCAAGAGACGGACCCTACACCCCATTGCTCGCCCCGATATCTCAGATATTGCTCGAGATTGAAGGGGAGTCTTATCTCCAGTGCCCTCCTCCAATGAACCAGAAGACCCCTCGCAACAAAAACCTCTACCGTCGCTACCACCGGGATCATGGTCATGATACTGACGAGTGTCGACAGCTGAAGAAGGCTATTGAAGACCTTATCCAGTGGGGCCACCTAGGAAAGTTCGTCCAGAAGAACAACCCGAGAGCTCCTGGCCCGTCAGCGCCCCCGCCGCCGGTGATCGATAATGCCCCAACGGAGAAAACGGTGGCAATGATTTCCTGGGGGGCAGTAGGCCCGTCAAAGAGGCCAAGAGGGGAGGGGGAGTCGGAGTATGTAATTCCTTTCTTTGAAAAGGACTTAGATGGGGTAGTGAACAAAAATGATGACAGCGTCATCGTATCTATGACGATCGCTAAACATCCTGTAAAGAGAATTCTAGTTGATAGTGGGAGCTCTGTGGATGTTTTGAACTATGACGCTTTTTTTTGCATGAACCTGTCACCTGATCTACTCTGGCCTGTCGCCACGCCTTTGTTGGGGTTTACTGGAGATTCTGTGAAAGTTGAGGGGGAGGTCACTCTCCCTGTGACGGCTGGCACAGCCCCGTGTCAAAGCACTATTTTCATGAAGTTCTTGGTGGTTCGCGTGCCCCTTGCTTACAACGTGATCCTCGGGAGGCCCGGGCTCAATCTTTTGGATGCTGTCATATCCACTAAGAGGCTCCTCATGAGGTTTCCTACCAGCGAAGGAGTCGGGGAGATGCTGGGAGAGCAGAATCCATCTACACTTTGCTATCACATGGCCCCCAGTCCGCAGGGGGTGGCATCCGCGCCGGTACCTGAGACGCTGGACCCACGAGACTTGGAGAGGAGGGGAGAGCCGGCCGAGCGACTGCTTACTTTCCCCCTCGGGGAGGACCCGGCGAGAACGGTCCAGATTGGACCCCTACTCCCGGAGGAGGCTCGTGACCGACTCCTCACCTTTCTGCGAGCTAATGCGGATGTCTTCGCCTGGTCGGCGTCCGATATGCCAAAAATTCCAGGAGAGGTAATTACCCACCAACTTAACATTCGGACGGAGTGCCGACCTATTCGGCAGAAGAAAAGGAGTTTCGCCCCCGATCGACAGAGGGCCATGGATGAGAAGGTGCGGAAGCTGCTGGCAGCCGGTCACATCTGTGAGGTGCACTACCCGGACTGGCTGGTGAATGTCGTGATGGTTCACAAGGCCAGTGGGAGCTGGAGGATGTGCGTGGACTTCACCGACCTCAACAAAGGCATGCCCCAAAGACAGCTTCCCGTTGCCCTGGATCGACCAGCTTGTGGACGCCACGTCCGGGCATGAAACCCTTAGTTTCATGGATGCATTCTCGGGGCATAATCAGATTAGGATGAACCCGGCGGATGAAGAAGCCACCTCTTTTATTACAGAAAAGGGGATTTACTGCTATAAGGTGATGCCGTTTGGACTGAAGAATGCCGGGGCCACCTATCAAAGGCTGATGAATAAGGTCTTTGAGGACCAGATAGGGCGTAACATGGAGGTGTACGTGGATGATATGCTGATCAAGAGCACCAGTGCTGCTGACCATGTCGCCGACCTCGAGGAGACCTTCAACAACCTGCGCTGGTATCGGATGAGGCTTAACCCCCATAAGTGTGCCTTCGAAGTAGCGGCAGGCAAGTTTCTGGGCTTTATGGTAACCCAGCGAGGGATTGAAGCCAACCCTGACAAGATCAAGGCTATCCTGGATATGAGGCCCCCAGCTAACAAGAAGGAGGTGCAGCACCTAACTGGGAGGGTGGCAGCTTTGAGTCACTTCATGTCAAGATTGGCGGAGAGGTGCCTGCCCTTCTTCAAGGCGCTGCGCAAGGTCCATGGCTTCGAGTGGACAAAAGAGTGTCAGGACGCCTTCGAGGAGTTGAAGCAATTTTTATCCACTCCTCCGCTGTTGTCCAAGAGAAAGAATGGGGAGGAGCTCTTCCTATATCTCGCAGCCTCCCCCGAAGCTGTCAGCTCCGTGCTCGTGCGCATGGATATTGATGGGGTCCAAAGGCCGGTCTACTACACCAGCAAGATACTTTATGATGCCGAGACCAGATACTCCAGAACCGAGAAGATCATTTTTGCCATGGTGGTCTCTACCCAATGCTTCCGACCCTACTTCCAGGCTCATCCCATCGTGGTGCTCACGGGCCAGCCTCTTCGGGCCATCTTGTCTCGCCTTGACACCTCCGATTGACTGGCCAAGTGGGCCATCAAATTGAGTGAATTTGACCTATCCATCAGACCAAGGTCGGCCATGAAGTCTCAGGTGATAGCTGATTTCTTGGTTGAGTGTTCCTGGGCCGAGAAGGATGTGAAGGAGATGCGCCCGGAGGAGTATGTGGACCCTCCCTCAACCGATGAGGAAGAAAAGGAGGACTGGATTTTGCATGTGGATGGGGCAGCAAATTCTCAAGGAAGCGGAGCTGAACTCATTCTTGCAAGCCCTGAGGGAGATGCGTTGGAGTATGCTCTTAGATTCCAGTTCCCGGCAACTAACAACCAGGCATAGTACGAAGCCCTGTTAGCAGGAATGAGGTTGGCCGAGGAGATAGGCGCAGGGCGTTTGAGGGCCTACACAGACTCGCAGCTTATTTCTAGGCAGATCACCGGGGAGTACGAAGCTAGGGACCTAACCATGTCCCGTTACCTGAGCAAGGTGCAACTCCAGGCCTCTCATTTCTCTTACTTCCGCATCAGCTACATCCCCAGAGCGGAGAACGCCAGGGCCGATGCATTATCCCGCTTAGCCACTTCGGCCGACGGAATGCTGGGAAGAACATATGTGGAGCACCTACAAGCCCCAAGCATTGAAGTTGCGGATGAAGCGTTGCCGATGGAGCAAGAGCCCTCCTGGATGGATGCCTACATCCGATATTTGACCGATGGTACTCTCCCAGAGGACTCCGTTGAGGCCAAGCTACTCAGGCGGAGGGCCCCGAGGTTCTTAATGATGGACGGGAAGCTTTATCGAAGATCATTCTCATACCTGGTCTTCAGGTGCGTAGGACCGGCTGAATTAGATTACATCCTCAGGGAGATCCATGAAGGCATCTGTGGGAGTCACATGGGGGGCAGAGCCCTAGCTTACAAGGCCCTGCGGCAGGGGTACTTCTGGCTAACAATAAAGGAGGACGCGGCCGAGCTCATTAAGAGATGTGATAGCTGTCAGCTTTACGCTAATATCCAGCGACAGCCGACGTCTCAGTTAACCCCCTTAGTGGCACCCTGGACCTTCGCCCAGTGGGGTATGGATATCCTGAGACCATTTTCCCCGGCATCCGGATAGCGAAAGTTCCTCTTGGTGGCCGTGGATCACTTCACCAAGTGGGTTGAAGCCGAGGCCCTTGCTAAGATCACGGAGAGCAAAGTGAGATCATTCTTTTGGAAGTCCATTATATGTCGGTTCGGGCTACCGCACACCCTGGTCACCGACAATGGCCGGCAGTTCGACAACGCACCCTTCCGGGAGTTCTGCTCCAAACTGGGCATTCGTCGGAAATTCACTTCCGTCGGGCACCCTCAGACCAACGGGGCGGCCGAGGTAACTAATTGAATTATTCTCCAAGGGCTGAGAGCTCGACTGGATGACTATAAGGGACGATGGGTGGAGGAGCTCCCCAACATGCTGTGGGCCTGCCACACAACACCGCGAGCCCCCACCAGCGAGACCCCATTCAGCTTAGTCTTTGGATTCGAAGCCGTCATCCCGGTGGAGGTTGGCTCACCAAGCCCTCGGGTGGAATCATACAATGAGGAAGGCAACCCAGACCAGCTGCGAGCCAACCTCGACCTGGTGGAGGAAGTGCGAGACCGAGCGCGACTTCGGATGGCGGTCTACCGGCAACGAGCCACCAAATATTACAACGCCCATGTGCGCCCCAGGACTTTCTTGCCAGGGGACCTGATCCTTCGATGGGCTGAGGTCTCGAAGCCGGCAGAGGGAGGCAAGCTAGCTCCAAAATGGGAAGGACCCTATCGAATCGCCGAGACACTTCGCCACGGAGCTTACAAGATTGAAGAGCTCGATGGGAAGCCACTCCCTAGGACATGGAATGCAGACAACCTTCGCCGGTACTATCAGTAACGCATTCCCCTCTCACATCAAATACCGTGCCTATATCCATTTGGGCTTTTGCCCCTCATTTTATATTAACAAATTTCAATTTTAGCTCCTGAGTTCTTTTCACCTAAAGCCTTGGGCCAGCCAGACACAAAGCCTGACCCCCATCGGCACATAAAGCCCTGCACCAGCCAGGTATAAAGCCCGACGACCGACGGCACTTAAAGCCCTGCACCAGCCAGGCATAAAGCCCGACACCCATCGGCACCTAAAGCCCTGGGTCAGCTAGGCATAAAGCCAGACACCAGTCGACACCTAAAGCCCTGGGCCAGCCAGGCATAAAGCCCGACACCCGTCGGCACTTAAAGCCCTGCACCAGCCAAGCATGAAGCCTGACACCCGTCGGCACCTAAAGCCCTGCACCAGCCAGGCATGAAGCCCGACACCCGTCGGCACCTAAAGCCCTACACCAGCCAGGCATGAAGCCCGACACCCGTCGGCACCTAAAGCCCTGGGCCAGCCAGGCATAAAGCCCGACACCCGTCGGCACCTAAAGCCCTGGGCCTGCCAGGCATAAAGCCCGACACCCGTCGGCACCTAAAGCCCAACACCCGTCAGCAAAAAGTTCGACACCCGTCGGCACTTAAAGCCCTGCACCAGCCAGGCATGAAGCCCGACACCCGTTGGTACCTAAGGCCCTGCACCAGCCAGGCATGAAGCCCGACACCCGTCGGCACCTAAAGCCCTACACCAACCAAGCATTAAGCCCGACACCCGTCGGCACCTAAAGCCCTGCACCAGCCAGGCATGAAGCCCGACACCTGTCGGCACCTTAAGCCCTAGGCCAACCAGGCATAACGCCCGACGCCCATCGGCAAAAAGCCTGACACTCGTCGGCACCTAAAGCCCTGCACTAGCCAGGCATGAAGCCCGACACCCGTCGGTACCTAAAGCCCTGCAGCAGCCAGGCATAAAGCCCGACACCCGTCGGTACCTAAAGCCCTGCACCAGCCAGGCATGAAGCCCGACACCCATCGGCACCTAAAGCCCTGTACCAGCTAGGCATAAAGCTCGACACCCGTCGGCACCTAAAGCCATGGGCCAGCCAGGCATAAAGCCCGACACCCGTTGGCACTTAAAGCCCTGGGCCAGCCAGGCATAAAGCTCGACACCCATCGGCACCTAAAGTCCTGGGCCAGCCAGGCATAAAGCTCGACACCCGTCGGCACCTAAAGCCCTGGGCCAGCCAGGCATAAAGCCCGGCACCCGACGGCGCATAAAGCTGACACCCGACAGCAGATAAAGCCCGACGTCCGTCGGCACCTAAAGCCCTGGGCCAGCCAGGCACAAAGCCCAGTGTACCACTGGCATAGCGGCGTGCTGCCGGCTCTCAGCAACTTAAGCCCGACACCCGTTGGCACCTAAAGCCCTGGGCCAGCCAGGCACAAAGCCCGACACCCATCAGCACCTAAAGCCCTGGGCCAGCCAGGCATAGCCCAGTGTACCACTGGTGGAGTGGCGCACTGCCGGCCCTCCGCAACATAAGTCCGACCTCAGTTGGCACCAGAACCTCGGATTGGCCAGGCACAAAACCCTGTGTATCATTGGCAAAGCAACACGCAAGCGGCTCGGGAGGTTCGATTTCGTCCTGACCTTCCAAGTCCTACACTTTGCCAGGAGCTGGGAGTTGGTACCTCCCGACCCCAAGATTCGGTCCTACGAAGCTAAGTCGAGGCTTAGGGAAGGTCACACATCGCTCGACACCGACGAAGCCACTGAGGGTGCCACGTCGGTTGCCAAAGAGTTAAGTGACAATTGCTATCAAGAGGATTCAAATCTCATTAAAAGAAGTATATTTCATTAATTTGAAAATGTTTACAAAATATCGATCAAGTCAAGTTCAAAAGAAAAACAACAGCAAAATAAAGCAAAATGCAGTATGGGGCTCACGGATCCGCGGGCGCATCTTCATCATCAGAAGAGCCCATCTCAGAGAGGCGGTCTGGCTCCACTTCAAGGGCCTGGGGAAAGTTTAAGTCCTTGGCCACCTTCTCCTTCCCCCGTTGGAACCCTTGAAGATAGGCCCCAGTTGAAGCTTCGGTCATCTCCTCCATGAAGAGCTCGGATGCCCGAAAGTCTTCAATAACTCTGGCGGTCCTAACTTCGACGGCAGCCTCCACCTCAGCCGCTAAGGCTCCTCTCTCAGCAGCCAGGGCTTCCACCGCTATCCTCTCGGCCTCCAGGGCTAGGTTCCTCTCCTCTTCCGCTCTCCAAGCCCTTTCCTCGGCCTCCCTCAATTTCCCCTCCACCGTTCTTGCCCTTTCCTCGGCCTCCCTCAATTTTCCCTCCACCGTTCTTGCCTTTTCGTCGGCCTCGCTCAGTTGACTCTCGGTCGCCTGGATGGTTGCGACCTGTTCGGTGATGTGTAGGTCCTTGGCCGCGATGGCATTCTCGGCCTCCATGAGTTGGTTGAGGGCCGCCCGCAGGCGGTTGGACTCCATCTCCGCCCGGTTCACGGCCGCTTTTATTTCATCCACCCGGGCGGTCTGGGCGGATTCTAGGGCCTTCTCCGCTGTTTTCGCTCAGGCACGAGCATCCTCGGCCTCTTTCTGGGCCTCCTGCACGATAGTTTTTTCACCATGGATAACCTCCCTGGTGATAGCCAAGGAGTTGGCAACCTGCATGCGAACCCCATGTCAAAAAGGAAAAGGAAGAGCAAAGAGAAGTTCAAGGCAGAGGACAGACAATCTGATTACCTTGACTAAGGCCGCGTAGGACTCGCGGAAGAAAGTGGTTGCTTTCAGGTGGCTGAGCTCCTCCTGAACCTCCGATATGAGGATCGACGAGATGAGCCGCTCCACCCGGCGCCCATCGTCTAGGACGAAGTCCCGGGCTAGTCCCCGCTTTGCCCTACTCCCTCCGGTAGCCCTGGCAGCCTCGGACTCGGTGCGTGGAGGGCTGCTCGCTGGCGCCCTTTCCAAGGGTGGGCCAGCTGCCTGCGATGGGCCCTCACCCCAGTCCCTTGCAGCTTCGGCGGGGAGTGGTTCGCTGGGGGCAGGAGAACCCCCCAAAGCCGTCGGCTCCTCTGCGACCGACTCTTCCATGGCCAGCTCCGCCTCCATGGCCGACTCCCCCGTGATCGTTGGCTCCCCCATGGCCGGTGTCTCAGCGGCTGCTCCATCACTCACGGCCCTTTCGGCGGGGTGTCAGCCGTCAAGTCTATCTCCGGGGCGATCGGAGGCTCTCGCGACGCGGGCGGCTCGGGTGCCCGCGCTGTCGGGCGCCTTGCACTTGGTGCCCGCGGCCCATCGCTCGGCCCCTCTTGGGCCTTCCTTTTGGCGGCGGCCTTCATGAGTTGCCGCGCCGGGATCTTCATAGCTGCACAGTGTCGACCGAGGTCAGCAAAAAAAAAGAGAAAAAAGAAGGGAAAGGGAAAAAAGGCAAGGAGCGAGAGCAGGGGCAGGGCATTGGCTAAGTAAAGGGAGACTTACCAAACTGGGAGATAAGCCCTGCCGATCGAAGGTTTTCCTCCGTTAGGAGCAAGCTGTACCGAGGGATTTCGGTGGACAACAGCTGCCCTAGCGCCTCTCTATCTCTGGGATGGACGGTGGAGTTTGCATTGCCTTGGGGTTCAGGATCTCCCCACCGGGACTTTACTTGGTCGAGGTTGGCGAAGAAAAATCGGAATTTCCAGCCTTTAACAGAAGAAGGGAGAAGGAGTTTAAGGACGCGGTGGGGCCGGGGCTGGAACAGCCACCAACCTTGTTGGGATCGGAGGATGTAGAAGGAACGGAAGAGAGAGACTCGCGGGGTGATGTAGAGGTGATGGCAAAGGATAACGAAAGCATAGATGACGCGTAAGGAATTTGGGACCAACTGGGAAGGAGTTAGGAAATAATAGTCAAGGAGATTAACAAAGAAAGGATGAAAGGGTAAGCGGAGGCCCACCCTCAGGGAAATCTCATAGACCACCACCCGGCCCGGTCGGGAGGAGATCACCCAGTCATCAGGGGTTGGGAGGTACAGCTCGATATCTCGAGGAATCTGGTAACGGGCTCGGATGTTCACCAGATCGTTGCCCGTTACCGTGGAGGCGGCCCCTTCCGGGGATTCCGCCCCCGTGCTCGAGGAGGTGCCGGCCCTCGCCTGGCGACCTCTCCACGAATACCGGCCAGCCGCCACCGGGCGCCTCCCCGCGGGAGCCTCCCTGGCGACCCGCCGCTGGGCTAAAGGGTCGTGATCCTCTGGATCGGAGGACCACTCAAAGGGAGAGGAAGGAGGAGAGGGAGAAGCTTGGGGCCTCTCAGGCGAGGAGCGATTCTCCGAATCGTCCTCTGCAGACCAAGATGGGGAACTCATTGAAAGATGAAAGACCAAGGAAACCTAGGAGGAACAAAAAGCTGATCTGGGGAAGAAGGTGACGAACGTGAGCTCCCGAGTTGCAGAGGGAACCAGGAAGTGGAAAATCGAAGAGCAGGAAAGAAGACAATGATGATAGGAGAAGAATGGCCGCTGTCGACCCTCTATATAGGTTTTATCTAGTTTCAAATTGTCTCGCCGCGCTTCGACTGCCGCACGGGCTCCCACTACGAGCTGGATCGCCTAGGTAATCGCTAAGCGCGGGATACGATTCACTCCCGACCAATGGTAGGACATCGATGACGTCACCGTTATGATAGATAATGATGGCACACCTTTCCTCACGGACTTCGACGGGTAAACCTTGCTTCGAGAACGATCGCTGCAAATCGGATGGACAGCCTTGGCCGCCCAATCACATCCCTGTACTGCCTGCGTAAAGTCATCACGGCGCCTACGAACATGTGTCTGGGGGCGGTTCGCAGAAAGTGGAGATCAGCCATCTGGGAGGTGACACCCCTTTCACTTTACTGGGATGGGCCCACTCCGTCTCAGGGGTGAGAGGGCATCTGATATGACTGATCCTGCGCCGTTAGGATGAACGGCAAAGATAGCAGCAGCTGACGGGAGCTACTTCAACCCCCGAGACCTACCTCTCGGTCTCGGGGTACATGAACAGTGCTTCAACCCCCGAGACCTACCTCTCGGTCTCGGGGCACATGAATAGTGCTTCAACCCTCGAGACTTACCTCTCGGTCTCGGGGCATATGAACAATACTTCAACCCCCGAGACCTACCTCTCGATCTCGGGGCACATGAACAATATCTCAACCCCTGAGACCTACCTCTCGGTCTCGGGGCACATGAACAGTGCTTCAACCCCCGAGACCGAGAGGTCGGTCTCGGGGCATATGAACAACACTTCAACCCCCGAGACCTACCTCTCGGTCTCGGGGCACATGAACAGTATCTCAACCCCCGAGACCTACCTCTCGGTCTCGGGGCACATGAACAGTGCTTCAACCCCCAAGACCTACCTCTCAGTCTCGGGGCACATGAACAGTGCTTCAACCCCCAAGACCGAGGTCTCGAGGCATATGAATAGTACTTCAACCCCCGAGACCTACCTCTCGGTCTCGGGGCACATGAACAATATCTCAACCCCCGAGACCTACCTTTCGATCTTGGGGCACATGAACAGTGCTTCAACCCCCGAGACCTACCTCTCGGTCTCGGGGCACATGAACAGTATCTCAACCTGCGAGACCTACCTCTCGGTCTCGGGGCACATGAACAGTGCTTCAACCCCCGAGACCTACCTCTCAGTCTTGGGGCACATGAACAATGCTTCAACCCCCGAGACCTACCTCTCGGTCTCGGGGCATATGAACAGTACTTCAACCTCCGAGACATACCTCTCAGTCTCGGGGCACATGAACAGTGCTTCAACCCCCGAGACCTACCTCTCGGTCTCGGGGCACATGAACAGTATCTCAACCCCCGAGACCTACCTCTCGGTCTCGGGGCACATGAACAGTGCTTCAACCCCCGAGACCTACCTCTCGGTCTCGAAGCACATGAACAATATATCAACCCCCAAGATCTACCCCTCCGTTTCGAGGCACACAAACGACATCTCAATCCTTGGCGCATGGTCAGGTTGCCCTGGGCCACATGGCGTGCCCACCTAATCCGCCGCACATCCATGCTCCATTTCGAGGCACACAAACAACATCTCAATCCTTGGCGCATGGTCAGGTTGCCCTGGCCCACCTGGCGTGCCCACCTAATCTGCCGCACATCCCTGGCAGAAGGTGGCCATACCTCATAACGATGTAAGATCTGTTGTATCTCTGTCATTGTGCATGGCCATACCCCGTTGCGATATGCGGGTCACCACCTGCCCGTTGCTATGCACGATCACGTCCGGCGGAGGCGCGCGCTAGATACGACCCTAGACGCGAGACATCTGTGAGGTCGTACCGGCAGATAATTCACGATGCATCTGGTATGTACGATGACAGTACAATATGTCATCATCAGCCCTGTATTTTTGTTCGTTATTGAACCGAGCTCCTAAGGGTCGGTAAAGGCGGGAATAGAAGAGGGACTCTCGAAGAGGTATAAAAGCACGCGCCACTGTAAGGATCCAAACTCTGGTTTTCTAGCTTTCTTCCTCCTAGCAAAACCCTAACTGTCTCAGCTCCCTTCTGCTGAGCGGTTCTTGTCTGATCCCAAGTAACTAACTTGAGCGTCGGAGGGTCCCCACCGGAGCATCCGGTCTCCGGAGACTTTTCTTGTAGGGGTCCGGAGAGAAGGATGTCCGTCTTCCCCGATGCTTGAAGAAGGTAACTTGGCGTCATTAATATCAAAAAAAGAAAATCATTTTACCCTAAAATTGATTCAGAATATAATTAGTTTAATAGAGTTGGTTTTGAATCACTTCTAGGATAGGGTCAGATCAGTTATGGGTTTAGAATCCTATAACTAATCTTGATTTGTCTAATTCTAGGTTTTAACTTAGAATCGATCCAACCAATCTATTCTTATCCCTGTTCTTGATCCATATTTTTAAATTAATTTCTCATGTAAAGTAAATCAAGCGTAATATTTTTTTTTCAATCACCATCATAAACAACTCTATGAAATTCACTTTTTAAGAACTATTGCTATTTTTATTTATAGATACTTATTTTAAACTAAGGATGTAAAACCATGCTGATCACCTAATCAAGAAACAAATTTTAAAATAAATTATCGAAATATTTGATATTAAATGCAACAAAAAACATTAGGACACTATAAGTCTATAACAACTTACAAATTGGGAGCAACAAAATTTAGAAATTTTTCTCAATAAAACCACTAACAACTTAAAAAAAATACATCATCACCTACATTTTCTAAATAAATAAGAATAACCCTTGGTTTAAAGTAAAATGCCATACTTCTAATCTTTCTTTTTATTTTTAGACATAGACAAAACTTAGCTCTATTAGAGCTCCACAACTTAGGATCGTTTCAAATTAGGAATGGTAACCCTAAATTTACAAATTAGAAGCTGTATCTTTAAATAGTAGAGCCGTCACCTTTGTACATGATCCTTAAAATTAGTATACAAGGATCTCTAAATCAATTGATCTATTTAATAAAATATAAATATTATTTTGAATAGGAGTTTAGTGATTATATTTGGTATAGGATAAGACCCTTAAGATTGATGCTTCTCAGAGATAATGAATTCTACCCTTTTGACTTGAGAGAGGTAAATAATTAAATCATGCATGTGTAAATAGAGAGAGATGGTTCGTTGAGGAAGAGGTAGAGATAGAAATAAATGAAAGAGTTGAAAAGATATGATAGATTGACAGTGGCTGATAGTGGAAGGGAAGATATTCGATGATTGAAAGGAAGATGTCTAGCAACATCGTAAGGTAATGCTTGAGATGAAAGAAGGGAGGAGGGATAGAACATAGGTTTCCAAGAGTAAGAAGGAACAAGGAGGAAGGTTGGGAGCCAGGGATTGCATGAGAAAAAGAAAAGAGATAGACACACAGAGATTCTGACATGGGTGAATGAATGGAAGGAGGGAGAGAGTAGGCACTCGCATGTATGAAAGATGAAGAAGATGCTGGAGGAGAAATGAAAGAGGATAGAGAGGGTTTGTGAGACCTAGGCTAGTGTATGCTCAGTCTCATATTAGTTGTATAATCTTGGATACTTAAATAGAGTCAAGAAACTTATATAATATATTCCAGGTGAATTTTTTAATCGAAATCTTAGATACTTTTTAATTGTATGGGAGTCAATTTAACTCATAACTTATATGAAATAGGGGATATCATAAGTGTCTTCATAATATTTATAATTGAATTTGATTAGACTTTTAAACCTTATTTGGGATAGCTGCTTGCGGGGGGGGGGGGGGGGGGGGGGGGGGGGGGGGAGGGGGGTGTGGGTCAACAACTTTCTATTGGTTTTGTGAGATAGCTATTTTTCAATAATTGGAGTCAACGTCAACAGCTATACAAAATAAAACATTAGGAGAGTATTTAGGTACTCATGCTGGTATCAGACAATTTTGGATACTTATAAAGGAGCTAAGAAATCTAATTAGTAGCTTCTAACCAGTCCTTTTAGATGAGATTTTGAATTATTACAATTAATAGTTTCAAATTGGATATATAAGGCCCATGATCCATGTTGAGTCAGAGACGTTGTAGACAGTCTTTTGGGATTGTTTATAAGGCATTGATGCTAGTATACAAAAGGAATCTGTGAGAGTTTGTATTCATACATTGGAATTGTTTATGAGGCATTGATGCTAGTATTTAAACAAAAGGAATCTCTGAGAGCTTGCATTCATGTGTGCTAATTCTCATGTGCACTTGGATACTTATACATGTTGGGGGGATAGAATTTAGCCAAAAGATTAAGTTGAAACAAATGCATCATTCTCTCATTACCAACACTGAGGAGTAGTCTAATGCTATATTTACAGAACTTTGGAAGCTTCTAGCTTACAATAGAGCTCTCTTCTTTCTTTGGAAGCTATGTCATGGTGCTCTCTCTACTTCATTGTTGTTGGCCACAAGAATCCGATCTTTACATCCAGCTTGCTGTAGATGTGGTGTTAATAGCGAGTGCTTATATCATCTCTTTTTTATTTGCCATTTATCATAAGAACTGTAGACTGGACTCCAAGAGCTTCATCATGTCAAGTCTGTCAGCCAAGTTTATATGATGCTTCTAGAGACTAGGTTCATTCCAACAGTTATTCTTACAATCATTTCCAATTTATTTCCTATGACTAAGTTGAGAAGGAAGATTATTTCATCGTACCTGAATTGCAAGGCACACCTTCCATTTATCCATGGAGTATATAAATATCATCAAAACACCTGCATAATGTCTTTTGACACCTGGGGTAGTAGTGGTCCTGGACAATTTGGCCTTCAGCTTGTTGTCTTCTTGTAACCCCGTCCACCAGGAGTCCTTAAAAATGGTTCAGTCGTTTTGGATAATCTAGCCTTCAGCTCATTTGTTTTCTAGCAACCCCATCCACCAGGAGTCCTTAAAATCAGTTTTGATGGTTCAGCTAACACAACAACAATCAGTGCTTTTATAATACTCAAAAATAGTTTTATATCAGATTAAAAAAAAAATACTTACAAATTTATCTGCTATCAATTAACTTTTATTATAATATTTGAATCACATAGTTTTAAATTAATTGAACCATTGGTTTGGAAAAGACTAGCTTGTAGCATAACAAACGATGAGCACATCATATTATAAAAGTATAGAAATATTATAATATTTTAAAATAGTTTTATTTTACTAATTAACTTTTATTTTAAGTTTTTGGCTATATAATTTTAGCTCAGGTTAATTGGACTAGCAAGTGAATTTGGAACATTAAAATTATATAATGATTTTGCTTCAAAAACCTTCAATTTCTTCCGCTGAAGTTCCAACAGCAGTCTAGCATGGATTTCTTTCTCATCCGTCCTATCAGCCAGATTACGGCCCTTTATAAAAGGCATTATCTTGGAAGATGATTCAGCCACAGTGATTGCATGAATCAATGGAAGTATAAAAAATTTGCATCCAAAATTAAGGGTTAACATACAATCCAGAATTGCACACTTGTCTGACTTTTAGTGTATATAAATTTTTTGGAGCCAAATGAAGCAGTAGACTACGACAAGTCTCACCACTCCACTGTCTTCTAATACCTTTTGGTATAATAATTTTACTACTGATCTGTGCACCATCATGGATGCAAAAGTCTGGGGAAGAGGGTTTGTAATATCATGAAATTCTTTATATTTACCCAAAAAAAAAGAAAAGAAAATGGAAAATAAGTAAAGTGGTAGAGAACAAGGAAAGTGGGGCCTCGGATAAAATAGAGAAAGGAAGAGAGATACGTTATAGAGGGACGGAGGGAAAGAAATAAATGTCGGGAAGAGAGGAGGAAAGAATTTGGACGAAGACAAAAAGATAGAAGGCAAGGAGGAAAAATAAAATAAAAAGAAAAAGAAAAAAAAGGAAGGTGCGGTGGTCTAGCTGTAGAGAGAGAGAGAGAGAAGTTGGGAAGAAAGAAGGAAAGAAGAAGATTTTAGGGAAGGGATGAGGAGAAGAAAAAGAAAGAAGATCGGGGCTTTTGATCATTTACCGCTCGGTAATAAATGGGTCCTTAATTATGTTTCCTAAAACCGGTTTGAAATAAATAAGAACCAGATACGTGCTCGTGGAAGGCACGGATGCTAATTTGATTAATAAAATAAATAAAAATATTTAAATTTATTTCATTTTTTAATTGTATATTATTAAATTTAAAATTTAAGTTATTATATTTAGATTAAAAATAAAAAATAAATAAAAATAGGTTTGTATATTTTCTTTAATTTTATATTATTAAATTTAATTTTTAAAATTATTATTTTTAGATAAAAAAATAAAAATAAAAAATAAAATATATGCATTAGATTATTTTTAAATTAAAAATAATTTATTTGAAACTGTAGCTTAAAAAATTAATGAAATATTTTTTTCTAAACATAGCCGAAAATGTAAAGGTATTAAAAAAAAAAAGAAAGGAAAGAAGTCCGCCTTCATCCAATTCAGCCAACGTGGTCGCGATCCCTCACGATCTTTTGCATGGAAAGGAAATCTAATCTAATATATTCCTATCTCCCAGAGAATCATAGGAGTCCGCTCATATGCAGACACCTGGACAAAAAAAAGGCAAGAAGTAATTATTCAATTTAAAACATTAATTACAATTCAGATCCTAAAATAGCTGCTGCACTGGATCCATATTTCGGCGTTTATCATCTCTGTCATAATATATTTCCCTCTCTCTCTCTCTCTCACACACACACATACCCTTTTATCTTCTACTTTACCCCCCCTGCGTTGTTTCTCTCTTCTTCACCCTTGTTCTCTCACTAGCAGCAGTAGGTAAGGATGCCAGTCTCTCGGAAGCACTCTCTCTCTGAGATCTCTCGCCACACCACCAAGAAGGATTGCTGGTTGATAATCCATGGCAAGGCAAGCTTCTCTTCTCTCGTTTATCACCCTTTTGGCTCTTGCTATGTAACAAGGCCTTCAGAGTTTAGAATCTATGGGTTTCTATTTTTTTTTTTTTTTCTGTTTTACTTTTGAGCAGGTTTATGATGTGACCACCTTCTTGGATGACCACCCTGGAGGGGAGTATGTCCTCTTGCAAGCCTCAGGTGCCTAACTTTTTCTTTCTTTGTCCCCTGTTTCCTTGTTATTACATCATCATCATCATCATCATCAATTCCTTGGCTTTATTGTACGTGGGCTTTTCCTTATCTTTTCCAAGATCCCATCCATCTGATGCTTATTATGCACCTCTTCTTTCATCTTTTTTCCCCCTTCCAACATACAATAATTTCTTTGATGTATTGAGTTTTTGTTAGGAACACTATCCACATCAATGATAAATATGTAGAGAAATAGATAGGTTGGTGCACAATTCCTAAACTTTGGTTTGTTTGTATTGGAAATTATAACATGATATGCTGCCTGGGATGTGAAGGAGGTGGGGATGCAACTGAGGCATTTGAGGAAGTAGGCCACAGCACGACAGCCTCCACAATGATGGAGGGCTACCTGATCGGCACCGTCGGAGGCGACGAAGGCGCTGCCGCCGGCGGAGGAGCCCCAAAGACAACGGGAGCAGTCACGGCTACGGCACAGAGGACATCACCATCTGCCATCAGCTTCTCGGACCTCCTACTTCCTGTGCTTGTCCTTAGCCTGGCCCTCGGTGTTTGGTATTACCTGAACTTCTATTCCAAAGCCAATGCGTAAGAACCATCAAAAGGTCCGATTTGGTTGGATGATTGTTCCTAATCTGTTGAGAGGGATGGAGAGTCATGTGAAATAAAAAAAAAATGTCTTGAAGTTGATATCTTCTTGGCTAGGGAGTGAGTATTGCATGTAGGCTTGGTTGGTTTGCCAAACTTGTTGTTTTGTTGCTATCTCCGCCCATGTTTTTGCCGAGAGTAAGACTCGATTTGAAGAAATTCATATTGGAAGTAAATCCATTGCATTAATATATTTTGTGGAAGGGGTTTATGCTAATGATCTTTCTTTACTATAGTATCACCATGAACCAATTTAATATCACATTTTTAATATTGCCTCTTGTTATCTTGATTCAAATCCTTGTTAAGGAGGTTTATTTCTAACAATCTAAGTCTAAGAACTCTCTGGAAGAAATGCATGGTTGGGAATTTTTGAAGTGGGTCCTTCACACTAGTCTCCTACTAAAGGCGTTTATGCTAATAAAATATTTTATTCCTTTTTGGTTAGATAAAGAGAGAGAAAAGAGAGAGAGATTGGGAAGTTTTTGAAGTGGGTCCTTCAGGCGTTTATACTAATCAAATATTTTATTCTTTTTGGTTAGGGAAGAGAGAGATGGAGGTTGGTAAAAGAATAAAAGATGAAGTCGGTAAAACATAGGTACACCCTGCCAACAAACACACAAGTTTGGTAAAAGAATGAATCAATCTGAGGAAATTCATATTTAAAGTGCACTTGTTGCACTGATCTCTTCTAGGATTTAACACTCATCATCTTTTGTTATTACAGTATCAAACCAATTTAAAATCACCTATCTCTCTCTCTCTTTAGTTTATTCCGAAGAAGTCAATTACTTAAAAAAAAACGCATAATAACAAGGAGTTGGTTGAACTGAACTGATAACAAAGTCTTTTCCTAAGGGAGTTTATACTAATCAGCTCCTTTTACCACTCCATCATCATGAACCCAAGACCTCATATCTCTCGCATTGTCTTTTACTATCTCCATTCAAGTCCTTGGTGAGGATCACAAAGAGCTGAGACGGGTTAGAGCCATCAAATTTGCACTTGGTTACACCAATGGCTCCCTTCTCCTTCTTCCCATCGAGCACAGTTAAGCATTTTCCAGTGCTGCCATTGAACCAGAAGCGGAAGCCTTGGTGGTTTAGCTTTGGGGGTGGGCTAAATGACTTCCAATCAGCTTGACCTAGGCTGCTCAACGAGCGTAGTGCTCGAAGGCCGACCACACCTTCATCATCTACTGTTAGATAGCTATGTCCTTTGGAGCATTTGTCCATGTAGTTGTAAAACCTGGATTTGAGCAAGCAAACTTGTTCATTGTCCAGGATTTGAGCAAGAAACTGATGCTATGTCAACTTGGCCTAGAATTCAACATGAGTGGACTAAGTAACTGTCAAAAGTTTTGATTTCTAGGCCAATCAGTTTCTGAATTTGTGGGGGACTTGGCTAGGCTGACACAATTCCACGGAGACTAGTTGACAGAAAACTGATTGCTTCGTTGGTTACTGAATTTAAAATCACAGTGGGGTACTGGTTGCCAAGTCAAAACTTCAACAGCCCGGAGCCATGTAATGAATGCCCTCCATGCTTCAAAAGGAGGGAAGAAGGCAATTGGAGTCTGAAAGGCTTTTTGTTGCTTGTAATTGTAAAGGTGTCAGAAGACAAGATTTAGTGCAAGTAGCATTCCAATTGTATCCAATCAAATGCTTTCAGTCCATCTTGCATATGCTTAGAAAGGGAAATGGTAAATTTAGAACACAACACAATGCAAATTAAGCATTGCTCTCATGTGGATTGCTGTAAGGGGACTAAGACCAATATGCAATGTAGTCATGATGATAAGGATGCCAAGTTTACCTATGGAAGCCATAGTCCGACCCCGAGGTTTGCTGCCAACCAAAGTAAGCATTGTAGATCTCTGATTCCCCGCCTTTGATGTTTGGTACTGCGTAGACACCTCGATCATAGATAGAAGCATAGTCTGATTGCAATGCACCAGCGATCAAAGAATTGTCCCATGCTGTCATGTGTGGTGTGTGGATAGGCTTCACATGCTGGGCATTGTTTTGCATCACAAGCTGAGCACTGGCTGCTGAGCTTGTGGTTCATCAAATTCTTCGCAGAGGTTAAGGTGTGACTGATCACCAAGATCACCAATTGGAGAAGGATGAGGGTGACCCTCACCATGGCTAACTAAAACTCTTTGATCTCTGGTAAAAAGACAATGAACATATTTTGCCTTGGCTTTCTTCCTCCAGGATGCTCCATTTATTTCTGCCGTCTCTGTATACTTTTTGTCTTCTTTGTTGTTCCTTGGATGACCTCTTGGAATAAGAAAGGAGGTTGGCTGCTGCTTTGCACCTGAGTTTCATGGGCAATCGTCCTTAGATTTCAATTACTACAGTCATTGTTTAATCATCTAGGTTAAACTGTAAAAGATTACATGACATGCACAAAGCTATATACGATGTTACAGTGTGATCATGGGATGGGGATAAAAATAATTTATGCAAACACATGAAGAATAGTCCTCCCATATCTTGGAATTAATTATAACTACTTATCCTTCAGTTGCTTATCCTACTTTCAAACTAGGCTTAAGTAACTTTACAAAGGATTACAGTGTACAAATAACCATGATTGGGGCTCAAAGTTAGGCTATATGCACCAAGTTACTTGGTCACTTGCTATAAGTTTATTTGTTTGCACAGAACTGTTAGGTGTAGATGATGTCAAAATAAATTTGTAAAGTTCGTGACACAAAATTTAATTAATTTTGGAAATACCTCAGGGGAAGGTCTATTTTAAATGAAATTAGTAAACCAGGAACCGTAATTGTGACTACTAAGAAAGATGATGCATTTTGGCACTAGAGCGTATATAAATATTGGGATATTAGTAGCAAACAATAATGGCTTTTGTGGCCAAATCAAAGCCAAACCAGGGTAACAGGTGGAGTAGACTATGATCAGTTTTTATGTGGTAAGGAAGAGTGGAGTTTACAGCAGAGCTTTTATTAATAATTAGACAAATTTCTTGAATAAAGATTTCCTATATGTCCAACTTGAATCTCTTTTTTTTTATAATGTTAGAGGCAACTCCAAAGTATATGATCAAGAAGAGCACTGCACATTGGTTATTAACGAGACGAACTGGCCCGGTATCTCTAGGTGGCGTCGCCCAAAGCTGGATGTTGGATCTTCAAATGGGACAGATTGGAGCTTGGTTGATGTTCCAAAACATAGAAAAGGATGTTTTTGTCTGTGTGTGTGAGAGAGAGAGAGAGAGAGAGAGAGAGAGAGAGAGAGGATCTTGTTGATTTGAATAGGAAAAAATACTTTTGTAATATAATATTATATTAAATTTTAATATTATATATATTAGCTAATATTATAATATGATAGTTGTTATATTTAATGCTGTAATATTAAATTTAATTTTATATTCATTATCACCAAAAAATTTAATAACACAACTTTCATTATAATACAATATTAAATAATATAATATAATATAATATAATATAATATGCAATTTAATGTTATAGTATTCTAAAAAAAATTATATAGAAACTTTAATATGTAACATTATATTAAATTTAATATTATAATATTATAAAAGATAATATTAAAATATAACTAGTTATATTAACATATCTATGGCACAAGTTACATTAATATCACATGAGTAATATTAAATTTATAATTAATTGATATCAAAATTTTATGTTATAAAGATAAAGTTTATAATAAATTCAATTCCATACTTCTAATTATATTGCACATAACAAACACATGAATGAATATTCTTCATGACAAACGAACGATCACATCCTTCTAGGGTGAGTCAAACCCGATATCAAATGTCACTATGTTTGTTGATTCCACTCTTGCAACTGAATAAGGAGTTATGGTTGGGCATGGATTAAATGGCCTATAGACCGGCTTGATAATTAATATTTTTATATTATATATATTATATATTTTAAAAATATAATACATGTTTTATATAAATAATATTTTTATAACCAATGACATGAGAATAAAGAGCTAATGCTTTAGCCTCCCACCATTTTTTAGCTTTCGATAAAATATGCATATATATTAAATATATTATAAATATATAATTAGGGCATGAGCCTTAAGGTATTGTTATTAGGCTGGGTTTGAGTTGGCTATTTTTGGCTCGAGGTCGAACCTTACTCAGCTAGATGGTTTTTAGGCTATCCTTTTCACCTTGGCCTGGCCCAAGCTTGGCTTATGCCTATCTCTAAAAGTGGTTATTGAAGGGGATGCATGTTAAGACCTTAAGTTTCGAATCAACTAATTTTACTCTAATATGTAATCATGTTTATGTATAAGTATGGATTGGGTTGGATCGATTTTGAGTTATTTTAGGTTAAAACCTAGAATCAACCCAATTGGGAATAGTTTTACGATTTTGGATTCGGATTTGAATCAACCTTATCCTATAACCAATACGGAACCAAACTGATAAGATCAGTTTAGTTTTGAGTCAATTATAGGGCATAATAGATTTTTTATCTTTTTTTTTTGTTGTTACATATCTGATATCTAATGGTAAAATTTTTTTCTCTTAGTTATATTAAAAAAAAGGTATACAAGGTATTCTTTTGACTAATCTAATACTTAAGGTCTTTTTATAGATAACTCATAATTTATATGCAATGCCCTAGATTCGATTAGCTAGACATAATGCTAAAAGAAATGTTAAAAATAATGAAAGTAATTAGTTCTTGAGTTAGAACCAAGGAATCAACTTCCAAATTTGAGAACCTACTCAATGAAAGCCGGTTGAAGTGTTTTAAACCTACCAACTCTACTAACACCTGAACCAAACCAACCCAACCCAACCCAACCCAACCCAACCCAATCTTATCTAATTGGGTTATTATTGTTTCTTGTAAACAATTTTTTTCGCTCTCCGTAGGAAAAAGAAGAGCATAAACTCCACCTATCTTCGTTAAGTTAATGAAGTCGGTCTAGAAAAGTCCCCAGTGGCTAGAGGACAGGAGAATAAAAACTAGATTGGTGTCCCTTCCTCCTTTTGATGCAGTCGAAGGAAGAGAGGAGAGGACAGCCTGGCATGGAATGGCTTCTCCCGGTTACCAAAGTATTCTACTGCCTTGTGAACTGCACCAAGTTGACAAGAGTTCACAGCTGATACAAAGGAGTCCAGGCCGTTCTGTAAGCACTCAAAATTTCTCTCTTTTTTTTCCTCCACTCCAACCACATCCCCTGATTTATGAATCTATAAAAGGATTTAACAAGTATACTTAGCTTTTAGTCCATCTCCACATTGGTTTGTCTTGTCTCCTTCATGGAGTAATGCCATGTAGAATGCTTGCTAGCTTAATTTCTTAGCTTTTCCGGCGCAGAGTTGGCGATGGCTGAGGTCAAGGCTTATTGACCAACTCCTTGAGGATGTGGATTCCAGTAATCTGGTACGTACCGATGCCTCTCCATTCACCAATGGCGCACAAAGATCAGGGAAGAGCATGGACATCTGAGTGAATAGTGATCCCCTGTATATATCAATAACCTTCTAAACAAGTTTTCACTTGAAGAAAAAATAACCATCTAGACATCATATATTATCAATAGCCACCATGCAACACCGTTTCCATTGAAACATTTGCTGTCCACTCTCCCTGTTACCACCAGAATCTATCCTCCGACTCGGACACGATCGGTCTCCTGATCGGGCTTCCTCCTGGACGGATCTGCAAAGAAGTCCTCATGCGAGAGGCGTTGGGGGTAGCCCTCCACGGAAGACCCTCCGACGCTCAAGTCAGTGGGGATCGACGATCAACAGAAATAAGGAGAAGGATCTCTCTGGGGAGTCCCTCCAGGGGTAGCCTCTCGGAAGCTCGTGCAGAGCGCCAATGGCGGAAAAGAAAAAGGGGAGCAGTGAAAGAGAGAGTGATGCTGAGACTGAGCCAGGAGTTGTGTACGGGAGCTTGTGCGCGTACCTGAGAGAATCTGGGAGTGTCTTATTTATAGGCAATCACCTGAATCTTGAGCACCTTCTGGAAGGTTCGAAGGTTGTTGGGATATGGAGATGATTTGAATCAAGCCGTTGTGAGGCCGGTGGGATCCATATCTTGTCCGTTGAAGGATCGATGGCTGGGAGAGCTCTCTGATGGCCTGAGATCCGATGACTGCATAGGTCCTAGGCCGTTATTGCAGATCCTAGGCCACTCCTCGATATGATTCATCGTTTGGGATCCTGTTACACTAGACTTGGGCTCTCCCACGCCAGGTTCCGCGGAGGTGCATGTCGAGCCATGGATTGCTCGGGGGTTGCTTGGGGGAGCCGAGCTATTAATTGCTCGAAGGAACCGAGCTATGGGTTGCTCGGGGAAGCCGAGCTATGGATGGCCCGGGGAAGCCGAGCTATGGATGGCTCGGTGAAACCGAGCTATGTGTTGCTCGGGGAGCCGAGCTATGGGTTGCTCGGGGAGCCGAGCTATGGATGGCCCGGGAAAACCGAGCTATGGGTTGCTCGGGGAAGCCAAGCTATGGGTTGCTCGGGGGAGCTGAGCTATGGATGGCCCGGAAAAACCGAGCTATGGGTTGCTCAGGGAAGCCGAGCTATGGGTTGCTCGGCGAAACCGAGCTATGGGTCGCTCGGGGGAGCCAAGCTATCGCTTGGGGGAACCGAGCTACGGGTTACTCGATCCACCGGACCATTCTAGTTAGCTCGTTCTTTGTGGGCGTGGTATAGCAGGTGGGGGCCAGGGCTGACCTTAGCCCTTCGTACGGTTATCAACGCAATGATGATTTTACCCCTCAACACATGCCCCCCACTCCTTAGTTCGAAGCGTAGGTTCGGGCATAGGGAGTATAGACCTAGGTGGTGCGATCCGAAAGGGGGGGGATGTGAATTTGACAGCCCACGCAATGATGCCCTAATTAATGCTGCGTGGCCGTCCTGCCTTCTCGAGGTGGATCCATCCTTTCTTAGGAGCGAAGGCAACGATTGGGGAAGCACCACGTAGGAAATCTCGATCTTCACAGTGCTTGCAGGGGCGATTTTGGACGTCTTGGTTGAGACGCCTTATCTTCTCCCTGAGGCGGTTTCTTTTGGGAAAAACGGAGTCGTAGTGGCGTCATCCCTATTCGTATCACTCTTTCGCTTTCCCTTAGAGAACTTCATTTCCCCATTTTCTTAGCGACCTTGCTCAGCGTCTCTTTCGATCGAAAACATGGTGAGTCCGAGCGATCAGGCTTTGGAGATGACCCTGGCGGATCTGGAACGGATACGCCGCCTGTACATGATTCCTCAGGATGTTACCTTGTTGCTCCCGATGGCTAATGACAGGGTGACATCTGGATTAGGGGACGGAGCGTTCTATTATGAGGAAAGTTTAAGGGCAGGCCTCAGGTTTCCTCTCACCCGCTGGTGTGGGAGGTGATGAGGTTCTACAATATATGCCTCACCATGGTGGCTCCCAACAGCTAGCGCAACCTCATCGGATTCATCTCGTTGTGCAGCCGTATCGGGGTAACCGCGACCCTTCCGATGTTCAGGGTGTCCTACAATCTGGTCTTCGGGAGGGCCTCAGAGTGGCCTTACATCGGTCCCCGGAGGTCTTTCAAGATGATTTGGACAACCAGTCGTCGATAAAGGAATGAAAATCGCGATTCTTTATAGTCGAAGGGAATATTGGCTCGGATTTCCCTCGGGTGTGGGGACGATATGTAAAGGATCCAGAAGCGCATCCGGAGTTATCCGAACAGGAGAAAAGGGATTTGATCGTGTTATACGGCAGTCGAGTGCTTTCAGCCAGCGCCCTTCTATCGGAGGACGCTCTCTTCGCGGCCGGATTGAGTCCCGTTGATCCTCGCGATGAGTATCACTTTGTATCCAATAGCTTAATGTGATTTCAAATTCGATTTTTATGCGAGCTAACAGGCAAGTCGTATTTCTCCTACAGCCGAAAGGTCGGTGTTCGTAGATCAGGTGAGGGAGGAGCTGGGCAAGCGTCGCAGGAGATCCGACTCCAGTAGCAAGCATAGGGCCAAGAAGAGGTCTCGCCCTTCCAGCTCCCGCCCTAGGGGGATCAGGAGAGATGGTGATGATCGGTGCTCCTCGTCGCCGCGGGCTAGAAGTATCGAGGTTCGGCGGCGCACGGTCTTTCGGTGCCGGAGAAAGGTCTGTCAAGGGGGGAAGATCAAGATACCGCAGGGGTTTCGGAGGAGGCTGCTGAAATTTTTGCCCCACCTGCTGTCGTTTTGTTCGACGATGGCGAGGGGACGACGTCGGTTCACTTGGAGACCCCGTGGACGGGGCAGCTCGGTCTCCCTCATTGGAGGCCGGTGGCTCAGAGAAGTTGTAGACGGAGGCGGGAGTGGCCCCCGCTTCGATCGAGGTGGGAGAAGCGGTTACAGCTGCTGAGGTTCAGCCTGAGCTGCTGGTGGGAGAGCCAGCGGGGGATGAAGGGGTAGCCAAATCTACCGAACCAGCGACCAAACCTCACGGGACGTCTTCCGGTGAAGGGCCTTCCGCCGAGGCATAGGAGGCCTCGAGGGAAACCGAAGTTCAAGAGGAGTCTGCCAATGGCAGAGAAATGTCTGAGGAAGCAGAAGAGGAAGAAGAAGGAGAAGGAGGGGAGCCGTCGAGCAAAGGGGACGTTCGGGCCGGGGCTTCCCTTGCCGGAGCCGAAATGCCCGAGGCCTCTCAAATGAGGGCTCTGGTAGAGGAGGTTGGCCAAATGAGGGCCTCAGGGGCCACGGGTTCCCAAGTTGGCTCCCTGGGCATAAATTTCCACTCACGCGATCCGAAGGTGAGTGCCATGTTCTCCGCTTTGATGCGGTCTGCATTCCAAGGGGGAGAGAGTTCCTCGGCAGGAGAGAACGATCCGAAGGATCTTGTCGAGGTGGCCTTTAGGCACACTGGAGTGCCGAACGAGGTTTTCCTTCTTACCGAGATTGATGACCTTGCTCTCATGAGGATTGCTTTGGATTATGCGTCTCGGGTAAGTCGTCACACCAAAGTAGGGTTTTTAGTCAATTAGTTCGACTGCGCTCCTCATATGTGCAATCCTTTTTGCAGAATGCCCTGATCATGAGGGCGCTGAAATGGCGTTTGCATCTAGTCATTGGAGCTTGGGCTCGGGCCCGTAAAGAGGTCGATCACCTCAAGGAGAGGGTGGATTCAACAGCTAATCTTTCCCGGGCCTTGGCGGTCTGCCAGAGGGAGCTCGAGGAGGCTCGCAAGGTTCTTACAGTTGAGAGAGAGAGAGAGCCTCTCAACTCATAATGCAGGTCAACGAGCTTCAAGGCTTCCGCGAGCAATCCGAGAAGGCCAGTCTGGAGCTATCTCAGATCAAAGCAGAGCACAAGGGTAAGGTCAATTCCATGCAGCGGTTTTTCGATAAGAGATGGGACTAGTTGAAAGCCAGCTACACCGAAGATAAGGGCAACTAGAGCAAGAGGCTCGAGGAGGAGGAGCACAAGTGTCGGCGGCAGCAGGACCAACTTACCCGTCTAAATAAAGAGCTCGCCGAAACGAAGGATCGGCTAAAGTGGTCGGACGAACGAGCTGCTCGACTCTCTGACGAGCTCGACTACGCTCATCAAGAGATCGGAGACACTCAGTCCCGGGTGGATGAACTCAAAGAGAGCCTTCGCCAAAATCAATCGGCTAAATCGAAGGCTCTCAATAGGGTTCAAGTGCTGGGCGATGAACTAGCTCGGCGGGACGAGCAGGTAGGGTGTTATATGTTTTATCCGTTTTGGCCTTTCGACTTCTGCCTTACTTGGCTTTTCGTCTGCAGGTGAACAAGATGAGCTAGGAGTTTCAGGAGCGGTTGAAGGCCTTCGGAGAGGAGGCGGCCTTGAGGCACCGAAGGACCTCCGAATTGGAGAAGCAATTGGCCGAGGCGAACGCACGGGCCTCTTTAGTGGTGGAGGAGTATAAGAACTCTACCCAGTTTGCCGAGGAATGTATGGCGGCTTGCGCCGATGCATTCCGGTTTGGCGAAGAGGAGGCGTATGCTAAGATTACTCAAGCTTATCCTGACCTGGACTTGTCTTGTTTGGAAGCCGAATATTACGAGACCCGCACCCCGGGGGCCAAGGCAGACGAATATGAGGAGATTTTTGACGTCGATCTCGAAGCTATTCTGGGCGTCGACGTTGCTACCGAGGTATCTTGGCGGGACACTGTCAAAAAGGGGGAGCCAAGTGATGCACCCGCTGATGCTGCCGCAGGAGATGCTGGGTCTGATCCTGAGCCTTGACCTCTTGGGGCCCCAAATGTATTTTCTATTTCTTTCCTTTTGTAGTTCGACTGGAAATTAGTAGACAGATCAGTTGTTCTTGTTTGTTTGCCTTTCTCGGATGATTTCTTGTCTTAAGTTTCACCCTGACCGCGAGCAACCTATGGCTTATTTGCGCCGCTTGGTCTAGCTCGGATTTGAGTAAATACCTTGATCAAGGCCAAGGCATAGAGGTAGCCCTGACGAAGGAGCCGAGAGACAACACAGCTTGGTACAAAAGGAGGTTGAGAGATGATTCAATTCGGCTTAAGCCAAATGATGCAATGGTTCAGGTAGGGACGAAGGATGAAACAGCTCGGCTGGGGCCGAGGGATGAGATAGCTCGGCTAGGGTCGAGAAATAAATAGCTCGACTGGGGCCGAGGGATGAAATAGCTCGGCTAGGGCCGAGGGAGGAAATAGCTCGGCTGGGGCCGAGAAATGCAGTAGGTCAACAGGATGGGACCAGGAATCACAGAAGCATCCTGGCTAGGATCGGGGTAGTCCATCTTATAAGTGGCGAAGTCGTGGTTGTGCCTTCGACGAAAAGAGGGGAGTTTGTTCCCGAGCTGGGGGGTTTGTTGAATCCTCATTGTCATCCCTTTATTCTTTTCGATAAAGAGAGGGTGACTCCTCGCTTCTCGTGAGCAGTTACTGAGGTGATGATGCGTAGCAAGATTTTATGTTAGCGGCACTGGGGCTGATGGCTAGGGCGATTAGGTCTCTCGCCTGGAGCGGTTTGAATACCGACAGATGATAGGCCATCGTTAACTATTTTCTTCACCGATCTCCGCTGGTCCATCCGAGGTTGCGATAGCAGGATGGCTTCCAGAGATGGAGGGGGGGATCGGCCGGAGCGTAGGGTATCAAAACGTCCCTGTCGAGGAATATTTGGCCCTCGCGCCTCTTTATTACCCCCGTTAGTGCTTTGTCTTTTGTAAGGCAGGTCGATCTTCGTTTCGCCGAAGTAGATAGTACGGCTCTGCAGCTGGCAAAAGGTCGCCCGGCACTTTCCAAGGGACCTTTGCTGAATCGATCTTTTCCAACACAGGTTGCTTTGGCGCGTGGTGTAAGCACTTATTTGCCATTGGAGGATATCATTTTCGCGGGATGATCTCCCAGGTCTGCCAGTACCTGTAAGATCGGCGAACGGTTTTCTACATTTAACGCTCATGATCCGGGATCAGAGAAAATCTTTTAGCATGCGTCATGGTTCGGGCGACGCGCTTGGCACACAATGAGGGGCGCTGTTTTCATCTCGGGAAGCCACATGGTGGCGTGGGTCAAACATTTTGAATCTCGGGGCTTTCTGTTCTGATAGCTGCTCCTGGTTCATCTTTGCCTATAAAAAGGGGAAAGAGGGATGTGTTGGGCCATCCCAGAGTTTTCTTCTCTATGAATTGTGAAGGTTTACATGATGCCTGTCTCTCTGGGGCTTAGAGCGGGAGGACCAAGCTTTCCTTCTACAAGTCGTCGCCCTCTGGACAGTTGGGGTGACGAAGGAGCCGCCGGAGAGTGGCTCATCCTCAAGAAAGGAGTTCCGGAGATCGTATGGAGAGCGCACAGGAGGTTCGCAGAGATCGCATGGAGAGCGCACATATACGCTTCCTGTGTGTCCTTTGCAATTCGCCTTGGGGGACGCAAGGTAGGAAGTGTACGCGTGCTCCCCATGACTTACATGAACTTGCCTCCTCCCCTGATCCAGATTCCTAGGCTCGTTCGCCCGGAAAATCTTTTGCCACGTGAGGAGGGGGGCGATGGTGTGTTGTCTGCTAGTACATTGACTTTTGACTTGGGCGGTGGCTAGCAGCACACACTCGATTTGGGGGAGTATCCCGTTATCAGGGTCCGCGAGCTTTCTTCCTACTCGTCGGAGGGCTCTGCGGATGGGTGGCTTGGACAAGGCTCATCCACCCTTTCTGATTTCTCTGATATCTCAGGCCGGATGCTGAGATATCATTATTAACTGAAGCTGGTCGCAACAGTCGGGCAGAGTCATTTGCTCGTTATCAGGGGGAGCTGACTGGTTCGTGGTTCGTCCGATTTGTTTGATCAGATGCCAAAGTATCGTTGTTAACCGAAGCTGTCTTGGAGTAGTTCGGCCGAGCTATGTAATCATCTTCATTTCCTATGCTTCGACGCACTTGTAATGCCTCTCAGGTGGTTGTAATTCGTTTCGCTAGTAATGAAATAAAGAAGGTTTTACCCTTTCTCCTGGCTTCTGTTTCTTTTTGTGCCAAGAGTTGTCGCTCCCGTGTCATAGCACACTTTGCCGCTTTGTTTTTTGCCAAAATCGCAGCTTGGCTCTCAGTAGGGGAGGCCATTTATTCCTGTTCGAGTTGAAGGGAGACCTGGGCAGTCGTGCGGACTCACGCGGTAAACATAAATTTGTTTGTAGAAGGAAGCAGGTGTTTCTTCGAAAAGAGAGCTCGTATGTCTTTCGAGTAGAGGGGGGGTCCTTCACCTCTACCGAAGTACCGCGAGGCGCTAACCTCATCTTGGGGTGTTCAAGAAGCTGCTTGGCTCGTCTGAGTTTTCAGATAGTATCTTAATTGGCGCAGGATAAGGCGCGGAGATATCGCTCGTTCTTGGCCGAGGATTTTAATATTAGGTGTGACTAAGGCGCATGGATACTTCTCGGTTAGCCCGAGGATTTAGTAGTAGGAGACATTCCCCGACTTTGTCCGGGGTTCTTAGGTGGCCGTGTAGGGCCTATCGAGGCCTTTAGAGATTATAAAAAGGCGCGGAATATGTACCCGCTGATGGTATTGCGCGATGTATATTCTTCAAACCGATCAAAGCTCTAGGGATTGTTCGGAAATCCTTCAGTTTCGGTCGGGGTTTGCGTGCTTCGGTTTTTGCCAAGGCTTATGCACTCCGGTTTTAGCCGGGGCTTTATGCACTCCGGTTTTGGCTGGGGCTTTTAGAATTCATCGCTCGGCCTAGCCAAGGTTCGGAGATTTGTTGCTCGGCCCAGCCGAGGTTCGAAGATTATTTGCTTGGCCCAGCCGAGGTTCGGAGATTATTTGCTCGGCCCAGCCGAGGTTCGGAGATTTGTTGCTCGGCCCAGCCGAGGTTCGGAGATTTGTTGCTCGTTCCAGCCGAGGTTCGGAGATTATTTGCTTGGCCCAGCCGAGGTTCGGAGATTTGTTGCTCGGCACAGCCGAGGTTCGAAGATCATTTGCTCGGCCTGCCGAGGTTTGGAGATCTATTTGCTCGGCCCAGCCGAGGTTCAGAGATTTGCTGCTCGGCCCAGCCGAGGTTCAGAGGTTATTTGCTTGGCCCAGCCGAGGTTCGGAGATTTGTTGCTCGGCCCAGCCGAGGTTCGAAGATTATTTACTCGGCCCAGCCGAGGTTCGGAGATTTGTTGCTCGGCCCAGCCGAGGTTCGAAGATTTGTTGCTCAGCCCAGTCGAGGTTCGAAGATTTGTTGCTCGGCCCAGCCGAGGTTCGGAGATTATTTGCTCGGCCCAGCCGAGGTTCGGAGATCATTTGCTTGGCCCTGTCGAGGTTCGGAGATTTATTGCTCGGCCCTGCTGAGGTTCGGAGATTTGTTGCTTGGCCCAGCCGAGGTTCGGAGATCATTTTCTCAGCCCGACCGAGGTTCGAAGATTTCCTGCTTAAACAGATAACTCGGTCATGCCGAGGATTGGTAAGCAGCATCTGTTTTTCTTCACGATTTTTAGTGATATAATTTGTGGTGATTTATGCCATGAATTATGAAACAATATGCCAACAAGAATTTAAGAAGGCGAGCCTGTAGAGGGCATACCCTACTGATGATACTTGTGGAGATTATCCGAATTCCATATCTGAGGGATGGATCTCCGCTTAGATCATGCAGCTTGTAGGTACCAGGTTCGACGACCTCTGCTACTTGGTAGGGGCCTTCCCAGTTTGGAGCTAGCTTTCCTTGCTCCAGCGGTTTGGAGATAGATGTTTTCCAGAGAATGAGGTCGCCAGGCAGGAAAGCTTTCCCTTTGACTCTGAAGGCGTGGTAACGGGCCACTCTTTGCTGGTAGGCAGCTATCTGATATGAGCTTTTTCTCTGATCTCCTCTACCAGGTCAAGGTTGGCGCAGAGCTGCTCGTTACTGGCTTCCTCCGAGTAGCTTTCCACCCGCAGGGAAGGGAGTCCTATCTCCATGGGGATGACGGCCTCTGTGCCGAAGGGCATTCGAAATGGGGTCTCACCTGTGGGCACTCTCGAGGTGGTGCGGTAGGCCCATAGGACATGGTGCAACTCGTCTGCCCACCTGCCTCGGGCTCTGGAGAGTCGAGCTTTGATCCCTTGAAGCAAGGTTTGGTTGGTTACTTCGGCTGCTCCGTTAGCCTGTGGATGCCCGACCGAGGTAAGGCAGTGATGGATCCCATGCTCCTCGCAGAACTGACGGAACTTTGGATTGTCGAACTGTTTGTCGTTGTCAGTAATGATGGTGTGTGGGAGGCCGAAGCGGCAGATGATGGATCTCCACACGAAGTCCTTGGCTCGAGCCTCAGTTATTTGAGCAACTGCTTCCGCCTCAACCCATTTGGTAAAGTAATCGATGGCGACGAATAAAAACTTCCGCTGTCCCGTGGCGAGTGGAAACGGGCCGAGAATGTCCATTCCCCACTTGGCAAAGAGCCAAGTGGAAGAAATGGGGATCAAGCTGGCGGAGGGGAGCCTCTGAATACTGGAGTATCTTTGGCATGGGTCACAAGCTCGGACAAGGTCGTTAGCATCCTTTTGCATGGTTGGCCAATAGTAACCTTGACGCAGCACCTTGTGGCATAAGGACCGGCTTCCCAGATGGTTGCCGCAAATCCCCTCATGTACCTCCTGAAGGGCATAATCAGCTTCAGATGGGCGAAGGCATCTGAGCAATGGCATAGAGAAGGACCACTTGTAGAGCTGGTCATGAATCAACACATAGTGGGTGGCTTGCAGCTTTAGCTTCTAGCTTCTCTTCGATCGGCCGGGAGCGACCCTTCTTTAAGATACTTCAGGATGGGGTCAAACCATGATGGTTCGGCCTCAACTTGCATCACTCGGTCAGCTTCTGCGATACTAGGTCTCTTCAAAGTCTCCAGATGAAATTTTTGTTTAACGTCCATTGATTCCGTAGTCGCCAGCCGAGATAATAGGTCGGCACGGGCATTTTCGGATCTAGGGATCTGAATGATCTCAAATTAAGGGAAATGAGATAGTAGGCTTCGAACCACTTGGAGATATCAGACCATGTTCAGTTCCCGGGCCTCAAACTCCCTCCGTACGTGACCTACCACCAGCTAAGAGTCGGTGAAGGCATTCGGTTTCTCCACCTTAAGGCCGCGGGCAATTCGGAGCCCAACTAGTAGAGCTTCATATTCGGCTTCGTTATTGGAGGCTGGGAAGGAGAAGCGGACGCCATATTCGAAAGTCGCCCCCTCCGGGTTGGTGAGGACTAAGCCTGCACTGGAGCGATGGGCGTTGGACGACCCGTCGACATGGAGGAGCCACCGGGCATCAGATTTTGGGCGCTCGGGGAAGTTGGGAGTGGAGCCATCCTCTGGGATAGTACATTCGAGGAGGAAGTCAGCTAGCACCTGAGCTTTGATGGCCAGACGAGGCTGGAATCGAATGTCGTGCTCGCTCAGCTCGACGGCCCATTTAGTCATCCTCCCCGATGTCTCCGAGCGTTGGACCACCACCTTAATGGGTTGGTCAGTCAGGACCATCACAGAATGTGCCTGGAAGTATGGCCGCAACTTTCGGACTGAGGTGATCAAGGCCAACACCATCTTCTCAATCCGGGTATACCTCGTTTCCACGTCTTGGAGCAGTTTGCTGACATAATAAATCAGCTTCTGGGCCTTATTTTCTTCTCTAACCAACACAGAGCCAACGACACCTTTCGAGACAGCCAGATACAGGAACAATGTCTCCCAGGATTTGGACTGCTGAGGAGAGGGGGAGAGCCGAGGTACTTCTTAAGATCTTCAAATGATTTTTGGCACTCGGAAGACCATTGGAAATTCTTAGCCGACCGAAGAGTTTTGAAGAAAGGGAGGCATCTTTTGGTTGACCGAGCCATGAAGCGGTTAAGGGTTGCTATTCTCCCAGTTAGGCGCTGAACTTCTTTAATAGACGCCGGGGGCGCCATCTGCTGGAGAGCTGGATCTTCTGGGGGTTAGCTTCGATACCCCGTTGGGAAACCATGAAGCCGAGGAACTTCCAAGAGTTAACGCCGAAGGCGCACTTAGTTGGATTGAGCTTTATCCGATATTTGCGGAGTATTGCGAACCTCTCCGAGATATCCTCGACGTGTTGTGATGCTTCTTTACTTTTGACTAGCATGTCGTCGACATATACCTCCATGTTCCGGCCGATTTGCTCTTTGAAAACTTTGTTGACCAGCCTTTGGTAGGTGGCACCTGCATTTTTAAGACCGAAAGACATAACACGGTAACAGTAAGTACCTCAGTCGATTATAAAGGCAGTCTTCTCTTCATCTTCGGGGGCCATCCGGATCTGGTTGTAGCCCGAGTAGGCATCCATAAACGTCAGCATTTGGTGACCCGAGGTGGCATCTACAAGTTGATCAATTCGGGGGAGAGGGAAGCTATCCTTTGGGCACGCTTTGTTAAGGTCGGTGAAGTCGATGCAGATCCGCTACTTGCCATTCGACTTCCTCACCATGATAACATTTGACAGCCAACTTGGGTAATTCACCTCCCGAATGAAGTTTGCCTTGATAAGCTTATCAACCTCCTCTTCAATAGCTTTCTGCCGCTATAGGGCGAAACTCCTTTTCTTCTGTTTGATGGGTCGGCACATCTCGTCCACGTTAAGGCGGTAGACGAGAACTTTGGGACTGATTCCTGGCATGTCGGAGGTGGACCAGGCGAAGACATCGGCGTTGCTTCGGAGAAAGTCGATCATCTCCTGCCGGGATTCACCTTTCAGCAGCGACCCGATCTTTATGGTTCGGTCGGGATGAGCTTCGTCCAGTGGTACTTCTTCCAGTTCCTCGGTTGGTTCTCCCCGTTGCTCGGCGAAGTCCTCCCGAGCGTCCAGCCCATCAACTTCAGGCATCCTGAATTGAAGGCTGGTGATAAAACATTGTTGAGCCATAGTTTGGCTTCTTTGGACAACACCAATTCCCCGCCCGGTGAGGAATTTCATAGATAGGTGTGAGATGGAGACGACAGCTTTGAGGGACATCAGGCCGGTCTCCCAAATATCGCATTGTAAGGTGACCTAAGCTTGGTCACTAGGAAGTCCGTGTGAACAGCGGCCACAAGGGGCCAGGTTCCTGCCCAAACCGTTAATGTTACGACCCCTTCTGGGATGATAATGTCGCCGGTGAACCCCATTAGGGTGGAGTCCATGGCTCGAAGGTTTTCCATGAGCAATTTCATCTTGGCGAACACATCAAGGTATAGAACATTCACGAAGCTTCCACTATCAATAAGGATCTGACTTACATCGTAGTTATTTAAATTGAGAGATACAACTAATGCATCGTCATGTGGGAATTGTATCCCTTGGAGATCATCGTCGGAGAAAGAGAGCTCACCCATTCGCGCTTTCTTTGGCGCCGAGCCTTCACCATCATTTTTGGGGCTCGAACTACCGACCTCTTCAATCATGTTGATGTGGTCGATTACTGGTGGATTTGGAGGAGAAGGAGGCTGCTGAAGCTCGGGCTAGAGGTCACCTTGTCCTGGCTCGGGCGCCCTCCTGAACTGGTTCAGTCGGCCCCATTGGATTACCCTCTCAATTTCGTTCTTCAACGCCAGCATTCCTCGGTATCGTGGCCATGCTCCCAGTGATAGCAGCAGTACTTGGTGGGGTCCCTCCGAGTTGGGTTCCCTCGGAGAGGAGTTGGTCGGGGGAGCTGGCGCTCTATCTCCATGAGGATTTGTGCCCTAGGAACAGTAAGTGGGGTGTATCGGTCGAATCGCCTGGGCGGGCTCCGGGAGCGATTTCTTGGGGGCGGTTGGGGAGCTCTTAGGCGACGAGGCAGGCTTGGCTGACGGATGGATCGGTGCCTGTCTGGACCTTTGGGTTCCTTCTTCTTCGCCAGCTCGGCGTGGGCAGCCCTTCGTGATTCTTCGACCCTGGCGTATTTGTCTGCCAGGGCCATCATATCGGAGAGGTTCAGGGGGTAACTGACCTCCATCGCTAGGTAGAAGTCGCTCTCCTTCAAGACTTCTCCCGCAAGGGCGGACATAGCCACCTCATGATTAAGGTGTTCCACCTCCAGCATGACCTTGTTGAAACGGCCAAGGTAATTTCTCAAGGACTCCTCCTCTCTTTGCTTAATTTCAGAGAGGGAGTCGGATCTTCATCGTTGACGGTGGCTACTGACAAACTGGCCAATAAAAAGATGGCTCAGCTCGTCGAATGAATCAACGGAACCCAGTTTCAAGGCGTTGAACCAGGTTTGGCAGATCCTTTGAGGGTGGAAGGAAAAGCGCGGCAGAGGATCACGTCTGATGCTCCGTGGAACATCATTATTGACCGGAAGCTACTGAGGTGATCATCCGGATCAGAGGAGCCATGGTAGGGCTCGATGGCGGGTAGCTTAACATAGGAGGGAATCACTTCCTCCATGATCCCCTTGGAGAAGGGGATGCCCTGCTCTGCCTTAGGCTGAGGCGGATGAGCCTGCTTGGCTGCGTCCAGCTCCTGACGCATCTCCCGGAGCTGTCGGTGGATCTTCTCTTCAGATATAAGAGGAGGAGCCGGGCGAGGAGAGCGCGGGGATGGTGTCGAATCATGGTGGGAGGACTCCGGAGAGAGGGACCGGGCCCGCCAAGATCTGGAAAGATCCCTGTTGCAGCCCCCTTCGTGAGACTAGTCTATCCTCCTTGGGTCGATGTGGGGGGTCCGCAGCTCCATGCGGACCAGAAGAAGAGGAGACCAGAGAAAAAGGGGCTGTGGCCTCCTCAGGGAGGCATGGAGCAGGGCAGTTGTGAGACGCTCCTGAACCAGATAGGTCAGGGCTTGGACCTGTTGGACCAGTGTGGCGAACTAGTCCTGGGTCACTGGGATAGCTAGCAGCGATGGGGTCTCAACTGGCGGCGGCTGCGGTGCCACGTTACTCATCAGATCAGGTCTCTGGGAGGCGACCTGGTCCTGAGCTTCAGAAGTTGCTCTTCTTCAATTAGCCATTGGAGAGGTTCTCTTCTAGATCGGGATCCTTATCTCCTTTCTTCAAGTTTTAATGGGACTTGAGGCCCTTCCTCTAGCGCCAATCTGTTGCCACCGGAATCTGTCCTCCGACTCGGGCGCGATCGGTCTCCTGATCGGGCTTCCTCCTGGGTGAACCTGCAAAGAAGTCCTCACACGAGAGGCGTTGAGGGTGGCCCTCCACAGAAGACCCTTCGACGCTCAAGTCAGTGGGGATCGACGATCAACAGAAATGAGGATGTTGCCCAGACGTAGTAGCCCAAGAGGGGGGTGAATTGGGTATTTAAAATTATTTAATTCAATGGATGATATTGACTAACGCAGATATGTGCTTAATCAGAATTTAATTCGCAGCGGTGTAGTGGAGTGCACGAAATATAAAATACACAGATCAATCAATCACAAACACAGCAAGGTTTATAGTGGTTCGGTGCCAAACTCGGCTCCTACATCCACTCCCCAAAAACCTTTGGGAATTTCACTAATCGTATCACAACGATTACAACCCCTAGCCTTCCCCGGCTAGTCCTCTTATTTTCACGGCACAAGGCAGCCAAATCCCCTAGCCTTCCCCGGCTAGTCCTCTTGTTTTCATGGCACAAGGCAGCCAAATCCCCTAGCCTTCCCGGCTAGTCCTCTTGTTTAACTGGTACAAGGAAACCAATCCCCTAGCCTTCCCGGCTAGTCCTCTTGTTTAATGGCACAAGGAAGCCAATCAAGAAACTAGGGTTATCTCTAACCCTAATACAAGATTTATCAAAAATAGACAGCTCCTAATTTGAGCAAATATTCAAAGATAAACTTTACAACTTTTTGAAGCAATACTTCAGCAGCAGATGTTGATTTTCGAAGTAGCTGAAATTTGCACTCGCTTCACCGGATCTGGACGACTTGAGCAAGGGTTGGAGGATGCAACTTCGCAGCACAATATCTTGCTCTTCAAGGATCCGAAAAATATCTTGCAATAAGCACTCTCTTTTGATTTCTTTCTTTTCTCTCTTTTGTGTTTTTGATATGTCAAAAGATGTAGGAATTTCGTCAAGGTTTCTTCTGAACATCCTATTTAAACCATCAAAAAACTATCCGTTAGATTCATTGGTAAATAGAGAAAAGAAAAACGGGAAGAAATAAAACCGTTTGAAATATTTTCCCAAATGATGAAAGCATTAAACCCATTGCTAATGAAGGATTCCTGTCCATAACAAAAAGAAAATGGTCAGCATTCATCAAAGTAGTAATGAGAGAGAGAGAGCATTAAATGAGAGAGAGAGGAGAAAGCTGAAATAAATTTCAGCAACTCCAAAGAAAACGTGCGGCCATAATGGGAAAAGGAGGAAGCAATAAGCTAGCTTTTCTCCCAAGCTAGCTAGCTTGTTTCCAAAATCCCACGGCAAGAAGAGATCAGCCAAAACCATGGAGGGATAGAGTAGCTAGCTAGCAAGCTAGCTCATTCCAAAGTCCACACGGCTGAGAAGAAACCAGGAGAAAAATAGTTAGCTTGTGAGCCATGGTTTCATGCTATAAAGAAAAGATAGTTAGCTATGGAGCTAACTAAGGCACAAACTAGTTAGCTCTTGAGCTAACTAGCCATGTAAGAAAAATCCAACGGTTTCATAACCAGAAAAGATTTAAAAAGTTAGCTTATGAGTTAGCTATGAAAAGGTGTATGAGGCCATGTAAAAAATAGTTAGCTTGTGAGCTAACTCAATCCAAAATTCATGCGGCTAGGATGAAAACACTTTAAAAATAGTTAACTCATAAGTTAGCTAAGCCTATTCATGTCAAGAAATAGCTAACTCCCAAGCCATGAAAGCAATAAAGATAGTTAGCTTATAAGCTAACTCCCAAAGGGAATCATGAAAAGATGGTTAGCTTGTAAGCTAGCTTTCTCAAAAAAAATGCTACGGGAGATGGTTTCATGAAAAAGCATTCTTGACAACTAGCTAACTCATAAGTTAGCTATCCATAAAGGTGTGAGGCCATGACAAAAAGATAGTTAGCTTGTGAGCTAACTCTATTTTAAATTCATGCGGCTGATTTGAAATTCAGTGGAGGGAAGTTAGCTTATGAGCTAACTAAGATAAAGGTTTATTCTATCATGCATAAAGGTAGTTGACTTGTGAGCTAACTGGACATGAAAAAGCTAATACAAGCTAGCTAAGAGAGGTTTTCATGTTACGTACCTTGGAATGAAGGAAGGAAGTTAGCTTGCAAGCTAACTCCTACAAAGCACAATCGGCCAAGCATGAAGCATGAACAAACAAGTTAGCTTGTGAGCTAACCTCAAGGAAAAGTGTCCAGCCATGCAAGGAGAAAGAGTTAGCTTCCCAGCTAACTTATAAAACAAAACTCACGGCCAGCAAGAAGAGAGTTAGCTTCCAAACGGCTTGCATGGAGGGGAGGTTAGCTTCCCAGCTAGCTTGTTTCCCAATCCATTCGGCCAGCATGAAGGTAGCTAACTCCTAAGTGGCTAGCAAGGAAGGGAAGTTAGCTTCCCAGCTAACTCATTTCCCAACAAATTCGGCCAGCACAAGGAGTATACTAAAATAGCTAACTAGCATGGAATGGAAGCTAGCTAGCAAAGCCATGCAATAAATTCAATAGATAGGCAAGTGAATTTTTATATTCTTCACAAGATAAAATAAACTTCATTGCATCATATGAAAAATTCTTGACAATTGTAAACATGAAGATACATGAAGATACTTGCAATATCATGGATTATCATAATTTATTTAGGCTTTATATGTTTTGTAATCATCAAAATCAATTCAAGGGTCAACAATCTCCCCCTTTTTGATGATGACAAAAACTTACAAAACATTAAGCATAAATCATTCAGCATATATAATCAGCATTCAAAATATAATCTCCCCCTAAATATATTAATCTCCCCCTGAATATATGAAGTGATTCTTCTCCCCTAATTTTAATTTATGCATTATTCTTCTCCCCCTTTTTGTCATTGATCAAAAAGAAGTTGCAGAATATGCAATAATTCAACAATTTATAATAGCACAATTTATGAAGAAAAGATACAATATATCAAGCAGAAATTATAATTCAGTCATTTATAGAAAACATATTACAATACAAGGTTCATATGATAGAGATTACAAACATGACATCAACCATAGATTAAACATTCATAGAAACATATTACATGACATGAAATATAGATTAAACATAGAATCATCAATCATCATCATCAGAAGATATGACTTTAGGTTGCTTGGAAGAGCCTTCAGGTCGAGTGGAAGATCCGGGTACGTCATTAGGTTGAGAAGGCGGCGTCCAAAGATGAGAATGAGAGAATGAAGCTCCAGGGGCAGAAGCAGCAGCAAGACCAATCTGAATTTCCAGCAAATTGGTCATCTTCACGGTGGATGCATTCAGGTGGTCAAGAGCATTCGCGGCATCCTTCGTTGTGCTGTCATTGGTCCTCATCTGGTGTGTTACCCATTCAGCCTTGGTTACAACATCTTCAAACTGGGATTTCAATTGCTCAACGTCTTTCTTAATACAATCCACTGAAGTGTCGTTGTGAAAGAACACACGACTGTTGAGCACACCAACATCATGCACAAGTTGCTTCACAGTAGTTGTCATATGATTAAGAGTTTCAAACACAGAAGAAATATGGGGTACCAAGGTGAGGTCATTGTTGACGGAAGAGTTACTATCACTGGTACTCCTATTTGAAAGTGCAATGGAAAGATCATGAACAATTTGTTTGATTTGATCTTGACTAATCAAAACAGTAGGAAGGGGTGAGTTTTGATTTTGATTGGTATAATGAGTGGAAGATTCTGGAATGTCCGGATGATCATTAAGAAACGGGTTTGACTCATTCATAGCAGCTAAAAATTGATTAGGTTGATTGAAGTCGTAATTAAAGAAATTTGGAGGAGAACAAACTGGTGGAGGAGGATCAGATGGAATTAAGTTTGTAGGTTGAGAGATATTTTTATCAGCAGTTCTGGTTCTAATCTTGGTCCAAATGCCATTACGTTTGGCATAGTCCATACGGTGTAGGGAGTGTGCATTAAAAATGTCAGTGTGACGCAATGATGCACTAGTTTCTCCTTTGAGTTTCACATTGTGAAATTCAAATACGTAAGTGAGAAACATCCCGTATGGCAAGGCGGCTTTGGATCTACCTACAGCTTCTTTCATTATAACCATCATTAATTCTGGAAAGTCTAAGGGAGTTCCTTCTAATATGTCAAACATTAGTCCTATGTCCCTATCAGTTATAGCATTAAATGAACCGGCACGAGGTGCAAATATTTTGCAATAATACTGTAGCAATCTATTCTCAACATTCAACATGTTAGCATCAAGATTGTCTACATTAGCATTATCATCCTCTAAGCCCAAAATAGAAGCAATTTTAAAGTTTCGATCGCTAGGAAAATATGTCAAGATACCATCGGATGGAATACCTAGGGCTGACCCTAGCACATCACTATCAAAATTAATTTTAACATTTTTAACAAGTGAAGAAATAGTTCCATCACCAAAACTAATATTTTCATAAAATTCATAAACAAGAGTAGGATAAATAGGTTTCCTAGTAGATAATAGGTCAGTCCAACCTTGAGAAGCTAGGAGATTTCCTATTTTAAATCCCTCTTTTTCTAAGAAACTGAAATCTACTAACCTTCCATTGGAAATAGATCGAGTGGTTAAAGAAGGAAATATAGATCTTGAGGAGGAAGAAGAATTTTTCCGAGGAAGATCCGTTGTGTCTTCTCTTGAGTGAGAACCCTTCTTCTTTGGAGCCATTCTTTTCCTCTACAAGATGGAAGAAGCAAGATGAGAAGGGGACGTTTGAGTGGAATGAGGCGAGTGGAATGGAAAATTTTCTTGGTGGAGACGTGTGAGACAAGAAATTGGCCCTTATATAGGAGGATTCAAAAGAGCTAGCTTGTCAGGTGCCTGGATGGTTACCTGGTTAGTTAGCTTTCTTGAATAGTCCCATGAAAAGGTCAAAAGGTAGGTGGCGTGGATAAAGTGGACAAGCTTTCATGACAAAGGAATGTGGGTAGTTAACTACCTAGCTAACTTACTCACTAGAAGACAAAGACATTAAGGTCATTCTAAGGAATTTTCATGAAAGATTTAATTGATTTAGATGGAATTAGATAATCAATACATTTCAATCAAGATGTCCAATCACAAACAAGTGTCACAAACATGATTACTTAATTAATTAGATGGATCAATCATTCCAAGTTCCATTCTTATTTCATAAAATTTTGATTCATCTAAAGGTTTAGTAAAATGTCTGCGAGTTGTTTTTCAGTGTTTACAAATTCCAATACAATGTTGCCATCATTAACATGATCTCTAATAAAATGATGTCGGATTTCTATATGTTTTGTTCTAGAGTGTTGAATAGGATTTTTAGTTAGGCAAATTGCACTAGTGTTATCACATTTTATTGGTATTCCCTTTTGTTTGATACCATAATCCTCTAGTTGCTGCTTAATCCACAAAATTTGAGCACAGCAACTTCCAGCTGCAATGTATTCGGCCTCGGCCGTAGACAATGCTACTGAAGTTTGCTTCTTGCTAAACCATGAGATTAAGTTAACACCTAGGAATTGGCAAGTTCCACTAGTTGATTTTCTGTCTAGTTTACATCCAGCAAAGTCTGAATCGGTGTATCCTATTAAGTCAATGCTAGATTGTCTGTCATACCAAAGTCCTAAGTTTTTAGTTCCATTTAAATATTTAAATATTCTTTTAACAGCAAGCAAGTGTGATTCTTTAGGATTAGCTTGATATCTGGCACACATGCAAACACTAAACAAGATATCAGGTCTACTGGCAGTTAAGTATAACAAAGATCCTATCATTCCTCTATAAAGTTTTAGATCTACAGATTTTTCAGAATTACAAGCATCAATTCTACAAGATGAGCTCATAGGGGTACCGATACTTTTAGATGTCTCCATGCCAAACTTTTTGATCATCTCCTTGATGTACTTGGATTGGCTTATGAAGATCCCGTCATTACTTTGCTTGACTTGGAGTCCGAGAAAATAATTCAGTTCTCCCATCATACTCATCTCGAATTCTCCCTGCATAAGCTCAGCAAAATCTTTGCATAACGAGTCATTAGTGGCACCAAATATGATATCATCTACATAGATTTGAATAATTAAAATATCATCATTTTGTCTTTTAATAAATAAGGTTGTATCAACATTTCCTCGAATGAATTTATTACTAATCAAGAACTTGCTTAATCTTTCATACCAAGCCCGGGGAGCTTGCTTCAAACCATACAAAGCTTTGTTTAATTTAAATACGTGGTTTGGAAACAAGTGATTTTCAAAACCGGGTGGTTGTTCCACAAATACTTGTTCAGCAATATATCCATTTAAGAAAGCGCTTTTAACATCCATTTGATATAATTTAAAATTCATAAAGCAAGCAACAGCAAGAAGTAATCTGATAGCTTCTAATCTAGCAACAGGGGCATATGTTTCATCAAAATCAATTCCTTCTTCTTGATTATAACCCTTAGCTACTAGTCTTGCTTTATTTCTTATTATGTTACCATGTTCATCTAACTTATTTCTGAAAACCCATTTTGTTCCAATAATTTGATAATCATTAGGTCTTTCAATAAGTGTCCAAACATTATTTCTTTCAAATTGATTAAGTTCTTCATGCATTGCATTTAACCAATCAATATCATTCTTAGCTTCATCATAACATTTAGGTTCAATTTTAGAAACAAATGCTAAGTTATTATATGTATTCTAAATGTCGATCTTGTCCTAATTCCATGAGATATTTCACCAATAATTTGATCTTTAGGGTGACTGTGAACATACCTCCATCCTCTTTCTAAGTCATCATTACCTTGTGAGGCTTCAGGTGGATTAGGATTGTTTCTTCATTTACCTCTTGTGTATCTGATTCATCTTTGTCCTTCAAGGTGATGTCTTTGAGTTGATCTTCAATTTCATCTGCATCAACTATACCTTTTCTCTTCCTTAAGGGAAGATCATTAGTTTCATCAAATATCACATGAATAGATTCTTCAACTACCAATGTCTTTTTGTTAAAAACTCTAAAAGCTCTACTATGCAATGAATAACCAAGAAAAATCCCTTCGTCAGATTTAGCATCAAATTTATCAAGGTTTATTTTTCCGTTATTCAAAACAAAGCAGCGACATCCAAAGACATGAAAATAACCGATATTAGGTTTTCTACCTTTCCAAAGTTCATAAGGAGTCTTTTTCAAAACAGGTCTAATTAATGCACGATTTAAAACATAACATGCAGTGTTAATTGCTTCAGCCCAAAAATATTTTGGGAGATTGCTTTCACACAACATGGTACGAGCCATTTCTTCTAAAGTTCTGTTTTTCCTTTCTACTACTCCATTTTGTTGAGGTGTTCTGGGTGCAGAAAAATTATGTTCAATTCCATTTTCATTACAAAAATTTTCAAAATATTGATTTTCAAATTCTTTTCCATGATCACTTCGTATCGATAAAACAGAAGAATTCTTTTCATTTGTAATTCTTTTAAATAATTTTTGAAATGATGGAAATGCTTCATCTTTACTGGCTAAGAATAAAACCCATGTAAAACGAGAGAAATCATCAATTATGACAAAACCATATCTTTTTCCTCCTAGACTAGTTGTTCTTGTAGGACCGAATAAATCCATGTGCAAGAGTTCTAAAGGTCTAGTGGTTGAAATCACATTTTTCGATTTAAAAGATACTCGAGTTTGTTTTCCAAATTGACAAGCATCACAGATTTTATCTTTTTCAAAAGAAAGTTTTGGCAAACCATTTACTAAATCCTTTTTGATTAGTTTAGATAATAGATCCATGCTTGCATGAGCTAGCCTACGATGCCATAACCAACTATTATCAGTTTTATTATTCATAGCAACTAGGCAATCAACATTTCTATCATTCAAATCATTTAAATCAACAATGTAGATATTACCATGCCTATGACCAACAAATTTCAGATTATCATTAGTAGGATTTTTAACAATGCATAAAGATGATTCAAATGTAACTTTAAATCCTTTATCACATAATTGACTGATACTTAGTAAATTATGCTTTAAACCTTTCACAAGTAAGACATTGTCAATAAAAGTATGAGGTGTGATACCTATTTTTCCAATGCCAATAATTTTTCCTTGGCCATTATCACCAAAAGTAACAACACCTCCATCTTTTGCCTCTAAAGTGATGAATTGAGATTCATCACCCGTCATGTGTCTTGAACACCCGCTATCCAAGTACCATTGTCTTTTAGTTGCTCGGGTTGCAAGACACACCTGCATACACAATTTTAAGTTTTGCTCTTAGGTACCCAAGCTTTCTTGGGTCCTTTCGGGTTAGTTAAAATAGTTCCTTTTGGAACCCATATTTGTTTAACTTTGTGTGTGTGACAAGTATATGCTTTGTGTCCAAATTTACCACATTTAAAGCAAGTAATTCTAGTTGAATCATCAGCATGCACATAAATATTTTTCAAAAATTTTTGTCTTATAGTAGGATTGTATCCAAGACCAGCTCTATTGTAAACAGCCCTTTGACTATTTAATATCATTTCTAACTTTTCTGAACTCAAAGTAAATTTATCAATAATAGGTTTTAATTTGTACTTCATTTTCAAATCTTGGTTTTCCTTTAGTAAAGAATCATTGTTATTTGAAATTCTTTCTTTTTCAAGAGTAAGTTCCTTAATTTCATTTCTCAAGTCTTTATTCTTTGAACTTAATTTAGCAAAATCATCTACAAGTTCATAAAATGCACCATGCAATTCATCAAAAGTAAAGTCATCTAGAAAACTAGGACTTACCTCATTTTCATCAGCCATGAAGCATACATTTGCAACTTCAGTCTTTTCTTCTTCTTCCGAACTTGTTGCTTCACTGTCACTCCATGTAGCCAACATAGCCTTCTTCTTTACTTTCTTAAAACCTTTCTTCAACAGTGGACATTCTGGTTTGATATGTCCAGGTTTCTTGCATTCATAGCATATAAGAGGTTCACTCTTTTCTTTATCCTTGCTATGATCACCTTTAGTAAATATTTTTCTTTTTCCAAATCTTTTTCTTTTCATAAATTTCTTGAACTTTCTAGAGATGAGAGCCATATCATCATCTTTTTCACTTTCACTAGTTTCATCTTCACTTTCCTCACTTTGAACATTACCTTTTAATGCCATGGTCCTTCTCTTCTTTGAATCGTCTTCATCAATGTGTTGACGTTGTTGTAGTTCATGAGTCATCAAAGATCCGACCAATTCTTCAAGTGATAGATTGTTGAGGTCTTTAGCTTCTTGTATAGCTGTCACCTTTGCTTCCCATGATCTAGGCAAAGATCTCAAAATTTTTCTCACAAGATCACTGTTAGCATAAGACTTACCCAAACTTTTTAAACCATTAATAATGTCGGTAAATCTAGTGAACATATCAGTGATATTTTCAGATGAATCCATTTTAAATAGTTCATACTTATGAACAAGCATATTAATTTTGGATTCCTTGACTTGGTTAGTACCCTCATGGGTAACTTCAAGTCTATTCCAAATCTCTTTAGCAGACATGCATGTAGATATACGATTAAACTCATTTGCATCAAGAGAACAATAAAGAACATTCATTGCTTTTGCATTTAATTGAGCTAATTTCTTATCTAGCTCATCCCATTCAGATTCAGGCTTTGCAATATCAATATTATCAATCTTAACAGTGGGTGTGTGAGGTCCATTAATTATGATTCCCCATAAATCATAATCAAGTGCTTGAATGAATATTTTCATTCGTGCTTTCCAATAAGTGTAATTTGTTCCATTGAACAAAGGTGGTCTATTAGTTGACTGTCCTTCGGTCAACATAGATCCCATTTGGATTACTACTGATCTTTAGCTCCAAGCTTATCAAAGCTATAGGAATCAAGAGCACGCTGCTCTGATACCACTTGTTGCCCAGACGTAGTAGCCCAAGAGGGGGGTGAATTGGGTATTTAAAATTATTTAATTCAATGGATGATATTGACTAACGCAGATATGTGCTTAATCAGAATTTAATTCGCAGCGGTGTAGTGGAGTGCACGAAATAGAAAATACACAGATCAATCAATCACAAACACAGCAAGGTTTATAGTGGTTCGGTGCCAAACTCGGCTCCTACATCCACTCCCCAAAAACCTTTGGGAATTTCACTAATCGTATCACAACGATTACAACCCCTAGCCTTCCCCGGCTAGTCCTCTTGTTTTCACGGCACAAGGCAGCCAAATCCCCTAGCCTTCCCCGGCTAGTCCTCTTGTTTTCACGGCACAAGGCAGCCAAATCCCCTAGCCTTCCCCGGCTAGTCCTCTTGTTTAACTGGTACAAGGAAACCAATCCCCTAGCCTTCCCGGCTAGTCCTCTTGTTTAATGGCACAAGGAAGCCAATCAAGAAACTAGGGTTATCTCTAACCCTAATACAAGATTTATCAAAAATAGACAGCTCCTAATTTGAGCAAATATTCAAAGATAAACTTTACAACTTTTTGAAGCAATACTTCAGCAGCAGATGTTGATTTTCGAAGTAGCTGAAATTTGCACTCGCTTCACCGGATCTGGACGACTTGAGCAAGGGTTGGAGGATGCAACTTCGCAGCACAATATCTTGCTCTTCAAGGATCCGAAAAATATCTTGCAATAAGCACTCTCTTTTGATTTCTTTCTTTTCTCTCTTTTGTGTTTTTGATATGTCAAAAGATGTAGGAATTTCGTCAAGGTTTTCTTCTGAACATCTCTATTTAAACCATCAAAAAACTATCCGTTAGATTCATTGGTAAATAGAAAAGGAAAAACGGGAAGAAATAAAACCGTTTGAAATATTTTCCAAATGATGAAAGCATTAAACCATTGCTAATGAAGGATTCCTGTCCATAACAAAAAGAAAATGGTCAGCATTCATCAAAGTAGTAATGAGAGAGAGAGAGCATTAAATGAGAGAGAGAGAGAAAGCTGAAATAAATTTCAGCAACTCCAAAGGAAACGTGCGGCCAACAATGGGAAAAGGAGGAAGCAATAAGCTAGCTTTTCTCCCAAGCTAGCTAGCTTGTTTCCAAAATCCCACGGCAAGAGATCAGCCAAAACCATGGAGGGATAGAGTAGCTAGCTAGCAAGCTAGCTCATTCCAAAGTCCACACGGCTGAGAAGAAACCAGGAGAAAAATAGTTAGCTTGTGAGCCATGGTTTCATGCTATAAAGAAAAGATAGTTAGCTATGGAGCTAACTAAGGCACAAACTAGTTAGCTCTTGAGCTAACTAGCCATGTAAGAAAAATCCAACGGTTTCATAACCAGAGAAAGATTTAAAATTAGTTAGCTTATGAGTTAGCTATGAAAAGGTGTATGAGGCCATGTAAAAAGATAGTTAGCTTGTGAGCTAACTCAATCCAAACATTCATGCGGCTAGGATGAAAAACACTTTAAAAATAGTTAACTCATAAGTTAGCTAAGCCTATTCATGTCAAGAAATAGCTAACTCCCAAGCCATGAAAGCAATAAAGATAGTTAGCTTATAAGCTAACTCCCAAAGGGAATCATGAAAAGATGGTTAGCTTGTAAGCTAGCTTTCTCAAAAAATGCTATGGGAGATGGTTTCATGAAAAAGCATTCTTGACAACTAGCTAACTCATAAGTTAGCTATCCATAAAGGTGTGAGGCCATGACAAAAAGATAGTTAGCTTGTGAGCTAACTCTATTTTAAATTCATGCGGCTGATTTGAAATTCAGTGGAGGGAAGTTAGCTTATGAGCTAACTAAGATAAAGGTTTATTCTATCATGCATAAAGGTAGTTGACTTGTGAGCTAACTAGGACATGAAAAAGCTAATAACAAGTTAGCTAAGAAGAGAGTTTTTCATGTTACGTACCTTGGAATGAAGGAAGGAAGTTAGCTTGCAAGCTAACTCCTACAAAGCATCAATCGGCCAAGCATGAAGCTATGAATAAACAAGTTAGCTTGTGAGCTAACCTCAAGGAAAAGTGTCCAGCCATGCAAGGAGAAAGAGTTAGCTTCCCAGCTAACTTATAAAACAAAACTCACGGCCAGCAAGAAGAGAGTTAGCTTCCAAACGGCTTGCATGGAGGGGAGGTTAGCTTCCCAGCTAGCTTGTTTCCCAATCCATTCGGCCACCATGAAGGTAGCTAACTCCTAAGTGGCTAGCAAGGAAGGGAAGTTAGCTTCCCAGCTAACTCATTTCCCAACAAATTCGGCCAGCACAAGGAGTATACTAAAATAGCTAACTAGCATGGAATGGAAGCTAGCTAGCAAAGCCATGCAATAAATTCAATAGATAGGCAAGTGAATTTTTATATTCTTCACAAGATAAAATAAACTTCATTGCATCATATGAAAAATTCTTGACAATTGTAAACATGAAGATACATGAAGATACTTGCAATATCATGGATTATCATAATTTATTTAGGCTTTATATGTTTTGTAATCATCAAAATCAATTCAAGGGTCAACAGAGGAGAATGATCTCTCTGGGGAGTCCCTCCAGTGGTGGCCTCTCGGGAGCTCATGTAGAGCGCCAATGGCGGAAAAGGAAAAGGGGGAGCAGTGAAAGAGAGAGTGATACTGAGACTGAGCCAGGAGTTGTGTACGGGAGCTTGTGCGTGTACCTAAGAGAATCTGGGAGTGTCTTATTTATAGGCAATCACCTAAATCTTGAGCGCCTTCTGGAAGGTTCAAAGGTTGTTGGGATACGGAGATGATTCGAATTAAGCCGTTGTGAGGCCGATGGGATCCGTATCTTGTCCGTTGAAGGATCGATGGCTAGGAGAGTTCTCTGATCGCCTGAGATCCGATGACTACGTAGGTCCTAGGCCGTTATTGCAGATCCTAGGCCACTCCTCGATATGATTCATCGTTTGGGATCCTGTTACACTAGACTTGGGCTCTCCCGTGCCAGGTTCCGCGGAGGTGCATGTCGAGCCATGGATTGCTCGGGGGTTGCTTGGGGGAGCCGAGCTATTAATTGCTCGGGGAAACCGAGCTATGGGTTGCTCGGGGGAACCGAGCTATGGGTTGCTCGGGGAAGCCGAGTTATGGATGGCCCGGGGAAGCCGAGCTATGGATGGCCCGGGGAAACCGAGCTATGGGTTGCTCGGAGGAGCCGAGCTATGGGTTGCTCGGGGGAGCCGAGCTATGGATGGCCCAGGGAAGTCGAGCTATGGGTTGCTCGGGGAAACCGATCTATGGGTTGCTCGGGGGAGCCGAGCTATGGATGGCCCGGGGAAACCGAGCTATGGGTTGCTCGGGGAAGCCGAGCTATGGGTCGCTCGGGGGAGCCAAGCTATCGCTTGGGGGAACCGAGCTACGGGTTGCTCGATCCGCCGGACCATTCTAGTTAGCTCGTTCTTTGTGGGCGTGGTGTAGTAGGTGGGGGCCAGGGCTGACCTTAGCCCCTTCACATGGTTATCAAGGCAATGGCGATTTTATCCCTCAACACTCCCTTACCCAAGTATCAAATGGGAAAAGCATTATCTAAAGAATAGACATTCTCTTCAAAAGATATGTCACCCATTTCAACTCTCATCCACCTCTCTAGAAGTTGCTGAAGTTACTAGCTCAGTCCCTTCAACCTTTTTTTTTTTTTTTCAGGATGTAGCTGATAGAGATATAGACTAAAAGATATGTTTTATGTTATATCTTTATATTTTAATGAGAATTTATTTTGAGCAATGTGTGCCATTTACTATATATGTGCATGTGTCTAGTATTTACAAAGAGTATTTGATCTAGTGTGTAGAGTACGGCTTACACACAAAAGACTAGATCATCGGTTCTTTTGGAATACAAGTTTATTGTTCACAGTTTTAGATGGAATTGGACACACCATTAGTAGAACTGTAGCACAAATTTTTAGTAGGTCTGTCTTGACTACAGGGAATGGTTTATTCTAATTATTTGTGCTAGTACACTTTGTGTGTATTGAACAGGACCCAGTTGAGTTAATTATTTTATACTGACTTTATAAAATAATTTAAAACTCATGAATATTATGATTACTTATGCTCTTAATCCGAATTCTATTTCTAGACACGTGTATGTAGTGATTATTACTTTGATTACATATAGAGTGAGATTCTATATGAGTCAATAAACTCAGTGGGTTGGGCAATAACATTATATATATGGTGAATATTAATAGTTGAAGGAATCCACGTCCTATTAATTTGGATTGATGATATCCCCTTGAGAAAGCTTATAAGTTTTGATTGTATCAAATCTTGCAAGTGGATTTTGAATCCGATACATCAAATAAGTTGAGTGGATAAGTCTCAAGGATAATAAAAGCCAATTAAATTATATTATCAGTAATTAAATTTAATTGGTGGATATTTGTAATCTTAACGCGGGGAGATAATAAGTATTTAATATTAAAGGCTCGAAAATATAAATTCGAATATGATTAGGAGTACAATTATAATTCTTTAGTGGAATGAATTGTAATTTACGTAATTAAATCCTAACCCGGGGTAGGATTGAAGATTTAATTACGTGGAAAGTCCTTTTCATATTTGCCTATTGGTTCCTGTTGTAGCCCTAAAAATACCCTCTCAGTTGGTTGCTAGGGTTAAGGTTTTGAGAACGGTTTTGAAGAAAGAAAAACAAGAAACCCTAGGTCGGCCGAGAGATCCCACCATCTTGTGAGAGAAAGAAGGTATTTTCGGGAATACGGCGGAAGGCTAAAGGTTGAGATCGAGCAATCGAATCAAAGTGATCTAAAGTTCAAATATGAAGGTATGATCTTCTACTCTTAGATTAGAACGGTAAAAGTTTTTTTTTGTATTATTCATATACGCTATAGCCGTGATCTTGGGGGTATTCCGCGCCCCCAACAGTAGCAGCACTATGCATGAAGAATTTACATAGCAGATTCAAAAAGAATATGCATGTATAACTGAAATGATCTATTCAGCTGCCAAAGGAGAAAAGCTAACCACGGTGGTGAGGCAGCGTAGTAAAAAATTCTAAGGAAGCTGTATTCAGCTTACTGATTTTCCAAATATGTTTCGTGGGTACCCTCTCATCCAGATTTCTTGAAGATTATTTTTGATAATTCAGTTTATCAAGATCGACCTGGCGCAGGTGTGGTGATTCGTGATCACTCAGTAGTGTGATGGTGATCCTTCAAAGACTTCAAACTCACAAGCTAATTTTAGAAGGGGATTCTGTAACACTGCTATCATGGTTGGGAGGGAAGTCACAGTGCAAGCATTCTTTGTTATATGATCTTCTTGCTACCTTGTTTACAATCTTTCAGTTTAAAACTAATTATAAATATAGAGAAGAAAATCAAGTGGCAGATTACTTGATAAACATGTCAAACAAGGAGTATGCTGAAGTTGGTCCTTTAAGCCACCTGTTCACCTCTGTCAGCTAGCTTGGGCTGATGCCCAGGGTGTAGTTTGGTTGAGGACTTAGTGCTCCTTTTTGTTGTTATTAAAAAAAAAAAAAGAAGGAAGGAAGCTCAGGATGGAGCAGATGGCCGAAGCTCTAAGCAACATGGGACTTATTCCTGGGTTAACTTTCTCGATATTTCCGTAATCTTTCCCCAAACCTTTGAAAATCCTGGAAGCTCTTTGTGATGGCAAAGCGTCGACAAATCATTCAAGAGGATGTGGCTATGTGAGGCCATTGATGCAGTAGAAGAGAACTTGTTCATAAAATCTCTTGAATTCCTCTCCTTCCAGCAGGGTGATTGCAGCTATGAGCGTGAAGATGAGTGGTCGGGTCCCTTTTGCAATGACTTCTGATCTCCAAGCTGAGCAGAGCTCATCAAGCTTGAAAGGTGGCTAGTGCAGCCAACAGTATAGACAAATGGCATTCCAAATTTGAAGATAAATGGGCATTTGGTGAAAATATGGTCAACCGATCCAGTATTATCACGACATAGGGCACAAACCCTAAGGGACTGTTTGGATTGAAGGGAATGGAAGGGAGGGGAAGAAAATGAAAGGAGAAGGTCATAAATTACTTTGTTTGAGAGAAAGGTGAAATAAAGAGGGAAAAGAGAATGAGAGTAATCGGTTGCCCTTATTTATCTCTCAGCGAGGATAAATTTGTTAACCCCCAAATCAGGTAAGCTAAGGGAGGAGAAAATATTTGAGTCATATTTTTTTGAAAGACCAAAATATCCCTTCATTTTTTGTTCATGGTTCATTTCCTATTCTGAAAGGATATAATTGTCACATAACTCTTTCCCTTCTTTTTCTTCTCTCTATCTAAACAAGATAATTGATATTACCTTTCTTTTCCTTTTCATCCTTTTCAAATAAGAAAGAAGAACAACCCTTCCTTTCTCTTCCATCTTTTTTTTTTTTTTTACTCTCTCCTTCCTTTTCCCCCAAAGATCTAAACAAAGCCTAAGGGGCATTTGGTAATAGAAATAGGGTCATCTCGATGATCTTAGATCATTGATTATCTTTATAACTGGATGATTTGATCCTTGGTGATCAAAAATCACTATATTTGGCATGATATATGGCAATGATTAAAGATGATGATTTAAAATTACTTGACGTACTCTGAGAACCTTAGATTACCAACCATGAAATATCAAAATTACTTCGAATCATTTAACCTCCTTTTATCTTTAAAAAAAAAACTATCCTAACATATTTTACAAGTATCATAATAATTTATCATAATATTATAATTATAATCATATTATATTTTATGATACTATAATTATTATATTATATTAAAATAATATAATAAAAAATATTATATTATATTAATATAAAAATAGTATTAAAAAATTTTAATATGAATAAAAGATATTTTGGTTTCTAAATCACAAGTCAACATCATTATCTGAAGGTGATGTTACATATCTAACTTTATGGATGAATATGATATTATTGGGTTGAACAGTAATTTTAAATAGGTACAATCAAACTTTATGGTCCCATTACTCTGGTGATCTTGAATGGATACTCTATACCTAACGTTTTCTTAAGTTATTCCTGAGCTTCCCGACGGTACTATGGTATTAAGTATGTTTTTAGGCAAAGCCGGTGAAAGATTTTAATTTCAAGGAAAAGTCTTTCTACATTGCCTTCGATGTAGGAAATGCGCATGGGGCGCGCCCATTGGCCGCGTGCCTGTGCGGGATGCACCACGGCCCATTGGGCCATGGCATGCGCGCCTGCACGAGTGTGCAGTCAATAGCCGTGCTCGATGCATATGTTCATGCACCAAAAGCGATGCACAAAATCGTTCCCTAACATTCAAAGGTACCGTAACCTTCAATGCATGCCTATCTTAACTCAGAAAAAACAAAAGCCTACCTACATGGAAGGCGACTTAACTCCAGCTGAAGTAATGAGTGTCAATTTCCATCCTTGTAGATAAAATAAGAGAAGTCAAGTCCAACCATCTTTCTTCCCAATCTAAGCTTCAATGAATCTAATGGGTTTATTCTCCTAGAATATACTGCTTGATGGAATTATTCCAAGAATATACCCATCTGGCCTCCTTTCATTATCCAATACTTTATAAGGGATCTCTCATTTTCTCTCTAAAGCTTCTCCCATTCTGTGCCCATTAGAAAGCTAAAGGGAATGCAGCTTTGAATGTGTTTTGCTGATGGCCATCTAATCATCTTCAAATCTTCCCCCTTTATTTTGAAGTGTGAAGTCATGGTTAGATGACCATCAGCAAACACATTCACTGTTAGGGTTTATACCTTGATGAATAGCAATGGGATTCCCCGTTGAACAAGAACTAGAACTAAGGATTTCTAATCCTGTTAGGTTTAGACCTTGATGAATAACAATGGGATTCCCCGTTCAACAAGAACTAGAATTAAGGATTTCTAATCCTGTTAGGTTTAGACCTTGATGAATAGCAATGGGATTCCCCGTTCAACAAGAACTAGAATTAAGGATTTCTAATCCTGTTAGGTTTACTTCTTGAAAAGGAGGAAGATGGGGAGGAGAAAGAAAGGGCTGCCGCCCTATGATGAGAGAAGGGAATTTTTGGGAGAAAAGAATCTGTTCTCTATTCCATCCAAACCCTAGAGACTAGAGTTTAAATACATCCACGAAGTGGGCCAGGCCCAGACTCAACAAAAAACTCCCATGGACTAAACCAATGAGATTAAACTAATCCCCAAGCCCGTGTACACCCGTGACTTGATTTAATCTCAACCCTTGGACTCAAACCCAGCCCAATACAAGTTAGCCCACCTGGGCCTTAATAGCACCACACCAGGCCCAACAATCTCCACCTTGGTGCTTTCAAGGCCTCAGCACGTCCACTGTGTCCATCAGCTTTAACAACGAAATACACTTTTGAAAACTGTCCCGTGGAAGAACCTTAGTCAGTGCATCTGCTGGATTTTCTTTGGTGTATACCTTCACCAGCTCCACCTCACCATCTTCCACCAGCTCTCTGATCCTGTGGTATCTGAGGTCAATGTGCTTCGTCCTGGCATGATAGACTGCATTCTGCGCAAGCATCAGAGCACTCTGGCTGTCACTATGCACCTGGACAACCTTCTGATCAAGTCCCATCTCCAGCATCAAGCCCTTCAGCCAAAGAGCTTCCTTTGCTGCCTCTGTGATACCTATGTATTCTGCCTCCGTGGTAGATAAGGCTGTGATGGGCTGCAGACATGATCTCCACGATACTGGACCACCAAACAGGCTGAACACAAAGCCTGTTGTGGATCTCCTAGTGTCCACATCTCCACCAAAGTCTGCATCCACATACCCATATAACTGCCCACGAGCCTCCTTGGATAAGTTGGATCTCTCAGCATCTTCTTGCTGTCCATAGCAAATACCAACCCCAACTGTACCTACCAAGTACCTGAAGATTCCCTTCAGTGCTCGCCAGTGCTCCCTACCAGGCTGCGCCATGAACCTGCTCACCTGGCTCACTGCATGGGCTATGTCTGGCCTACAACATACCATGGCATACATAAGGCTCCCAACACCAGAAGCATATGGTACCTTCTCCATCTCCTGAGCCTCCACCTCAGTCTGTGGTGACATGGTCTTCGATAAGGAAAAATGTGCTGCCAAAGGTAGTGCTGTCGGTTTGGCATCCTTCATCCCATATCGCTCCAGAATCTTTTTAATGTAGCCACCCTGACTCAGATGCAGCACACCTTGGATCTATCTCTGATGATTTCCATCCCTAGGATCTTCCTGGCTGGCCCCAGATCTTCATCTCAAACTCCCGAGACAAAGCTATCTTCAGTTCCTGTACAGCCTTCTTACTCTTGCATGCTATCAGCATGTCATCTACATACAAGAGTAAGTACATCCTAGACCCATCATCCAGAGATTTAACATACACACAAGAATCATACTCACACCTGAAAAGTCCAATGCTCCTAACATAAGTGTCAAATCTCTTGTACCACTGCCTCGGCGACTGCTTCAGCCCATACAGAGATTTCTTCAGCAAACAGACTTTCCCATCTGATCTTGGTTCTCTAAACCCTGGTGGCTGCTCCATGTAGATGCTCTCCTCCAAATGACCATGGAGGAATGCTGTCTTCACATCCATCTGCTCCAGCTCCAAGTCCTGAGCTGCTACAATACTCAATAATAGTCTGATGGAAGTGTGCCTGACAACTGGAGAAAATATCTCACCATAATCGATGCCTTCTTTCTGAGAGTATCCTTTGGCCACTAGTCTTGCCTTATACCTGATACCCTCTTGTTCTGAAGCTCCTTCCTTGCGCTGATAAACCCATTTACAACCAATGGGTTTCTTTCCTTGTGGCAGCTGGACCACCTGCCACGTATTATTGCTGTGAAGAGACTGCATTTCCTCTGCCATAGCATGGATCCACCTATCTCTATCCTGACTTTCCATAGCCTCCTCATAGGTGAAAGGGTCTCCATTCGCTGTCACCAGGGCATATGACAACGAATCCTCAAAGCCGTATCGAACTGGTGGTCGCACGTTCCTCCTGGGCCTTTGCTGTGCGATCCCAGTATCAGTCCCCTGTCCAGCTGCATCCTGCTGAACTCCCTGGCTTCTACCCCCTCTGTCAGTCCTCTCCACCTGAATCTCAAATCCTCCTGGTCCACTAGCAAATGGCACAACTGTATAGGAGGTTGTCTGACTAGTGTTACCGTGTTCTACCTCCTGTAGTCCCTGCTGTGCATCCATGCCACTTCTGTTCTGGAGGATTGAGCTCTCATCAAAGGTTACATCTCTGCTGATGACAACCTTCTTCTCCAAGGGGTCCCATAGCCGATACCCCTTGACTCCTCGCGGGTAGCCTAGGAACACCATCTTCTTAGACCTGGCATCCAACTTACTCCGCTCCCCAGCTCCAACATGCACATATGCTGTGCATCCAAACACCCTTAGATGGTTTAGGCTTGTCTTCCTTCCAGACCATATCTCCTCTGGAATGTCTCCATCTAACCTGGTGTGCGGTGACCGATTGACCAAGTAGCTAGCTGCATCTACTGCGTCAACCCAGAACATCTTTGGAAGCCCTGCCTGCAGCCTTAAGCATCTTGCCTTTTCCAATAGTGTTCTGTTCATCCTCTCAGCCACCCCATTCTGTTGAGGAGTTCCCATCACCGAGAAGTGCCTTCTGATGCCCCACTCCTCACAAAAAATCTGGAACTCCCTGCTGGTGTATTCCCCGCCATTATCAGACCTCAGACACTTCACACTTTTACCCTGCTCCTTCTCCACCTCAGCCTTCCAGATTTTGAACTTGGTGAAGACCTCTGATTTCTCCTTCATAAAGTAGATCCACAGCTTCCTTGAGAAATCATCTATCAGGGTCATAAAGTATCTGGCCCCATTCCTTGCAGAAACTGGGGCTGGTCCCCAGACATCTGTGTGTACTAACTCCAGGGGTTCAGCACTCCTAGCTGTGCTGACTGAGAACTGTACTCTCCTCTGCTTTCCCATCTGACAAGGCTCACAGATCTCCATATCTCCGCTACTCAAGTCTGGAAGCAGACCTCTCTTGCTCAGTTCTTTCATCCCCTTGTCTCCCATGTGGCCCAGGCGGTAATGCCACATCCTGTACACATCCCGGGGATCTTGCTCCACAGCTGCCACCTCAGATTTCACAGTCATCACAGAGCCCTCCATCTTGTATAGATTATTTTCCAGCCTCCTCCCTCTCATCACCACCATGGCTCCATTGGAGATGTTCAGAACTCCACTCCTGGCACGACTGCTGAAGCTGTATCCAGTCCGCTCCAAGTACCCCAGTGATACCAGATTCTTCTTGAGTTCTGGAACATGCTTCACACTGGTAAGAGTGCGCACCATACCATCAAACATCCTCACCCTCACTGTGCCAATACCTGCCACCTTGCAAGGGTGATTATCTCCAAGAGTCACATTCCCCTCCTCAACCTCTGTGTAAGTACTGAACCACGACCGGTTGGGAGTGTAATGATGAGAACAGGCTGAATCCAAGGTCCACATCTCTGTGCTGTGCCTGTGATCATCTGATACAACCAAGAGATCATCCTCCACCTCCTGATCTGCAACTGTACTCACAGACTCAGATCCTCCTTTTTCTCCCTTCTGATTTTTCCACTTAGGACAATTCTTCTTAAAATGTCCTACCTCTCCACACTTATAGCACTTCAGCTCTCTCTTGCCTTTCCTGGACTTTGATCGTCCTCCAGACTTACTTCTGTCCCTGCCCCTACCTCTGCCTGTCCTTTCCCCAACTGATAGACCCTCCTGGGGAACAGCTTCCTTGGTCATCTTCTCCCTCTGCTCATTCGTCCGAAGCACCGAGACAATATCTTCATAAATTAATGTCTCCTTCCCATAGAGCAGTGTTGTGACCAATGAGTCATAAGACGTGGGCATTGAACATAAAAGCAGAAGTGCTTTATCTTCTTCCTCCATCTTGACCCCAACATTCAGAAGTTCATTGCTCATCTGGTCGAATATCTGGATGTGACCCAGCACATCTCCACCTTCTGACATCCGAAGGCTGTAGAGGCGCTTCTTCAACATCAACTTGTTGCACATATTCTTTCCCATATAGAGGGTGTGCAACTTCGTCCAGAGTCCCTTCGGGGTCTTCTCCTCCAGCACTGAATAGAGGACTGAATCCGCCAGACAGCCCCTGATCATTGAACATGTCTTCTTCTCCAATGAAATCCACTGCTTGTCTGTCATCCCATCTGGCCTTTCCTCCAAAGCCAAATCTAAACCCTGCTGCACAAGGAGGTCCTCTACCCGGACTTTCCACATGGAGAAACTTCCCTTCCCATCAAACTTCTCAACCTCTATTTTTATGCTACTCCCCATGGCCAATTTCAAAAATAGCACAAAAATAAATTTTATAAAATAGAGAAGTACCTTGACGAGATTCTGTTGAAATTATTTCAACTCCTTGAAGGCCTCCAGATTACTCCTTGAACCAGGCTCTGATACCACTTGTTAGGGTTTAGACCTTGATGAATAGCAATGGGATTCCCCGTTGAACAAGAACTAGAACTAAGGATTTCTAATCCTGTTAGGTTTAGACCTTGATGAATAGCAATGGGATTCCCCGTTCAACAAGAACTAGAATTAAGGATTTCTAATCCTGTTAGGTTTAGACCTTGATGAATAGCAATGGGATTCCCCGTTCAACAAGAACTAGAATTAAGGATTTCTAATCCTGTTAGGTTTACTTCTTGAAAAGGAGGAAGATGGGGAGGAGAAAGAAAGGGCTGCCGCCCTATGATGAGAGAAGGGAATTTTTGGGAGAAAAGAATCTGTTCTCTATTCCATCCAAACCCTAGAGACTAGAGTTTAAATACATCCACGAAGTGGGCCAGGCCCAGACTCAACAAAAAACTCCCATGGACTAAACCAATGAGATTAAACTAATCCCCAAGCCCGTGTACACCCGTGACTTGATTTAATCTCAACCCTTGGACTCAAACCCAGCCCAATACAAGTTAGCCCACCTGGGCCTTAATAGCACCACACCAGGCCCAACATTCACAAGGCATGCGTTTTTGTCATTCTTTTTAACTTTTTTTTTTTTTTTTTCCTTTTGGCAGCCTCTTTTATGTCGAACCTGAGTGGAAGCTTTTTGTCAGATAATTAAGTGATCCTTCAAGGCTCAAAAGGACTTGCATGCTTTTCTATTATCTGTTCTTTTCTGAATAATTTTGCTTTAAGATGAAAGTTTTTATGCCTCTTTGTTATGTTAATGCCAACTTCTTTTTTTGGAAAAATTTCTAGGGAGTTTTTTCACTTTGTGTGGGCGTGGGCGTGGGCGTGGGCATGTCCATGTGTGTAGAAAAGAGGGTTGTAGATGATCACATGTTCTGTTGTAGATCTATTTAGAGGATGCACCATTATGATTGCTTAGCAATTAGATGATCTGACCCAGCTTTCTCTCAGTCTATCAATTAGTAAAGATCACCAAATGCCTATCATATTTTTTGTCTAGTCCACTGCAATCTAAGGTCCTAAGAACCACTTTCTATCAATTACATGTTTGTTGCCCAAGCTTCCTTTTATCTCTTTCCATCACTTGAATCTAATGTGTGTCTTTATGAATGCAGAATTCCTTGAGGGATAAGAAGGGTGACATTGTAGTTGCTGAATTGGAGTGGCAAGGTAGAATGTGAGAAGCCTTGAGATGATTTTGGGTGGAAGATGACCCTTTTGCTTTGATTTCATGGTAAGTTATCAATTGGCTTGGGGGTGGTTTTGGCCTCTGGTTGGAACCTTGGCTCAATCTTGGCTTGACCAGAGGCTGAAGCCTGGCCGAGTTCTATGTATTTTCCACAGGCCGGATGAAGTTCATATCAGGCTCAAATCACTTGTTGAAAAGTTTATATATGACATTGATGCAAATTCATTGAGTCTATTAGGTTTTGGGTATAGTTGGCCTTAAAAGCTGGGCCTAAGTCTAAAATTTTTGAGTATGATCACATTTATATTTTTACTTGTATGTATTATGATTTTTTCTTGCATTAGTTTCTAGATTGATGCATGTTCTGTAGCCATTCATTGTACATGGATATCACTTTGTTGGCAATAATTTGATGCAAAAACCATGAATTTATCAATCCATTATAAGAGATTTTTCAACAAGCATGTTGAGACCTGTGGTTATGTCACATGTAATGTATCTAGAAAGGAGTATTTGATTGAATGGTGTAACCACAAGAGTTATCATCTTTCCTTTCAATAACAGATGGCAGGGTAAATGTTTCCATGGATGAGAATGATCCATTACTTGGGAGGCACATGGTAATTTAGTTTAGGTTGTGAGGATTGAATATGTCAAATGATGGGGCCTTTGTTATGATTCAAGAATAAACAAAATTTAGTTCTCTTTCTAAAATTGTGATTAAGAAAGATATTTAATAGAAACAGAAAGAACAGGGAGAAAACAAAGTAGTGCATATATTGGTTCCTGTTAATTAAAAAAAATGGTATCTGAAAAGGTATTTGGGAGAGAGTGAAAGAGATTAGGGACAACACACTCCAAGGGTGGAAGGGGAGAGTTGAGCCACATAATGCTTTTGCGATGGAACCTCTGTCAAAGAGGAGAGGGTGCAGCCAGTGGGCCAACAGTTTGCTTCCTTTATGCTGTCCTATATGTATCTGAAAAAGTATTGTGTTTTTATTACCAGTCTTCTGGATCCAATTCAACTGACTTGAATGTTTTTTTTCATCACTAGCCTTCTGAATTCAATTAAACTGACTCTAGTGTTTACATCGCCAACCTTCTGAATTCAACTTAAATGATTCAAGTGTTTCAATCATCAACTTTGTGAATTCAGCTCTACTGACATTTTGAGTGTTTTTGTTACCACTCTTCTTAATTCAACTCAACTGACTTAACAGAGTTGTGGGGCTCCATTTAAGGGTATCATCCGAATTAAGCAGTTAGAAATACCTCTTTTTTAGAAGAAAAAGGGAGAAAAGAGCTTCAGCCATTTCATTAGAAAATGAAGTTCAAATTAAGCAGCTAAAAATTATTTTTAGTAGGCTTTGCTTGAAAGTTGACGCTGGATTGAGTTGGTTGATTATGAAATTAGCTGAGCTTGATCCTGAACTTTCAACTCAAAACTGATTCTGAACCTAGCTTATCTGATTAAGATTTAATTACATGAGAGAACATTATCCATATATTGCATCGAAATTGGTTGAAGCTAACTGAACTCCAGAAAATTCAGCTAAGTGATAAATTTTATCTTAAATTCAGCTAAGAAATAGTGATAAAGTTGTTCTTTTGTAAAACTAAATCAGGACTATATTCATTGTACAGATAAAAAATTCTTTAGCTGATTAACAAAAACGCATGTAATTCTTTCTATGCCGATCCCCCTAGCTGTAGCAACATAACCAATCACAATTACTGGAAGACATTAAGCTCCTTCAGAAGTTGTGGAATCCAATGAGATGAATAATTTTGTTTGTAACAAATAATACTGATGCAATGTTTTTTTTTTTGTTCAAAGCTGATCCAGTGTGTCAACAATATATGATTGATATAATACTTCTCCAATGAATTCCCCAAGGAGTGGTACCTCGCGAGGCATCCGCGTGCATTGGCTCCATTATTACAACCCTCGTGTATAGACTCCACCTTGGTTTTGTTTGTTAATACCCCATGCCAGATTCCACCCGAGACCACTGTTTCTACAAATATTTTTTATTTTTTATACACCTCTTGATGTGGCTAGTAAAAGCCACAAGCTAATAAAATAGCAAGCAGTCCCAGGGCTGATCCTAGGTGGCCTCGATAGCAATAGGCCCCTAGGCAGCCCCAGGGCTGGTCCTAGACGGCCTCAAGAGCGATCGGCTCCTAGGCAGCCCCTAGGCTGCCCAGACGGCTCCAGGACTGATCCTAGACGGCCTCGATAGCGATCGGCCCCTAGGCAGCCCCAGGGCTGATCCTAGGCGGCCTTGGTAGCAATCGGCCCCTAGACGACCCCAGGGCTGATCCTAGGCGGCCCCAAGGTTGGTCCTAGGCGGCCTCGGTAGCAATCGTCCCCTAGATGGCCCCAGAGTTGGTCCTAGCTGGCCTCGATAGCAATCGGCTCCTAGACGGCTCCAAGGCTGGTCCTAGGCGGCCTCGATGGCCATCGACCCCTAGGCGGCCCCAGGGCTGATCCTAGGCGGCCTCGATGGCAATAGGCCCCTAGGCAGCCCTAGGGCTGAACCTAGGCGGCTTCGATGGCCATTGGCCCCTAGGCGGCCCCAGGGCTGGTCCTAGGCGGCCTAGATAGCAATAGGCCCCTAGGCGGCCCTAGGGCTGAATCTAGGTGGCCTCCCTAGCAATCGGCCCCTAGGCGGCCCCAGGGCTGGTCCTAGGCGGCCTCGATAGCAATAGGCCCCTAGGCGGCTCCAGGGCTGGTCCTAGGCGGCCTCGATAGCGATTGGCCCCTAGGCAGCCCCAAGGCTGGTCCTAGGCGGCCTCGATAGTAACTGGCCCCTAAGCGGGGTTCGCCTTTCCAGAATCTCTCAGATTTAACAAGATAAGAGACGTTAATTTTGACGTCATCCTCAAAGAATTCCAGCCCAAAAAGTCATTAGCAGAATTTAATGACCTGGCTAAACAAGCATCAAAAGGTGATTACCTGCCATAAAGTACCAATCACTTCGAGTCAGAAAAGCCACCAAGGCCTAGAAAATTATTAATAGAATTTCATGACTCTGGCTAAACAAGCATCAAAAGGCGATTACCTGCCATAAAGTCCCAATCGCTTCGAGTCAGAAAAGCCACTAAGGCCCAAAAAACATTAGTAGAATTTAATGACTCTAGCTAAATGAGCAAAAAGGCGATTATTCCCGGAAAAACACTGATGATGTTGGACCAAAAAATGCGGATCCAATCCGACCAGTTATGACATTCTATCCGTAAGAGTGCTAACACATCATGATATTCGGACCTTAGCAAAGAGAGATGCCAATAAAAAGGGAGGTAAGAGCAAACAGAAGGGATTTTTAAGCCTGAAGCAACTCACTTCTTCTACACACACCTCTTTTCTCAAAAACTACTACTGTGTTCCTGGTTGCTAACTTGAGTGTCAAAGGGTCCCAACTGGAATCTCCGGTCATGGGACTTCCTGTAGGACTCTGAAGATGAAGGAGGGATCTTGGTACATCCTTGGAGTAGCAATTGACGCTCAAGGACACCAGCTCAAAGTGACCAGGCATCAACACCTCTCTTGGCTGAGATTTTGCTATCTTGCTTTGTAAGAAGAACCACATGTGAAGTTGCATCGAATAAAAGAAGTGCTACTAAGAAGCCTTATCCCATAGAATTTGCCTTTGAACTGTAGTAGGAAATCGCCTTGTCCCGTAGAATTTGCCTTTGAACTGTACCGGTGATTTCCTTTTCTCAAAAGGGGGAACAAAATCAATTCAGAAAAATAATGAAAAAAAGTTTTAATCCAATTAGTTTAGAAATGTTCATTTTTTTTCTTGTGTGCTCCACGTGTCCTGTACTAGTTAAGGGTCAGGGTTAAGTTGGCTCCCTATCTAGTCCACGCATAGGCAAGTTGAGTTCATTTAGTTTTCGAGTTAGCCCTAGGGTTTGCTCTAGGTTAAAAGTGGGCATGGGCATCTCCGGGTTAGATTCAAATTCAAGCTAAGTATGACCAATCTAGTCTAACTTTATGGCTCATGTTGAGCTAAGGAATCTCTAAGGTTGTGTTTGTTGAATCACTAAGTAAGCTTGAATGGTAATGTGGATTGCCTACAAGATAGATTACTATAGGATTGTCAGTAATGTTGATTATTATGTTTGGTATACACAAGTAATGTTACATTAATATTAATTACTGTGGTTGATATGATAAATAGATTACTAGTCATATAACATCAAATTTCTAAAATACCCCTAAATCAAATCTATTAAAAATTTATATACTATTATATATTTGGTTTAAAAAACTTGCATTTATAAATGACAATAGCTAAAAAAATATTGAAGCATGCTGCTAAAAAAAGTTTATATCATTTAAGAATCATAGAAGAAAATTATTAAATACAAATTAATGAGTTGATGTCAAGAAAAATTATTCATAATATATTTCAACATCTTATATTATAAACACCAAAGATATATATATATATATATAGTTTAGGTTAGACACATGGATGTCATAGAAAAAAGAAATGTTTCAATCATTTACAAAAAAAATAATGATAAAAAAATGAATTGAAAGGATGCTAGTTGAAGAAGGTGGATATTCAAAGTAATTATCTTTAAAATATTTCATGTCTTTTAGTTTATCAACTTAAAAAATATATATATTTTTAGATAAATTGTATTATCATAAAAATATAAAATATTTATATATAACTAAAAAATACTAGATTTAATTTTTTTTAAGATTAAAATATATTTTTAATCTTTAAACATTTACTCAATTTTTTTTTGATTCTTAAACTTTTAATTACCATAATTTATTTATTATATTTTAAAAGTAATTTATTTTTTAATATTTTATTATATAAAATTAATTAAGATTAATAGAATAATTGATAGATTTTATTTTTATTTTTTTATTCGATATATGGCTACAATCAAAGGAAGCGCATGAAAATAGAGGAGGTCCATGCTCACATGCTTGAATTAAGAAAAAGGCAGGAGAAGGCACGGTGAGAGTTCGAATTAGCAAATCACAACGAATAATATTGTAGTGAAAGAAGGGAAGACCATCAAAAAATATAGCTGAAATAATTCATTCTAAGGAAAGAACGATGGCGAGACCGGAGAAAAGAAAGAAAAAGAATGTGACAATTTTGTTTTCATGGAAGAAAAGGAGGCATGGGTAATTTTATCAAAAAAAATCATCAAATTATAACATCTTCGATAGTGTGGATAATCACCTCCTTCTTAGGTAATTTGGATTATCTTACCACTACAAGATATATTATTATTACAAATATATACCAAACATAGTTATTCGATGGGTTCAATTTAAATTATTGGTAATATGGATAGATTATCAGCTACCAAACGCAACCTAAAGATTAGGATGGGCTTAGCTCAGCTTGTGCACATGCGCGCTTGGTTACAGTATCAAAATAAAAATTGAATTGCATCTTAAACTTTATTCATAATTTAATTGATGTAACTACTTAGATCAATCTTCTATGAATTGTCTTACTCTTTGAAAAATCTTCTATATCTTTAGTGAGAGAGAGAGAGAGAGAGAAAGGAATTTAGATTTTTTTTTTCACTTTTCTAACTAAAAAATCAAATTAGTGATAAAATATCAATAAAGCCAAAAAAATTTAATCATCTCTTCCTTGCAAAACATCTATTTCCTTTCTCCATAAATATCAATATATTTGAAGCCTTTATCACTCTTTTTCAATAGAAATATTTTTTTATTAACCAAATGATTTTCAGATCATAAGAACAATTTTTTCTTATAAATTTTGAGCAAATCGTTTGGCCATTGGTACCAACCAGAGTTCTAACCCATATATGGGTATGATGAGGTTTTAATAATTTTCAGCAAATAGGAGTTAAGTCATTGGTAGAGAGCCGAAAAAATGATGGAAAAGGAAGAGAGGAGGGATGGACAAGAAAGTTATTTGGGTTGCCTTTAAAATTAGTTGTAAAGTATTACTTATTTGCCCTACCAGTAATGCACATAATGGTTTGAGAGTTAATTTTAAAGTAAATGGATGCTTGTTAAAATAAAATGAAATGATTAATAACTTTAAAATAAAAAATAGAAGAGCATTGTAACATTATCCTCTATATATATATATATATATGTATATTCTCTGAGATTCGGCTGAATCTAACCTATTATTTTTAAGCCTAAATTCGACGGTCTAAAAAGTCAGGCCCAACTCGACCTGCCCTAGCCTTATGGGTTAAAAGCCTTGGACCAAGTTCGGGCTAGTTCACATGCTGCCTAACCTATGCCCACCCCTACTCTAAATAAATCTTGAGCAATTAAATTATTTCTTGGTTCTCACCATGTTTTTAACACCATGTTTAAAAACATGGTGAGAACCAAGAAATAATTTAATTCAAATATGGTGAGTTGAGTTGAGTTTTCATCCTGTTTAAAAAATGGTTAAATCCTGCCAAATCCATAGCCAATCAGTTGCATCCTGCAAGTTGGTTAATTTTTGACTATACCCAACCTTTACTTTTGGAGCTTAGGTTTTAATTTGATGCAACATGATCATGTCTTGGGTGCTTCAAACTTTATCTATTTTATTTGCCAACTAGCATCTCTACCATCTCAACACCGCCACACGTTAATGGACAATCCATCCATATAATGGTGGATTGTCATTACATCATTTTACACTAAAAGTATGATCAAGTTAACCATGGTTTCATTGGCCAGGGGAACAACTAGAAGGCTAAGGCAAACATATATAATGTTATCACTCATTTTTTGGGTCTTGCCACCTCGCTGACATCAAAGACTATGACACTTAATTAAGCATTCAACAAAGTTAATAAACATCTGAAAAAAAGACCATTTCTTTGTTGAAACTATCAAGATTATCATTACACCATTGTTGAAAAGATTGAAAATAAGGATATAGGAATACTTTTTTTTTTTCATATTATACCCTATATTTTATCAATATTATACATAAATCCTATTTTTGTCATTATTTACAAATTGATCTAGAAAAATGTACATATATTGCAAAAAAAATCTTAGGCTGAGCTTTCAGTAACAAGACCTTAAGATGCCGCCACTATAGGTGTTGGGGGCTACTACCATCATTCCTTTTTATATAAGCAAGACAATCACTATCATCTCCCTCTTTGTAAACAGTCTCTCATTCAAGAATTTGAGAGAAGCCATAAAATTTATTGAGTTTACTTCAGAGGTAGAAGAAGAAGAAGTGGAGAGGATCTAATAAATATATTGCAAACACGAAGATATCTTAAAACTAACAGACTTGTTATTGATATTGTCATCTATCTTAATAGTTGGTGGTAGCTTCATGTTATGAGAGAGAGAGAGAGAGTGTTGAGAAATTATTGAAACTTAATTGCCCCAACTTATTGATTTTGATGATTTCCAAAAGACATTGCTTTAGTTTCTAAAAGGCTATGAACATGATAAGTCAATCAATGAATTATTCTTGCTATGAGCAATTTCAAATTGAAAACTATGAACTATTAAAAATGTAATGAGTTTCTTGAATCAATTGAATATATGTTTCAGTGAGCTATACTTATGAATTCAAAAATAATTTTATATATCAATCTTTTAAAAGATCAATGACTTAATGAGAATGCTTTGAAATTGAGCTTTACTGTTAAAACAACATTATCTAAGTCAAATTTATATTTCAAAGTTGGTTGGGATGATTTTCAAAGCAAATCAGAATGTTTTCTGATTTTTGTATCAGTCCCGAGCCGACTCGAGAGTTTCCGAGTCGACTCCTGAACTTTCTCGAGCCGACTCGTGACTGAGCGAGCCGACTCGACTCAGACGGCAGAAAGACTCATTTTTGAGTGCTTCTCGAGTCGACTCCCAGCTTTTCGCGAGTCGACTCCTGGAAGTCAAGAGTCGACTCCCAGATTTTCACGAGTCGACCCCTGAAAACTCATTTTTTGGTGCGTTCTGGATTCGACTGCTCGAGCCGACTCGCACAGTCCCGAGCCGACTCCCCGAATTCTGGGCGGAAATTTTTTGAGTTGACACATCAGCTCCAACGGATATATTTTTGAATAACGGTTATTTTTCTTTGTTTCTAACGGCTATATTGTTTCAGAATCTATAAATAGAGGAGCCATTCAACAAAGAAAGAAGAGAGAAGATCTATATTGAGAATCATTCAGTAAGAAATTCAAAAGAGGGAAAAACAGAGTGTTATTAGAAAAATCGTTTTGTTTAAGAAGAATTCAAAAGGAGTGAAATCCAAGAGTAAGATTCGTGCACTCCAGAGCTATCTTCTACAAAAGATTCAAGAGGAGATCCCAACACTTTCAAAAGCAAATCAAAGATCTTCCACATTCAAAGAAAAGGGAGAAAAAGCTTCAACCCAACTCCAAAGCTCAAATCTGTGGAGAATCGGTGCCGAGGCCTGATTCAACATCAAGAGGAGTTGAAGGAAGGAATCCAAAGAAGCCAAGCCAGCTCTCAAGCTTTATATATTCAGGCTTTTCTAAACTCAATTTTTATTTTGAAATATCTGCTCAAAAAGGAGCTGCTTGTAATTAAAACTCATTTTATTTGGTTGAATCTAGTTTAATCTGAGGGATTAAACTAGAGGAGGTTGTTAAACCTCGGTACAAGCTAGGTTTAGCTTGTGTTAGGGTTTGGTGCCGGTGAGCCCGTGTAAAATCGGCTGGGTTCGTTGTGATCCCGGAAAAACAACAAGTTTGAGTTGTGAACTTGGAAAACAACTCGGCTGTAATCTAGAGAGATTATAGTGTGGACCCAAGTGAGTCTTGGGAGTGGACGTAGGTGTTGGTTGCACCGAACCACTATAAAATATCTTGTGTTTGCCGTGTCTAATTGTCTCTTCTCTATCTCTCATATACTTGTGTTTGTGCTTTGCTTATTAGTTAATCCTTTCACTTGCACATCTCATTTAAATTGCTTAAAAGTCTTAAATTTTTTAAGAACCCAATTCACCCCCCCCCCTCTGGGTTGCCATCTGGGCCAACAATTGGTATCAGAGCATAGTGCTCATTTAGAGTTTGATCTCACGATCAAGAGCTAAAGGTCATTATGGCAACACAAAGTGGTTCTAGTTTGCTGAAGGTCATTCTACGAATAGACCTCCACTTTTAATGGCTCAAACTATTCTTATTGGAAAGCTAGAATGAGGATATTCATTCAAGCTTCTGATTATGAGCTTTGGGGTGTTATATTAAATGGACCTAGTACACCCACACACCTTATTGATGCACTATTGTTCCAAAGCCCGAAAGGGATTGGAATGATAATGATAGGAGAATGGCTCAACTTAATGCCAAAGCCATTAATATCTTATATTGTTCCTTAGATTCAAATGAATTCAACCGCATCTCTACTTGTAATTCCGCTAAAGAAATATGGGATAGGTTGGAAGTTACACATGAAGGAACAAACCAAGTAAAAGAATCAAAGATAAATATCTTGGTTCATAAATATGAATTGTTCACAATGGAACAAACTGAAACCATCACATGCATGTTCACTAGATTCACCGATATTGTGAATGGTTTGAAAAGTTTAGGAAAAGTTTATACTAATGCTGATCTTGTTCGCAAAATACTCAGGTCATTGCCAAGATCGTGGGAAGCAAAAGTCACAGCAATCCAAGAAGCCAAAGACCTCAATGCACTACCCTTAGAGGAGCTTCTAGGATCTCTCATGACCCACGAATTGACAATGAGGCAGCATGTTGAGGAGGAAACAAAAAGAAGAAAACTTTTGCCCTCAAGACTGCAAATTGGAAGAGAGCAGCAGTGATGATAGTGATGAAGATAATGAAACTGCTCTCTTGGCCAAGAAGTTTAGAAGATTTTGAGGAAAAAGAACCCTTCCAAAAAAGAAATTTGGAAACAAAATGGAAGGAGAAAAGGAAAAGAAAGATAAGGACAAGGACAAAGAGAAAGACCCCTTGATCTGTTATGAGTGTAAGAAACCGGGGCATTATCGATATGATTGTCCACAATTGAAAAAGACCTACAAGAAAAAGAAGAAGGCATATGTTGCAACATGGACTGACAGCAATGAATCTTCTTCCGAAGAAGAAGAACAAAAGGAAGTTGCAAATATTTGTTTCATGGCCAACGACGACGACAATGATGAGGTAAGTTCCGAAACCTCCGCAATGAGTTTACATTTGATGAAATGTTTGAAGCTTTTAATGAACTAATGATAGATTTTAAATTTTGAAAAAGAAATTTAAATCTGTGAAAAATGATAATTTAGTTTAGCTAAAAGTAAAAATGAATTAGCTTTAGAAGTTAAGAAATTACTAATGAAAAAGAAGACCTTAAGAAAGAAAGAGATAATCTTAATCAAGAAAGATTCATTAAAATCTGAAACTAAAACTTAACTAAAGATTAAAAGATGAAATAGAAACTTAGCTTTAGATAAAGAACAGCAAGCTAAAGAAATTGACTCTCTTAAGAAAGATGTTAAAAAATATAAGGACATTGTTGAGAAATTCACTTAAGTTCAACTAAACTTAACATGATCCTAGATAGTCAAAAAGCTGTTTTTGACAAAGCTGGGCTAGGATATAACACACTTAAGAAAACAGAAATCACTAAAGAATATTTTTGTAAAAGCCAACCAAGGTAATATAACATGTTTTAAATGTAATGAAAAAGGTCACAAATCCTTTGAATGCAAAACATTAAAAAACAACAAGCTTAAATATTAAAGCTAAGAAAATATGGGTTCCGAAAGGAACAATTTTTGTGCTACTAACCATGAAGGACCCAAGAAAGCTTGGGTACCTAAACATAAAGTTTGATGATATTGCAGGAATGTCTTGTGGCCAAAAGATCAAACAAGAAGTGGTATCTTGATAGCGGCTGCTCAAGACATATGACGGGTGACAAAGAGAATTCATCACCCTAGAAGAAAAGTAGGTGGAGTTGTGACATTTGGCGATAACGGTAAAGGTCAAATCTTGGGCCTTGGTAAAGTTCGCATAACTCCATCCATATATTGAAATGTACTTTATGTTAATGGTTTGAAGCATAATCTAATTAGCATAAGTCAATTATGTGATAAAAACTTTAATGTTTCATTTAAATCTTCTTTATGCACTGTAACTAATTCTATTGATGATAGCATTGTTTTTACTGGAATAGATTTGGCAATATATACTTAGTTGACACAGACAAAACTTCTAAGAGTAGTCATTGCCTAATTGCTGATAATGCTAACATTAATGATATTAGTTGGTTGTGGCATCGTAGATTAGGTCATGCAAGCACACACCTTATTTCAAAACTAATTAAAATGGATTTAGTTAAAGGTTTACCTAAATTAGATTTTGAAAATAATAAAATATGTGATGCATGTCAATTTGGAAAACAAACTAGAAGTTCATTTAAATCTAAAAATTTGTTTCAACTTCTAGGGGACTAGAGCTACTTCACATGGACCTTTTGGACCAACTAGAACCACAAGTCTAGGAGGAAAGAAATATGGTCTAGTGATTGTAGATGATTACTCTAGATATACTTGGGTAATGTTTTTAGCTCACAAAGATGAGACTTTCTCGATGTTCCTGAAATTTTCAAGAAAGTCACAAATGAGAAAAACACTACTATAGTATCTCTAAGAAGTGATCATGGAACAGAATTTGAAAATCACTTATTTGAAAATTTCTGCACTGAAAATGGAATTAATCATAATTTTTCAGCCCCTAGGACTCCACAACAAAACGGTGTAGTTGAAAGAAAAAATAGAACTCTAGAAGACATGGCCCGTACCATGCTATGTGAAAGCAACTTACCAAAGTATTTTTGGGCGGAAGCAATTAACACAGCATGTTACATCTTAAATAGAGCTTTAATAAGACCAATATTAAAGAAAACACCTTATGAATTATGGAATGAAAGAAAACCAACATAAAATACTTTCATGCATTTGGATGTAAATGTTTCATTCATAATAATGGTAAAAACAACTTAGGAAAATTTGATGCTAAATCTGATGAAGGAATTTTTCTAGGTTATTCAACAACTAGTAAGGCATATAGAATCTTTAACAAGAGAACCTTAGTAGTTGAAGAATCCATTCATGTAGTTTTTGATGAATCTTTAGCAACTGTCTGAAAAGATTGATGATGAGGAAGATACAAACATAATTGAAAAAGATCTTGAAAAACTTAATATTGAAGTATCTTCTGATCATGAACAAGAAGCTAAAGATAATGATTCACATAAGGATGATGATGTTAATAATGATCATAATGATGTAGATCTTCCAAGAGATTGGAGATATGCTTATAGTCATCCTAAGGAATTGATTATAGGTGATCCATCTCAAGGAATAAGGACTAGATCATACATGAGAAATATTAGTAATCATCTTGCATTTGTTTCACAAATTGAACCTAAAACTATAGAAGAAGCTGAAAAAGATAATAATTGGATGTTAGCAATGCAAGAAGAACTTAATCAATTTACTAGAAATAATGTTTGGACTTAGTTGAAAGACCTAAAAACATTCTGTATTATAGGAACTAAATGGGTTTTTAGAAATAAGTTAGATGAAAATGGTATAGTAATTAGAAACAAAGCTAGACTGGTTGCTAAAGGATATAGTCAAGAAGAGGGTATTGATTTTGATGAAACCTTTGCACCTGTAGCTAGACTAGAAGCCATTAGACTTTTACTTGCATTTGCATGTCATATGAATTTCAACCTATTTCAAATGGATGTTAAAAGTGCATTTCTAAACGGTTTTATAAATGAAGAAGTTTATGTAGAACAACCACCAGGTTTTGAAGATCATGAATTTTCAAATCATGTTTTTAAATTGCACAAAGCTTTATATGGTTTGAAACAAGCACCTAGAGCTTGGTATGATAGGTTAAGTAAATTTCTAATAGAAAATGATTTTACAAGAGGAAATGTAGACAAAACTTTGTTTTTAAAAAGAAAAAGTAAAGATTTACTTGTAGTACAAATATACGTAGATGACATTATTTTTGGTGCTACTAACGAATCTCTCTGTCAAGAATTTGCAAAGTTAATGCAGGGAGAATTCGAGATGAGCATGATGGGAGAACTCAACTTCTTCCTTGGACTCCAGATCAAACAATGCAAGGAGGGAATTTTTATCAACCAAACCAAGTACACAAGAGAACTACTCAAAAAGTTTGGTATGGAAACAATGAAACCCCTTGGAACACCAATGAGTCCTTCATGCAAGCTAGACAAAGATGAAGAAGGTAAGAAGGTTGATCAAAAGTATTATCGAGGTATTATCGGATCCCTTCTCTATTTAACAGCAAGTAGACCTGATATAATGTTTGCAGTATGTTTGTGTGCTAGATTTCAAGCTGAACCTAAAGAATCACACTTAATAGCTGTTAAGAGAATATTAAGATATCTAAATGGAACTAAAAATGTAGGTTTATGGTATTCTAGAGACTCCACATTAAACCTAATTGCATATTCAGATTCTGATTATGCCGGATGTAAAATTGATAGAAAAAGCACAAGTGGTGCATGCCATTTCTTAGGCAGTAACTTAATCACATGGTTTAGCAAAAAGCAAAATTCAGTTGCATTATCAACTACGGAAGCTGAATATGTAGCAGCTGGAAGTTGCTGTGCGCAAATCCTATGGATTAAGCGACAACTTGAGGACTATGGTATCAAACTTAATAAGACACCCATAAGATGTGATAATACTAGCGCAATCAATTTAACGAAAAATCCAATTCAACACTCAAGGACAAAACACATAGAAATTAGATATCATTTTATAAGAGAACATGTAGCTAATGATGAAATTTGTTTAGATTATGTAAACACTGAAGAACAATTAGCTGACATCTTAACAAAACCCCTAAGTGAAGAAAGGTTTGAATATCTTAGAGGAGAATTAGGAATTTGTAATCCTTTTGAATAAATTTTGAAATACTTAAGGAAATGCATCTAGAATTCTTTCAATTCCTCAAAATCTTAAGGAAATAGTGTCTAGAATTCATATCAAAATGATTTATCAAGACTCAATGATTATGAATCATACACAAAATCAAATCCGGAATCATTTCAAACATTCAGAAAATTTTAATTTTTTTTGTTCTGAAATGGTCTCCGAGCCGACTCGGTGTGTGCCGGAGTCGACTCGAGTTTCTCTGAAACTTGGGAGCCGACTCCTGGTATGAGCGAGTCGACTCGAGTTCGAGATTTTTCTCTGTGATTTAGGCGAGCCGACTCGAGGATATGCGCGAGTCGACTCGACGTGGTCCCAGGTTGAATATCTAGGGCACGAGTCGACCCGACGGTCATTCCTATCTTTTCTAATCATTCGATTCTCTCTACAAAAATCTCCCAAACCCTCCAAATCTTCCAAATACTTCCGATTAATCACTCCAATCATTCCACCTTGAATCAATGGCCCCCAAAACCCGTGGAGCGAGCAGTAGCCGCGCCGGGATGAAGAGGAAAAGAACCGTGCGTCGACCCGTCCGCGAGCCGACTCCGGAGTCTTCGACTGCTTCTTCTTCGGATGATGCATCTGCTCCCACTGTCTCTACCCCTCAGGTAGACCTCCTAGCTAGTAGAGTTGTAACCACAGGAAGGAAAGTGGATTTTGAGTTGTTTGAGAATGAGGGATTTATGCTTGGGAGGCAGCTTATAGAGATGGGTCTTGAGTATATTTGTTCTTTGGATTGCCCAACGTATCCTGCTTTGGTAAAGGAATTTTACAAGAACTTGTCTAGAGGAAATGATGGCCTTGTAAGCAAGGTTAGGGGAATCGGTTTGAATATTACATCTTCTATCCTTTCTAGACTTTTGAAGTTACCTTTATCTGGACCTTCTTCATTTGCTTCTGAAGATAGGTCTCCTGCTCTCAATCGTCTATTGAACCGAAATTTTGAGGGATTTGAGGAAGTCCTTGCAAGTCAATTGCCATTGGAGTTAAGGCTTCTACACAATATTTGCAGCAGGATTTTATTTCCCAAAACAGGCCGGTTTGATTATGTTTCAGAACGGGATATCTTTATCATGGATGCAATTGTATCTGGGAAACCCTTCAATCTGCCTAGGATGATGATTTGGTATATTGCAGACTGTGGCGGGAAGAAGAAATCGAGCTTACCCTATGGCATGGTATTGACGAAATTATTTCTTAGCCAAGGGATTGTGATTAGTGATGATGAGCCAAAGAAGGATCTAAGGCATACTGATTATTATACTTTGGCTACTATTCATCGCATGGGATTTATTAAGAAAAATGGAAGTTGGGAGAGAAAGACTGATACTGAAGATAGAGACTTAGATGCAGAGGGACCGAGACCTTCCTTGAGACATTCATCTCCGGAGCCACCTCAGCATCCATCTATTCCAGATTCTATCCCTATTCCTACTTCAGATCCTATCCCTGCTCCTACTGTTGATCCTGCACAGCCTTCTACTGTTTCATCTGCTAGTTTTTCTAATACTCAGCTGGATCAACTCCGATCTTTATTCAAGTCTGAGTTGAGTGATCAAGAGAAGAGATTGAAAGATGAATTTAATGATAAGTATATGAACTTAAAAGAAGCACTATATTCTCTTAGTGATCGGGTTGCCTTGATAGAGTCCACTGTCAGCTCAGCTACAGGTTCCTTAAGTGAAAATTTAAAGAATATCTTTGAAGAACTCAAGGACATCTGTGGTGACTCGGAGACTTACTCCCAAAGCAACGCCGAGCTTAAAGATAAAATCCAATCTGCTTTCACCTTTGTTGATAATAAACTAAAAGACTATGTTGGGATTCAATGCGAAGGGATGAAGCAAATTGTAGACCATTTGAATAGGATCACTAGAAGAAATTTTTAAGCTTTCATGTAATCTTTTTGGATGTAGTCTCTTTTGATGTAATTTACTTTTAATGCAATGTACAAGTTTTCATTTCAATGTACTTTCATTTGAAGTAATGAGAATATTTGATGCTTCACTTTTTGTCTATTTCAATTGTGAGTACCCTTGAATATCTTTGAATGCTTATGTTTAAATTAATATAATTTTGGATATCTCAATACTCAATTGATAACTTAGATGCCAAATGAATTCGAATGAGTTTAATCAATTTGATGCTCTGATGCATCTCAACCTTTTTGTTGATTACAAAAAAGGGGGAGAGATTTATACTGAATTTATCGTATATTTGCATCATCTTTTTAATTGCCCTAATTAAATAAGGGGGAGAGAATTAAGTAAGAAAAAGGTTATTTGGCTTAAGTGTTTAAATTTAAAAATCCTTTTTGAGTTGAGGTTCTTAGGGGGAGCTACCTCATTGAGGGGGAGCTTTTCCATGAACACAAAAGCTGATTTTGATATCATAAATCTTTCAATGTTATAATGCATATACTCAATGTTTTTGTTATCATCAAAAAGGGGGAGATTGTTGAGAAATTATTGAAACATAATTGCCCCAACTTATTGATTTTGATGATTTCCAAAAGACATTGCTTTACCTTCTAAAAGGCTATGAACATGGTAAGTCAATCAATGAATTATTCTTGCTATGAGCAATTTCAAATTGAAAACTATGAACTATTAAAAATGTAATGAGTTTCTTGAATCAATTGGATATATGTTTCAGTGAGCTATACTTATGAATTCAAATATGATTTTCTATACCAATCTTTTAAAGATCAATGACTTAATGAAAATGCTTTGAAATTGAGCATTACTGTTAAAACAACATTATCTAAGTCATATTTATATTTCAAAGTTGGTTGGGATGATTTTCAAAGCAAATCAGAATGTTTTCTGATTTTTGTATCAGTCCCGAGCCGACTCGAGAGTTTCCGAGTCGACTCCTGAACTTTCTCGAGCCGACTCGTGACTGTGCGAGCCGACTCGACTCAGACGGCAGAAAGACTCATTTTTGAGTGCTTCTCGAGTCGACTCCCAGCTTTTCGCGAGTCGACTCCTGAAAGTCAAGAGTCGACTCCCAGATTTTCACGAGTCGACCCCTGAAAACTAATTTTTTGGTGCGTTCTGGATTCGATTGCTCGAGCCGACTCGCACAGTACCCGAGCCGACTCCCCGGAATCTGGGCGGTAATTTTTGAGTTGACACATCAGCTCCAACGGTAATTTTTTGAATCAACGGCTATATTTTACTGTGTCTAACGGTTATATCTTTGCAGATTCTATAAATAGAGGAGTTCTTTTCAAATCAAAACACAAGAGAGAAAATCAAAAAGAGAGAAAAGAATATCATTTGAAAAGAGGGAAAAACAGAGCATTCTTGGAAAAAATCTTTTAGCTCAAAGAAGAGAGATTCAAAAGGAGTTAAATCCAAGAGTGAGATTCGTGCACTCCAGAGCTACCTTCTACAAAAGATTCAAGAGGAGATCCCAACGCTTTCAAGAGCAAATCAAAGATCTTCCACATTCAAGAAGAAGGGAGAAAAAGCTTCAACCCAACTCCAAAGCTCAAATCTGTGAAAAATCGGTGCTGAGGCCTGATTCAACATCAAGAGGAGTTGAAGGAAGGAAACCAAAGAAGCCAAGCCAGCTTTCAAGCTCTAAACATTCAGGCTTTTCTAAACTCGATTTCTATTTTGAAATATCTGCTCAAAAAGGAGCTGCTTGTAATTAAACTCATTTTATTTGTTTGTGTCTAGTTTAATCTGAGGGATTAAACTAGAGGAGGTTGTTAAACCTCGGTACAAGCTAGGTATAGCTTGTGTTTGGGTTTGGTACCGGTGAGCCCGTGTAAAATCGGCTGGGTTCGTTGTGATCCCCGAAAAACAACAAGTTTGAGTTGTGAACTTGAAAAACAACTCGGCTGTAATCTAGAGAGATTATAGTGTGGACCCAAGTGATCCTTGGGAGTGGATGTAGGTGTTGGATACACCGAACCACTATAAAACTTTTGTGTTTGCCGTGTTCATTTTCTCTATCTCTATCTCTCTTTGTTAACTGCTTGTTCTTTGCTTATTAGTTAATCTCACTTGCACATCTTGCTAACTAATCAACTAAAGTTAAAAAGGGCTTAAATTTTTAAGAACCCAATTCACCCCCCCCCTCTTGGGTTGCCATCTGGGCCAACAGACTCTAAGTCGAGCTAGGTTAAAAATAAAAGGCGGAGTCGACCCCCAATCATTCCATCCGTCTCCCAAAACCTCTTCAAAAAGCTTCAAAGCCTTTCCAACTTCCCCAATCTACTCAAAACCTTTGATTGATCTTTCCAATCTTCTCAATGGCACCTAAGAGGCGTGGTTTCATCGGTGGAGCGTCCGTTCCAACGAGGAGACGCACTATTCGGAGGCAACCTTCGCCATCCTCCTCTTCGGCCACTCAAGAGGATTCCGCTCCTTCATCCTCTTCACCTAAAGTTGATCATTTAGCCGGTAAGACCATTACAACTGGAAGAAAGGTGAATTTTGATTTCTTTGAGTCGGAAGGATTCACTATAGGAAGAAGTTTGAAAGAAATGGGGTGGGAAAAGATCTGTTCACTAGATATACCCACATATCCAGCCTTAGTGAGAGAGTTTTACAATGGTTTAAGTAGAGGAGAAGGCGGATTAATCAGTATAGTAAGAGGAACAAGAGTCACAATAACCACTGAAATACTTGGAATTTATTGGAAATGCCCACAATCGGTATAATGGAATATCAACATGATGATAGAAGTGGAGCATTGACAAGAATGTTAGGGAGAGATGTAACCGAGTTTGAGGAAATCCTTGCAAATCAATTGAATCTAGAACTCAGGTTACTGCATAACATCTGTGGAAGAATTTTGTTTCCGAAAATTGGTAGATTCGAGTATGTCTCGGAGCGAGACGTTCTTTTGATGGATTGCATAATTACTGGAAGGCCAATCAACTTAGCTGGCATGATGATTGGATATATGGCAAAGGCGGCTACAAAGAAAAGATCTACACTGCCATATGGTATGATTTTGACTTTAATCTTTAGAAGCCAAGGTGTGCTCATTATGGAGAATAAACCCCTAAGAAAATTGAGACACACTGACTATTATAGCATCTCAACTATTCATCGGATGGGCTTCAAGAAGTTGAATGGTGTTTGGATGAAAGGAGGAAGAGAGGAAAGAGCAGAAAGAGATAGAGCAGAAGAGACCAGAGTAGAAGACATCCCTGGACCATCCACTGTGGGACCATCTGTCCCTGATCCATCTATTGCGGGACCATCTTCAGCTGGACCTTCAGAGGCCGGACCTAGTACCATTCCCTCTCCTCCACATCAGTCTATAGCAACTTCTGGGAGATTCTCTGATGAACAGATTGGTCAGCTGAGAGCTTTGCTTGCTGAGTATGATAGTCAGAGATCTCATGAAATTACTCAATTAAAAGAAGACTTTAATCAGTTGAAGGAAGAACTTAATTCGAGACTGGACATGATTTCCTTTTTCATAAACAATTTTGTTGAATCCTTTGGTACTGAACTTTACAAAATATTCGAAAGGATGGAAGGCATTGCTGATGGATCGGGATCTTATGTTCATGCAACTGGTCAACTGAAGAAGGACATTGACCTTGCAGTCTCACAAATTGAAGCTTGCCTTGAAAACTTTAAGAAATCCCAAAAAGATGATGTAATGGAAATCATAGGTCATTTGAAGAAAATTGTATTCAAACACATCTGACCTTGATTTTGATTTTGATAGTTTGTACTTAGGAAGTTTTTGAATATCTAATGTATTTCATTTTGGAATGTACATGAATCAACTAATGTAATACTTCTTACTTATGAAATGCAATTTCACATTTTCAAATATTGACTGCTTGAATCCCTATGTTTTATTAACTTTCTTTATCTAAAACTCTCCTTATTGCTGATAACAAAAAAGGGGGAGAGATGGTTGAATATGCAAAGAAAGAAAGATTGAATATGAATATTGAATATGAATATGCAAAGAAAGAAAGACTTGAAAATTTTAATGAAAGTTGATTGTATATGCATAAAGAAAGAAAGAAAGAGGGAGAAATGATTGTTTATGCAAGATAACTTGAAATCTTAATCAGTTAAAATTCGATGCTTAAATATAGGGGGAGCTATTCAATGCAGGGGGAGCTTAACAAAAACCTCAATTGCAATTTTCTGCACATTTAGATTAAATATTCATAATTGATGGATTATATTGAACTCATGCACAATTTTAAAAGTTTACTTTGAATATTGGCATCAAATCCTTCATTAAAAATGTTTTAAATTTCAAAATGTCTATAATCTTTAGTTCGAATGAATTTTTGAATGCATATACTCAAAGTTTTTGTTATCATCAAAAAGGGGGAGATTGTTGACCCAATTGATGATTTTGATGATTAACAAAACTATTTGAGTATAACTAATGGAGGCTCTAATGATTTTGATTAAGTGTTTCAGATTATAAATCTATTGAATGATCAAAATCAGGAGTTACATCGTGTTCTGGATCGAATCTAATGTCTAAGTAAGATTGCAGACATTAGAGTCGACTCCGAGAATCACATAGCCGACTCCGGAACTGGCACGGAAGTTAGAGTCGACTCCGAGACTGTTAGAGTCGACTCTCACAGAAGAAACAGAACATCGATTTTTCTGGCCCCGACCTAGAGTCGACTCCGGAAGTTAGAGTCGACTCGAGAAAAGTTTCTTGTCGACCCCAGAAAAGTCAGAGACGACTCCAGAAATAACGTTTTAAAATGCTTCGAGTTAGAGCCGACTCCAGAAAAGTTAGAGTCGACTCCAACCCACCTGGAACGAAAAATCAAATTGCCAGATCAGCTCTAACGGTAATATTTCTATTTTACCTTAATTCTAATAGATATATTTTGCTACAAGGTACACTCCAACGGATAGTTTTCTTCCAAAAATGGTTTGAAAGAAATCTATAAAAAGGGAAGACTATTATTCAAAAAGAAGAATGAAATAAAAAAAAAAAGAACGGAAAAAGTGAACGAAAAAGTGAGAAAATCGGAAATAGACAAATCCCATTTCAAAAATCCGAAAAAGAGAGAGCCTGAATCTCAAGAGGAAAACCTTCTAGCTCAAATCCACTCCACTCCAAAAAGCTCAAGAGGAATCCAAGGCATTCAAATCAAGTTTTTGTGGATTTCCCAACTTGGAGAAAGAAGTTCAGCTTCTTGCTTTTCAACTCTTCTCAACTGCTTCAACTGTGAAGAATCGGAGCTGAGGCTTGATTCAACTTAGCAAGGAGAAGAAGAAAAGCTCAAAAGCCAACCATCTACAAATTAGGCTTTTCTAAACTTGTTATATTATTTGATTATCTGCTCATTAAGGAGCTTTGTATTTGAAAAACATATTTCATTTGTTTGTATCTAGTTCAATCTGGGGGATTGAACTAGTGGAGGTAGTCTTACATCGGTTCAAGCTTGGCTAAGCTTGTGTTAGGGTTTTTGTGCTGGTGAGCCCTTGAAAACCAGCTGGGTTCGTTGTGCGCCTGGGAAAACAACAAGTTTGAGTTGTGAGCTTGTAAAACAACTCTACTGTAATCAGGTTGATTATAGTGTGGACCCAAGTGAATCTTGGGAGTGGACGTAGGTGTTGGATACACCGAACCACTATAAACTCTTTGTGTTTGCCGTGCTTACATTGACTCTATCTCTATCACTGTCTTATTTCTGCACTTTATATTTACTTTGCTATTGCCTTCATTCATCTTAAGCAAACTATTTTGAAAGGCTAATTTTTTAAAGAACCCAATTCACCCCCCCCCCCTCTTGGGTTGTCATCTGGGCCAACACATCTTAATCTGGTTGTATCCGAAGAAAGCATCCATGAAATTGAGAAGCTCATGGCCGGATGTTGAGTCCACCAGCTGATCGATCCGTGGCAGTGGGAAGCTATCCTTTGGGCATGCCTTATTAAGGTCGATGAAGTCGATGCAGATTCTTCAGCTCTCATTCGCCTTTCGACCATGACCATGTTGGCTAACCAACTTGGGTAATGCGCTTCCCGAATATGGCCAGCAACAAGCAGTTTGTTAACCTCATCGTCAATGGCCCTTTGCCGTTTGGGAGCAAAACTTCTCTTCCTTTGGTGGATCGGACGGTGCTTTGGATCGATGTTGAGTTTATGGGTGATTATCTCTGGTGGAATGTCGGGCATTTCGGATGCCGACCAGGCGAATATGTCCGAGTTGGCACACATAAAAGTCAAGAGGTGATCACGATCTTCTGGAGAGAGAAGTCCGCCAACGCGCACCATCTTTGCCGGGTCATCCCCTAGTGGAAAGGTTAGCAGCTGCTAAACCGGCTCTCCTTCCATGCTGGATTCCTTAGGGTCGGGAGCTTCCGAAGTCGGTCCGACCTCCTGAGGGCTCGATGCCGCATGATAGCAGGGTAAGACCGAGTTGACTTCTCCTCGCATCTCGTTGACCCCATTGCTAGTGGGGAACTGCACGAGCAATCGCCTGGTGGAGATAACCGCATCAAGAAGGTTAAGGCCCGTCATTCGAGAATGGCATTGTATGCCAAAGGTACCCATACAACCAGGAACCTCATGATAACAGTGCTTTGACATGGCAGTGTTCCGGCTATCGCTGGTAAGGAGATTTCACCTTCCACCCTTACCGAGTCTCCCGTGAATCCAACTAGGGGAGCCGTTATAGGCTGAAGAGAATCAATAGACAAATTCATCCTAACAAATGCATCGTAAGTAAGGATGTCAGCTGAGCTGCCACTATCAACCAGGATCCTCTTTACAGGATGTTTGGCAATCATCATCGAAATGATGATGCCTTCATTATTTACATTTTCTACCCTGGCTGACTCCCCTCTGGGGATTACATCATCTGTACCCTCACTCTCCCTTGGCCGCTTGGATGAAGAGGCTACCCCCCAAGATACCATTCCCACCATTCTTTCCGTCGGGGTATTGTAAATAGCAGCCTAAGCAGGCGGAGGCCCATGAGCGCTGGCACCGGCGGGGGCACCTTTTGAACATACTTCCGAGATAGCCCCACTGAATGAGCTCCTCGATGGCGTGCTTTAGGCTGTAGCAGTTGTCGGTGTCGTGGCCGTACTCCCGGTGGAAATAGTAATAGAGGATTTTGTCGCGGGGAAGGCCTTTCTTCATGGGAGGAGGTCACTAGAGATAGGGCTCGCCCTCAATCTCCATGAGGATATGAGAGCGAGGGGCAAGGAGAGGCATGAGCTCGCTTTCCAAAGGGGTGAGACTTCGACGCCGGTTGTCTGATTGGCGCGGTGGCTCGGGCTTCCTAGGGCGACAGGATCCGCTTGGCTCAGGACGGGCGGACCTCCGGCTGGATCCTCTCACGGACTCCCAACGGGTGAAGTCGACCTCGTCCGCACGGATGTACTTTGGCGCTCGAAGGAGAAGGTCAAAGTAGGAGCTGGAGGGCTTCTTGTCCAGAAAAAAGGTGAAGCGGGAAGGGAGAAGTCCCCGCTTCAGTGCCAGGATTGCTACTGCATCATCTAGATGGTAGACTTCGAGGGCAGCAGTCTTAAACCGGGCTACGAAGTCTCGAAGCGACTCCCCTTTCTTCTGACGCACAGAGAAGAGGTTGTCCACGACCCGTGGAATTCTTTGGCAAGCGTCGAAGTGCGCTAGGTCAAGCATACCGTAGTCCAAGTCAGTCTGAGTCTTGTATGCTTGATTGTGGTTGCATGTGCACTAAATCAGGAGCATCTTTTCGCCCGTCACCACCTCCATTACAGGCTGAACCCATGGCTAATCAAAGCATTGATGATCACTTAAGGATCATCACTAAACAACTAGCCCGAACGAACCAAGACATCAAGCAATCTAAGGCTAGATTAGGGTCCAGGTTCGATCAAATCGAAACTAAGTTGGGCATCCAAGAAGAAGCCCGTGAGCCCCACACTGAGTCTGATCATGAGACCCCACCTCATCCTAGGAGAGCCCAATAGCCTGACCTCTACATAAGGCCAAACCCTAGGAGTCCACTTCGACTTGATCCAGTCCTAGATGTCCTTCCTAGGAGACCCAATCATGAGGCAGTAGACCAAGAAGACAGAGCGCTTAGAAGTGTCATACTTGAAGCACCTACTTTCGATGGCTCTATGGACCCTAAGGACTACCTAGATTGGGAGGAAGGGATGGACCAGTACTTTGACTGGTATGACATGTCTGAAGAGCGTAAGTTTAAGTTTGCCAAGCTCAAGTTAGTATGATAGGCTAGGTTATACTGGGCCACTTTAGAACGAAGGCAATTATTAGAGGGAAGAGACCCCATAGTCACCTGGCACGCCATGAAGGCTAGACTTAGGTCCAATTATGTCACCACATCATATGAACAGAGCCTATTGGACCAGTGGCAGCGATTAATTCAGGGTAGTAAAACTGTGAATGAATACATTGCTACATTCCAAGAGTATACCATGAGGTGTAATATCGTTCAGTCTGAGGAAGTCACCCTATCCAAGTTTAGGAATGGCCTGAGAGCATATATTCAAAGAGAACTCACGATTTAGAAGAAGCTTACCAAGTTGCTAGGGATTATGAACGTTTTCAGAGAGGACCACCCTATCGTAGATCAGAGGCTACCAAGAGCCCTAGCCCATATCCAGGATCTAGCCAGGCCTATCCTAGTCGTCCCAGACCTACCCAGTACTCATACCCCCGCCAGACTTTTCCATGTCAATCCAACACTAGCCGACCCAGTACAAGCCGAACTGAGTTGAGTCAACCCCAGAATAGTACCCCTATACCCCATAGAGAGGATAAGGGCAAATTTATAGAGGTCCAAAGAAATTCCAACCCCCAGATCAAATGCTTTAGATGCAACAAACCGGGACATATGATCAGCCAGTGCCCAGTCAGATCCCTTCATATAGATGAGTTACCTGAGGCTGAATCCAAGTCCCTAGTTGAGCCTAAGGGAGAGGTCTATGAGGCTGATACCCATCTAATAGATGAGTACGATGAAGAGGAGGAAATATTTGAGTCTGAAGACCTACTAGGAGTGGTTAGATGTATCTTGACACAGACTCAAACTAAGGACCAGGAAGATTGGCGTAGGACTAACATCCTACAGACTTTTGTTAAGATAGGGGATAAGGTGCTCAAGATCATAGTGGATAGCGGGAGTTGTGTCAATGCCGTCTCTACCAATACAGTTAAGTCATTAGGATTGACCATAGTTCCCCATCCTAGTCCCTATAAGGTCTCGTGGGTAGATTCTACCTCTATCCCAATCAAGTCCAGATGCCAAATACTAATCAAATTGCAAAATTATGAGGAAAAGGTATGGTGCGATGTGATTCCTATGGGTGTTAGTAGTATTATATTAGGTCGACCTTGGCTTTACGATCACGATGCCACCTTGTTTGGTCAATCCAACATCTTCTCTTTTAAACACAGTGGGAACAAGTATGTGATACATCCAACTCCACCTAGGGACCCAAAAAAGAAAGGATCTAGCAACCTTAAGGATAGCAAGCCAAGAGTTAATCTGATTAAAGCTAAGGAATTAGAAAAGGACATCACTGAGGGTAATCCTATTTGGATTTTGACCACTAAAGAGATCTATGAATCAGTCCAAAAGGAACAACCCCCAAAGTAATTGAGATCCTAGAGGAGTTTAAGGATGTCTTCCCTGAAGAATTGCCTGATCAGTTACCACCCTTGAGAAACATCCAACATGCCATTGACCTGATCCCAGGATCCACCCTCCCAAACCTTCCCATTATAGGATGAACCCCACTGAGCATCAAGAACTACAAAAATAAGTGGGAGAATTACTTAGGAAAGGTTTCATTAGGGAGAGCTTAAGTCCTTGTGCAGTTCCTGCACTATTAACCCCTAAGAAGGATGGTACCTGGAGAATGTGCATGGACAGTAGGGCCATCAATAAAATTACTACCAAGTATAGGTTCCCTATCCCCAGACTAGATGACATGTTGGACATGATGGCGGGTGCCACTATCTTTTCCAAAATAGACCTTAAGAGTGGCTACCATCATGTTAGAATTAGACCAGGGGATGAGTGAAAGACTGCATTTAAGACTAGAGATGGTCTGTTTGAGTGGGTCGTGATGCCTTTTGGGCTGTCAAATGCCCCTAGCATATTCATGAGAATCATGACCCAGGTCTTGAAAGAGTACACGGGAAAATTCTTAGTGGTCTATTTTGATGATTTATTAATTTATAGAAAGACCAAAGAGGACCATCTTAACCATCTCAGATAAATCTGTTAGACCCTTAGAGAGAATAGCCTATATACAAACCTTAAGAAGTGTGATTTCATGACGCATAGGGTTATCTTTCTAGGTTTTGTGGTAACCCCAGAAGGTGTTTCAGCGGATCCTGAAAAGGTTAGGTCGGTCGTAGAGTGGCCAGTACCCATGAACGTCCACGATGTTTGCAACTTCCATGGCCTAGCAACCTTTTATAGGAGATTCATTAGGGGATTTAGCACCATCGTCGCACCCATCACTGATTGTATTAGGAAGGGTAATTTGAATGGACTAAGTCAGCTAATAAGGCCTTCCTAGAGCTTAAGGATAGGATGACTCATGCACCCATACTTAAACTTCAGACTTTTCTAAGGTGTTTGAGGTTGCGTGCGACGCATCGGGAGTAGGCATAGGTGGAGTGTTAAGCCAAGAAAATCACCCCATAACTTTCTTTAGTGAAAAACTAAATGAAGCTAAACTTAGATATTCACCTATGATAAGGAATTCTATGCGGTAGTACAAGCCCTTAAGTATTGGAGACATTACTTACTATCGCAGGAGTTTATCTTATTTTCTGATCATGAGGAACTCCGATTTCTGAACTCCCAAAAGAAGCTAAATTCTAGGTATGGCAAATGGGCTGAATACATTCAGGCATACACTTTTGTCCTGAAACACCGTGCCGGTATAGAAAATAAGGTAGAAGATGCCCTAAGCCGTAAGTCTTTGTTGTTGAGTACTGTTAGCACCGAAGTTATAGGATTCGACTGGATAAAAAATGAGTATGAGACCTTTCATAACTTTAGTGAAATTTATAAGATCCTTCAGCTAGGGCCATCCAGTACTAGTGGAGATTATACCATCCAGGATGGTTACCTTTTTAGGGGCAATAGACTTTGTATCCCTAGGACGTCACTTAGAGAATTCCTAGTCTGGAAAACACATGCTGGGGGATTAGCTGGTCATTTTGGAAGAGATAAGACTATTCTAGCGATAGAGGATCAATTTTACTGGCCAGGATTAAAAAGGCTCGTTGCCCTGATAATAGCCCGATGTCGAACTTGTGCCGTTGCAAAACAGCAGAAGCAGAACACCGGTCTATATACTCCTTTGCTAATGCAAGACCTCAGTATGGACTTCATTCTAGGATTACCTAAAACCCAGAAGAAGCACGATTCCATCTTTGTAGTGGTCGATATTTCTCTAAGATGGCTCATTTTATCCCTTGTTCGCAAACCTTCGACGCGTCTAGGGTAGCCCAACTTTTCTTAGACAGCGTGGTCAAGCTCCATGGCCTACCTAAGACCATTGTTTCTGATAGGGATGTTAGGTTCACCAGCTACTTTTGGAAAACACTATGGCATCTGTTAGGGACCAAACTTAATTTTTTCACAGCTTTTCACCCCCAAATGGATAGGCAAATTGAAGTGGTGAACCGTAGTCTAGGAAACCTTCTTAGGTGCCTTGTAGGCGAACACCTAGGGATGTGGGATTTATTACTGCCTCGTGCAGAGTTCACCTATAATAGCTCAGTGAACAGGTCCACGAGCAAGAGTCCATTTGAGATAGTCCATGGGTACAAGCCTAATCGTCCACTTGATCTAATTCCTTTACCCCTCCACACACGAGTCTCAGAGTCCGCACAAGCATTTACACAGCATATCAAAGACTTACATAAGGACATTAGCCAGAAAATAAATCTAAGTAATGAAACTTATAAAAGACTGGCTAACTCCCGAAGAGGAGCCAAAGAGTTCAGTGTAGGGGATTATGTCATGGTTAGGCTTAGGCCTGAACGGTTCCCACCAGGTACCGTTAAGAAACTTCACGCTTGCGAAGCTGGTCCCTTTAAAATAATAGAGAAGGTAGGACCCAATGCCTATGTGCTAGATCTACCCTCGGATTAGGGCATTAGCTCTACCTTCAATATTGCAGACCTAATAGAATATAGGGAACCGGCAGCGATTCCTAGTGAGTACTTTGGACCTAACCCTCCTTTCATGAGCGAACCTACCCAAGAGTGTCCACCATCAATTTTACCTGAGCGAGGAGAGCGGATCGAGCGTATCCTAGATGATCAAGCCATTACGATCCGGAACCACGGTTATCAATGCTACCTAGTTCGATGGCATGATCGCCCCGAATCTGACGATTCATGGATTACTCGAGAGGATTTGCAACACCTCGACCCAGACCTACTAGAGAGATATCAGAGCCAGAATGACCCATACTCGACGGGTCGAGTTCTTCCCATCCTGGGAGAATTGGTGTGGGCACCAGGATCAAGCAGAGGATTCTTAACCCTCTGTGGATATCTGATTAGTTATGATTCAGTCTTGAGTTGGGAAATAAAGTTTAGTTCATATTATTCTAAATTGAGTCCTATCCAGTTCAGTTTATTTTAATGTGAGTCCTGTAGTAAGTTCATCAGCTTACAAGAGGAGACATCAGTATTGGAGCAGAAGACAAGGTCATCACAGTCAAACAGAGCAGCTGCTAAATTCAAGTTGGTGCCACACCTACTTCAAGCAGCCCACATGCCACCTAGCAGAGCAAGCAACCTTCCCGATCTGGATGATCATGTTCCTCGTCTGGACGCCATAGATTTCATGCCGAATCCAGCTGCCGCTGATTGCATCTAGAAGATCACCTTCCTCATCTAGATGCTGCAGATTTCATGCCAAATTAAGCTGCCGCTGATTGCATCTCAATCATATCTAGAAGATCACCTGCCTCATCTGGACGCCACAGATTTCATGCCGAATCTAGCTTCCGTTGATTGCATCTAGAAGATCACTTTCCTCATCTGGACGCTGCAGATTTCATGCCAAATTTGATTAGGGCGCCTTTTTTTTCTTTTCTCTCTTTCCATATATGTATTTTCTTGGGCCCCAAGTCTCTTGCTCTATAAAAGAGACCCTCTTGTATGAATGATGTATCTTTTATTATTAATCGATCAATCCAAGTTTTGAGTTATTATGATTTTTGTTAATTGGTTCTATGGTGCTCTTGTTTCCTCCTCCTGCGCATGCCAACATCCTAAGTCTCCAGGAGAAACTCTGGCCGCCACCTTTGTCTTCCAATAGTGGACGCCCAAGAGCCCTTGACCGCCCTCTCTTTTTCTCTACTCCTTCCTTGTCTCTGCCTCTATTCTAAATTTTCTTTATTATTCTTTAGCCCTTGTATGGTGATCTTGCATATCCCTCAGTAGCCATGAATCCAGGATTCAAGGCGATCGTCATCCAGGACAGTGGATACTTGGTGCAGATCCATGGGCTCAAGGCTTGGTCATCTAGGGTGCATCCGCCAGGCAGAGCAACCCGTTCAACACTTTGATGTTCCCCCTCTTGCTAGGTATACCCCTCTAATCTACTAGTAACTTTATTGTAGGAGAGCAAGCCCTACCGGGGCTTCTTAGCCTCGGCGGTCCTTCTTCTTTATTTTTTTTAAGAACTGTTTCGCGTGCGGATTTACTGTGAACTTTCCTGAATCCCTCTTAGGCTATTACTTTGGGAGAATAATCAACTGCAATCATTAATCATTAAAAAAAAAGAAAAAAAATTACTTGCATGCGAATCGGTCCTACATCACGTACCATCATACGAATCCAACTGAGAAAGACGGAATCTGGAGGGGATGGGTTCCTCCAATATTCTGCGGGTGTAGGGAGGACGGGTGTCATATTCCTCCTTCGGCTGGTTGTTGATTTTTCTGGCAAGCTCTTTCAACCATCGGTGATACTCATCCAGGCGCTCCTCCGCCTAGCGGCTGATAGTCGGCCTCTTCCTGGATGGTTCGGAAGATGATGAAGAATATGAAGAGGAAGGACGCGGGAGGTGGTGCCTCCGCTTTGGCTCTTCCTGGTGCTGGGGCTCTGGAGAGGACTCGCTCGGGCCATGATTAGGGGAGCGTGACCTCTTGAGGGGCTCCTGGTGGTGCCCTCTAGGAAAAGCCCAACGATGGCCAGTCTCTCGCCGGGGGATCTTCCCCTCGCAGAGTGCTGGCTGGCTAGTATAGCAGGTGGTGAAGCAAGTTGATGTTGGGTGGCCACGGACTGCTGCTCTCAAGTCCATGGATCACTGCGGTGAGAGCTTGGACTTGTTGGGTAAGTACTGCTAGCTGCTCAGCTTGAGTAGCCATAGCTGGTGGTGCATGAATGATCGAAGGGCCAACAGCGGGGAGATTGATCTCTTGCTGCCCTGTCGATGGGAGGTGCCCCCCGGGTAATTGGAGGAGGCATGGATCCTTAGCCCGCGTCACCACCATCACTTGATGAAGAGGGGGAGAAAAACTTGCAAACAAGCGTAGGGAGTTCGTCTTCTTTCCTTCGCCCCCCTTCCTCGCATGCCAATCTATTGACGCTCGATCACCGAAATCAGACGTCGGGAAAAATGCTGATGGCCGGCGGGGTCCTCTCCAGGATGGACGACCTACAAGAAGTCTCGGACCGGATGAAGCTCCAGTAGAGACCCTCCGATGCTCAAGTTAGCAACTAAGGTCACAACAGAAGAGGAGCTCGAGAGAGCCCCTTTGAAGCATAAAAAGCTCCGAGAATTAAGTTTTTCTGAAGTTTAGGTGTAAGTGGACACTTATGTTCACGTACCTTGATTCCGAGTTTACTTACCCTTTATAGGCCTTTGATACCCATTCGTGGATTAGCCACGTGAAGTTCCGTGAGAAGGGAATGTCTTCGGAGCATGTGGAAGTTACGTGAGTAGGGGCTGGTCGGTGGGCTTTGTCCTATCGGAGACGAGAGTTGGCGGTTAGTGGGCTGGTTCCATCAATCGGCGTGGATCAAGTGGTAGGTGGGCCTAGCTATGTCAAGCTGCGCGGGTCAGAAGGTAGTGGGCCTGGTCCCATCAACGGCATGGCGAGACGGTAGGTAGGCCTGGCTGTGTTAGGCTGCGCGGGTCAGAAGGTAGGTGGGCCTGGGAGGCTGTTGGAGGCCGACTTGAAGAAGTCGGAGCCGCCTCGACCGACTTGGAGAGGTCGGGGCCGCAGGGGGCCGACTTGAAGAAGTCGGGGCCGCCTCGGTCGACCTGGAGAAGTCGGGGCCGACTTGGAGCGGGCCGAGGAGAGGTCGGGGCTGCAGGGGGCCGACTCGGAGAGGTTGGGGCCGCCTTGGCCGACTCGGAGAAGTCAGGGCCGTAATCGACCGACTCGGAGAAGTCGGGGCAAGCACGCCCGTCTGATTTCGCTTATGCCAGTCGGCCAATTTTGCCGTTATTGCTCATGTGGCATCATCGGCCACATCGGGCATACTTGTCAACAGCGAGGTGGAGACGATGGCGAAGACGGAGCAGCGATGGCGGAGACGTAGGGTCTCTGCCCTCCCCGCGCTCACGTGGGGAGCACGTGGTGCAGCGCACCGTCTTAGGGTCTATTTGGATGGGAGGGAATGGAGGGAGGGGAAGAGAAAGGAGGTAAAAGGTCACAAGTTATCTTGTTTTGGAGAGGGTGAAAGAAAGAGGGGGAAGAGAATGGAGTAACCAGTTTCCCTCCTTTTCTTCAAAGCGTAAATTTGTTAACTCCCAAATCAAGAGTAAGCTGAGAGAGGGAAAAAATTTAAGTCATACTTTCTTTCTGAAAAGAACAAAATACCCCCTTTATTTTTATATTCTTCATTCTTTCACTCCCCGGCTTTCACTTTATTTCTTATTTTAAAGGGATATAATTGTCACATAACTCTTCCCCTTCTTTTTCAAACAACATAATTTTTTAAATAATATAATTGATATTACCCTTTCTTTTTCTTTTATCTTTCCAAAAAAAAAAAAAAAAGCAATAATTCCTTTCCCTTCATTTTCCTTCTATTACTTTTTCTTTTTTTACTCTCTTCGTCCTCCCCCAAAAAAAATCCAAACAAAGCCTTAGCCTCTGCCCCCACCCCCACCCGCCGTTTTTGTTTTCTTTAACCGTCGCCGTCCCCCTAGCCAAAACCCAGCTGCATCGTCCGGCGATGGAGCAGCAGCAGCAGCAGCTGGCGGCGATCCTCGGCGCCGACCCGACCCCCTTCGAGGCACTCATCTCCCAGCTGATGTCTTCCGCTAACGACCAGCAATCTCCGGCTGAGTCTCTCTTCAACCTCTGCCTTGACCTTCACCCCGACGCCCTCGCCACCAAGCTTGCCACCCTCCTCCACTCCCCCCACCTCGAGATCCGGGCCATGTCCGCCATCCTCCTCCGTAAGCTCCTCACCCGCGATTCCTTCCCCGGCGATGCCTTGCCGCCGTCCTACATCTGGCCCCGCCTATCCCTGGCGTCGCAGGCCTCCCTGAAGTCCCTCCTCCTCGCCTCCGTCCAACGCGAGGACGCCAGGTCCATTACCAAGAAGCTATGCGACACCGTCTCGGAGCTCGCCGCCGGCCTCCTCCCCGAGGACGCCTGGCCGGAGCTCCTCCCGTTCATGTTCCAGTCCGTCACCTCCGACAACACCCGCCTCCAAGAGTCTGCCCTCCTCCTCTTCTCCCAGCTCGCCCAGTACATCGGCGACATCCTCCTCCCCCACCTCTCCACCCTCGACTCCGTGCTCCTTTCCTCCCTCTCCCACCCCACTTCCGCCGACGTCCGCATCGCCGCCCTTAGCGCCGCCATCAATCTTGTCCAATGCCTCCCGTCGGCGGCCGATCGTGACCGCTTTGGCACCTCCTCCCTGCCATGATGCGCACCCTCACCGAATCCCTCAACTCCAGACAGGAGGCTACCGCCCAGGAGGCCCTCGAGCTCCTCATCGAGTTCACCGACACCGAGCCGCACTTCCTGCTCCGCCGGCTCCCGGCTGTAGTTCGCCTCATGCTCCAGATCACCGAGGCCCATTATCTCGAGGAGGGCACCCGCCACCTTGCTATCGAATTCGTGATCACGCTTGCCGGGATGATGCGCCGTCTCCCCCAATTTATTGGGAGGCTGTTTGCCGTGCTGATGAATATGCTGCTTGACATCGAGGACGAGCCCGCTTGGCACAGCGCCGAGGCTGAGGACGAGGATGCTGGGGAGACCAGCAACTACAGCGTTGCCCGGGAGTGCCTCGACCGGCTGTCCATTTCCCTCGGAGGTAATACCATCGTGCCAGTCGCGTCTGAGCTGCTCCCAGCGTACCTGGCCGCCACCGAGTGGCAGAAGCACCACGCTGCCCTCATCACTCTTGGCCAGATTGCTGAAGGTTGCTCAGAGGTATCCTTACCTAAGGAAAGTCTCTTAGATGAGTTACTGAAGGCATAGATATCAAAGGATGCTTCAAGCTAAGCAGTGCTCTTCATTCAGTTGGGTATTCATCTTATCTACCCTTCACGCAGGTGATGATTAGGAACCTGGAGCAAGTAGTGAATATGGTCCTCAAGTCATTCCATGATCCGCATCCCCGTGTACGCTGGGCGGCCATAAACTCTATCGGGCAGCTGTCTACGCATCTGGGACCAGATTTGCAAGACCAGTATCACCAAGGGTGCTTCCTGCATTGGTATCAGCCATGGATGACTTCCAGAATCCTCGTGTTCAGGCAAGTGCTTTAGCTAGCCTGATGTGCACGGAATATCTAGGAGTATAGATTACAACAAACTGCCTGTGTTGAATTTATTTGTATACTGTTACATAATTGATGACGCCTGATCACTGGTCCTGAATGCCGGAAAAGAGAGCCGCTTAATCCGTCATTCCTCGCCTGATCGGATGGCCTGCAAAAAGTCTCACGACCGAAGGAATGCTCCGGTGGGGACCCTCCGACGCTTAAGTCAATAACAAGGGTCGCAACTGAGATGGAGCAGATGAGCTCTCAAGAGAGAAAGAGAGCTCTCAGAAAGATAGGAATTCTTTTTCGGAGATGAGGGTAGCGAGCATATGAACTTGCGTACCTGGTTTCTGAGTGGACTTACCCTTTTATAGGGGTTGACCCCTGCGCGACTACGTGGAGTTCCATGAGAAAGGAATGTCCGCGGGGTTCATGGGGGTTGCATGAATCTTGGCTGGTTGATGGGTTATGTCCCATTGGAGAAGGAGAAAAATGGCGGTTGATGAGCCACGTCCCATCAGTCATGAGAAAAACGACGGTTGATGGGCCACGTTCCATCAGCCAGGAGAAAAACGGCAGTTAGTGAGCCACGTCCCATCAGCCAGCGGGGCTGACAGGTAGTTAGGTCCAGTCCCATCAGCGACATGGCCAGCAGTAGTTGGGCCTAAGGATGCCAGGCGGCGCGGGTCAGAAGGACGGCGGCGTGAACAGCTAGAACCGTTCTGAGGCCGTCCTGAAGATGTCGAGGCGAGGCCGACCAGGGATGGTCGGGGCCGACACGGTTGGCTTGGAGATGCCGGGACCTGAGCAGGGCTGACCTGAAAAGGCCGAGGCCGACTTGGCCGACTCGGAGGTGCCGGGCCGACCTGGCCGACTTGGAGGTGCCGGGGCCGACCTGCCGACTTGGAGGTGCTGGGGCCGAGCGGGGCTGACCTGAAAAGGCTGGGGCCACTTGGCCATCTTGGAGGTGCCGGGGCCGACCTGGCCGACTTGAAGGTGCCGGGGCCGAGCTGGGCCGACTGAAAAGGCCGGGGCCATTTGGCCGACTTAGAGGTGCCGGGGCCGACCTGGCCGACTTGGAGGTGTCGGGGCCGAGCGGGGCCGACCTAGTCGACTTGGAGGTGCCGGGCCTACCTGGCCGACCTGAAAAGGCCGGGGCCGACCTGAAAAGGCCAGAGCCGACCTAAAAAGGCCGACTTGGCCGACTTGGAGGTGTCGGGACGACCTGGCCGACTTGGAGGTGCCGGGCCGAGCGGGGCCGACTTGGCCGACTTGGAGGTGCCGGGCGGGGCCTCCTTAAGGTTTTTATTTTGCCATAATTGCCCTTGTGGCTACGCCAACCACATCAGATGCCCCCGTCCCAGAGCGCGAAGGGCCATGCGCTCGTTGCCCTTTGGGCGAGAGGGGCGCGAAGATTCAAAAAATGATTGCTCTTTAGTGCGCTTTTAATAGCTTGGTGAGCTGGCGCATCGTTCCGAGGTAGTGTCGCTTCGAAAATCTTCACAATCATGCGGTAGGTGGGAGCTGACGTTAGCGTTGGACGCCTCGAAGGGGAAAAAATGTAAGGGTCATCATCGCTTCTCCGTTTTCTATGCCTTGCGATTGGTCGGGGATCACGCTCCTTGGGGCGAATTGAGGCAGCACGTCTCGGGCGCAAGCGAGATTTCCGGCGGACAGCCCATGGCGCAATAGGAGAGCCACGTGGCGGGGGCCTTGATTATCGCCGTTCGGAAATGGGGGTATAAAAGCGCCCTAAGGACTTGGAGAAAGCTTTTACATTGCCATTGCTTTCTCCCAGCCTTCCTTCTCTTGAATTTTTCTACAACCTGAGCCTTTCCGCCTTTGAGTTCTTTTCGATTCCCATGTTAATTTCATCCTTCATCTTCACCCATGGACCGCCGTGCCGTTAGGGAGGTAAGAGGCCTTTAGTAGAAACTTCTCATTCCAACAGTGAAGACCAAACCCCTTTAGCCCGTCAGGTGCTTCGGCCGGTGGGCGATATTACCATCCGCGGCCGACCATTATCGACCGAACCTCCATCCACCTCAACTTCCCCATTAGGGCAGTTCCTGTGTCTTCCTGTCACCCAGCTCCACCCTCAGCGGTGAGCCCTGATCCTGCGGGTCCGGCGGGAGTGGCCTCAACTATGACCCCAGAGGACGTAGAGGTCATTAGGGCTAAGTACCAGGTTCCCAGCTTTATTCATCGTCCGTTCCGGGGCCTGAGGATAGGGTGACCTCCACCTTCCCTGATCGGATCGCTCTGTATGAGGAATTTTTCCGTGCGGGTTGCGCCTTCCACTCCACCCCTTTTTTCAGAACCTTTTAGATAGATATATGCTAGTGCCGGCGCAGTTGACTCCGAACTCAATTCGGATCATCTGTGCCTTTGTAATTCTTTGTGTTTCGAGGGAGCCCGGCCAGGGTTATCGCTGTTCCGGGCATTTTATAAACTTCGCCGCCAAGGTGAGGGGGCCTGGTGGGCCTTCACCGCTAGGTCGGGTAGGGCCTTTCCCCTAGGTCTTCCGTCCAAGATTGGGGGGTGGAAATCCCACTTTCTTTTTGCCCATGTCGAGGGGGTTAGGACCGATTGGATGGAGCTGGACACCAGCTCCAATGATAATGCCATCGTGGGGGAGAGAGATAGGAAACTCTTCACCCAGCTGTCCAACTGCCAAATCCCTGGCTACAAGGAACTCCTATATGAGGAGAACCTGATAGAAGCCGAGTTGGCCCCGGCAGTTGGTGAGCACGACGTCTGATTCCTTCTGTCTCGACGGAGGATTGTCATATGCGGTTGCTAACGTCCTTCGTTTTTGGATGCAGCGATGAGGTTCTCTGCCGGGGAGTTTGAAGCCGTCTTGAAGCAGAAGAGGCCGGCAGCAGAGAAACATTAAGGCCGGCGAAGAAACCTCGGAGGAGGGAGCGGGCCGAGCCGGCCGAGCCGCTGAAGCCCCTAAGGCTCCAGCGCCTGCAGAGGAGCCGGCTAAGGAAACGCCAGTTGGGGAAATGGTCCCGAGGCTGGCCGGGACCGAGATGGAGGAGGGAGAGATCCCGGTCACCACCCAAGCCGCCGTGGTGATTGTGGATCTCGAAGAGGATGCCCCTGCAGCCGCTAACGCGCCCGAGGCGGGGCAGGTCACCGTTGCTGTCAGCCCTCTGGCTGCCGCCGAGCCAGAGATGGAGAGGGTTCCCCCCACTGCCGGAGAGGGGAGCCAGTCACCAAGAAACCCCATGCTAGGGCGGAGGCAACCGGGGAGCAGAGGGATGGGCCGGAGAGCTCGTCCCGGCGGTTGGCGCGCCTCTTGACCCATCCCCGGATCGAAGGTCCGCAGGAGGGGCCACGCGGCCGGTCCCCAGGTTCAACTCGATGGCGGATGCCGCGCAAGCCTCCCGCCTTCTGTCAGATGTCCGGACTGCCGAGTCCGAGGAGGAGATGCGGGGAATGAGCCACTCCCGCTCCTGGATATGGTGATGGTCGCCGTTGTCCAGGTAATCTTCTGAGCTCTCTCTGTTTCCGGACGTGTCTTTTGGTGCTCCGTTCTTTTTAGGGTTAACATGTTCCCCTTGCTGCAGATGGCCAACGGCGTGATCGCCTTCGTAAGGCGGTGGTCCACTCTTCGGATGCGCTTACGAAAGCATTGGCGGGGCCAAAAAGTACCGAAGGAGAGCGCGGCGCAGTCCCAGAGCCTCGCTTAACTTCACCAGGAGGCCAAGGCTTGGGAAGAGAACCTGGGCGGCCGAATAAAGGAGGCGAAATGCCGGGCCGAAGCTAAGAGTGGCCGGGCATCCGCGGCCGAGGCCAGATTGGAGCTGGTCTCGGACCGGCTGAAGGCCGCCGCGGCACAGAATGAGGAGCTAGCCCGCCAGTTCCAATGTGCCGAGAGGGAGGCCGGGGCAACGCGAGATGAGGCCCCGGCCGCCGCGAGAAGGCGGCGATCGAGGCAGGCCATGAGAAGGCTGGGCCGTGACCTATGCGGACGAGGCCAACGCACGCGCCGAGTAGGCCGAAGGCAGAGCCAGGAGGCCGGGTGCAAGCCCAAGAGGCCAAGGCCAGAGCAGAGCGAGCCGAGGCCGAGGCGGGGCGGGCCATCTCCAGCTACAAGGCCTCGGCGGAATTTGGGAAAGAAGTCCTCGAGGCCAGCCTCGACGCCTACATCAAGGGCTTTGAGATGTGCAAGACTAAGGTTTCCGCTGCTCTCAAAATTGACATTGCCGAGCTCAGGGGATCCGACCCGGAGAAGCTGACGAGGAGCCGCGGAGGAAGAAGAAGACGACAAAGGAGAGCCGGGCCCAAACGAGCCCTGAAGAGTTGTTGTTTCTTTTCCTTTTTCTTTTGTAATCGGCCTCGGATCAGATTTTGTACTCCTATTTCATTATCAATGAAGAGAAGCTTTCTGCAAGAATACCTTTGTGTTTTTGCCTGGCCTGTTTCTTCTTTCCTCTGGGCCGAACCATTTTGTTGTGCGACTTTCTTTCGAGATGCTCTTTAACTCTGAACGTTGCGCATGTGATAATGCCGTGGCCGAACCATTGCATCAGGTTGGCCTGTGTTGAGTCACGTCTTTGGGGTATAAGCCGACCGCGTAGGAGGTTACTTAGGATGCCTTGAGTTGTCACAGGCCGTTTGACCGGAGATTCGCTTGCGCTCGAATATTCTAAGGACTTAGAACGATTCGAGGGCAACTTATCGTCGAGATCAGCTTGAGAGCGCCGTGGGCCGAGTAGGGTTTAACCGGGGAAAGTCCGGGTCGACTCGGCAGACTTAGAGACCGTAAGGGTCGGCGAGCTTTTCTAAAACCACCTCGGGGGTTTGTAGGCCGCCCGAGGGGCGACTCGACCGGGTACGAAGCCCTTAGGGTCTTAACCGCCTCGGAGGCACCTCTGTGCCGGGGCCGAGTGGTGTCCCATGGGCCGCGATGCCGACGAGCTCCTTTTGAACCACTTCGGGGGTTTGTGTGCCCCACCGCGATGCCGAGCTCCTTTTGAACCATTTCGGGGGTTTGTGTGCCACCCGAAGGGCGACTCGGCGGGTACGGATCCTTTAGGGTCTTAACCGCCTCGGGGGCACCTCCGTACCGGGGCCGAGTGGTGTCCCATGGGCTGCCGGCGAGCTCCTTTTGAACCACTTCGGGGGTTTGTGTGCCCCCGCGATGCCGACGAGCTCCTTTTGAACCACTTCAGGGGTTTGTGTGCCACCCGAAGGGCGACTCGGTGGGTACGGAGCCTTTAGGGTCTTAACCGCCTCGGGGGCACCTCGTGCCGGGGCCGAGTGGTGTTCCGTGGGCCGCAATGCCGACGAGCTCCTTTTGAACAACTTCGAGGGTTTGTGTGCCACCCGAAGGGTGACTTGGTGGGTACGGAGCCTTTAGGGTCTTAACCGCATCGGGGCACCTCGTGCCGGGGCCGAGTGGTGTCCTGTGGCCGCGATGCCGGCGAGCTCCTTTTGAATCACTTCGGAGGTTTGTGTGCCACCCGAAGGGCGACTCGACGGGTACGGAGCCTTTAGGGTCTTAACCGCCTCAAGGGCACCTCCGTGCCGAGGCCGAGTGGTGTCCCGTGGGCCGCGATGCCGGTGAGCTCCTTTTGAACCACTTCGGGGTTTGTGTGCCACCGAAGGGCGACTCGGCGGGTACGGAGCCTTTAGGGTCTTAACCGCCTTGGGGGCACCTCCGTGTCGGGACCGAGTGGTGTCCCATGAGCCGCAATGCTGGCGAGCTCCTTTTGAACCACTCGGGGGTTTGTGTGCCATCCAAGGGCGACTCGGCAGGTACGGAGCCTTTAGGGTCTTAACCGCCTCGGGGGCACCTCCGTGCCGGGGCGAGTGGTGTCCCATGGGCTGCGATACCGGCGAGTTCCTTTTGTGAGATCTGGTCCTTGGATGCAAGGAGAGCAGGCTGTAGTGTTAGAGGGGACCTTTTTTATTGCTTGTATTCTGGGGGATACATTATTGATAATATCGGCGGAGATTATCTGCATTCCAGGTACGCGGAATGGGTTGTCCGTTGAGCTCTTCCAGTTTGTACGCTCCCTGGTGGAGTGTCTTGGCGATGCGATAAGGACCCTCCTAGTTGGGGGACAGCTTGCCCCCTCCGTAGGCTTAGATACCTTAGCTTTTCTTAAAACTAAATCTCCATGGCGAAAGACTTTAGGACAAACTCGGGCGTTATAATATTTGGCTGCCCGTTGACGGAAGGTCGCCATATGCAGCCTTGCCCAGTCATGTGCCTCGTCGATAAAGTCCAGGTTGGCTCGTATCAATGTGGAATTGTCTTCTCATTGAAGAACTCCATGCGCAGACTGGGCAGTCCGATCTCAACAGGGATGACGGCCTCGGATCCGAAAACGAGACTGAAGGGAGTCTCGCTCGTCGGGGCTCTGGGAGTCGTGTGGTAAGCCCATATCATGCTGGGGAGCTCCTCCATCCATCGACCCTTGGATCCATCCAGCCTGGTCCTGAGCCCCTGAGAATGGTGCGGTTCATGACCTCGGCCTCCCCGTTGGTCTGGGGGTGGCCGACAGAGGTGAATCTATGGCGAATACCCAACTCGCTGCAGAAAGCCTTGAATGCTTCATCGTTGAACTGGCGACCATTGTCCGTGACGAGGGTGTGAGGTAGGCCAAAACGGCATATGATCGACTTCCAGAAGAAGGTTTTGACTTTATTCTCGGTGATTTTAGCCAGCGCCTCGACCTCGACCCACTTGAAGAAGTAGTCGATGGCCACCAGTAAGAATCTCCGTTGTCCCGAGGCTGGGGGAAATGGTCCAAGAATGTCATCCCCACTGAGCGAAGGGCCAAGGGGCTGAGAGTGGGTTGAGCGGTGTGGACGGTTGATGCTGAATGTATACATGGCGCTGGCAACCATCGCACTTCTGAACTAACTTGGCAGCATCCTCTCTCATGGTGAGCCAAAAATATCCCTGGCGGAGGGCCTTCTGGGCTAGGGACCTGCCCCCCAGATGATTTCCGCATATGCCTTCATGGATTTCTCTGAGGATGTAGTCAGCGTCGGCAGGTCCTACACATTTGAGCAAAGGGTAGGAGAACGACCTTCTGTACAGGCATCCGTCTAGGAGGACAAACTTGGAGGCCCTCCACTTGAGCAGCTTGGCTTCATTGCGGTCATCAGGGAGGGTGTCGTCGGTGAGATAGCGGACGTAGGCATCCATCCATGTAGGCTCGTGGGTGAGCGGGAGGACTTCCTCGCCATCTTCTATGCTGGGCCTTTCTAAGTATTCAATGTAGGTGTCCCTTGCGATGCCGTCGGCGGAGGTAGCCAGGCGGGAAAGGATGTTGGCCTTGGCGTTCTCACTCTGGGGGATATAGCTAATGCTGAAATAAGCTAACGGGGAGACCAAGAGCCGAACCTTGCCCAGGTACTGAGTCATAGTAGGGTCACGCGCCTCGTACTCTCCATTGATTTGCCCGGAGACGAGTTGCGAGTCGGTGAAAGCTCTAAGACGCCTTATTCCCAACTCCTGGGCTAGCCTCAATCCTGCTAGCAAAGCTTCATACTCGGCCTGGTTGTTGGTTGTTGGTGGCTTCAAATAGAAACGCAATGCACACTCCGCTCTCTCTCCAGCTGGCCCGGCAAGAATGAGGCCGGCGCCGCTTCAGTTTGATGCGCCATCTATATGAAGGATCCAGGTTTCCCCATCGTTGCTCGGCTCGGGCTCGTGCTGCTCCATGGAAACCTCCTGATCTCTCATCCGCCCAAGTGCATTCGACTAGGAAGTCGGCCAAGACTTAGGACTTCAGAGCCGGCCGTGCCTAGAAGGAGAGGTCGAACTCCCCTAGCTTGATGGCCCACTTGGCAAGTCGGCCTGAGGTGTCCGGACGGGCCAGGATGGCTCGGAGATGTTGGTCCGTCAGCACCACGATGGGATGGGCTTGAAAATATGGGCGAAGACATCGGGCGGAAACAACCAGGGCGAAAATGATTTTTTCTGTCTTGGAATATCTGACCTCCGCATCGTGGAGCACTTTGCTCACGTAATAAACTGGCCTCTGGGTTCCATCAGCATCGAGACGCACCAAAACTAAGCTAACGGCCTCAAGAAGCAGCTAGGTAGAGGAAGAGACTTTCCCCGTCTCTTGGCTTGGACAAAAGCGGCGGAGAAGACAGAAACGCCTTCAGGCCATCGAGGGCTTTCTGGCAGTCGTCCGTCCACTCGAAGTTGTTCACTTTCCGCAAGGCCTTGAAGAAGGGCAAGCACCTCTCGGCCGATTTGGAGAGGAAACGACTTAGAGCCGCCACCCTCCCCGTTAGCCGTTGTACTTCATTCTTGTTGGATGGTGGCCTCATGTCAGGATGGCACTGATTTTCTCCGGGTTCGCCTCGATCCCTCGCTGAGTCACCATAAAATCCAGAAACTTGCCTGCCGTGACCCCGAAGGCACATTTCTTGGGGTTCAGCTTGACTTGGAAGCGGCGGAGGTTGTTGAAAGTCTCCTCTAGATCGGAGACATAATCAGAAGCACGGATGCTCTTGGTCAGCATGTCATCGACGTAAACTTTCATGTTCTGGCCCAACTGATCCTAGAATACCCTGTTCATCAACCTTTGATAGGTCGCCCCCGCGTTTTTGAGACCGAAAGGCATCACTTTGTAGCAATAAATCCCCTTTTCTGTCACAAAGGATGTATGCTCTTCGTCGCTGGGTCCATTCTTATTTGATTATATCCAGAGAAGGCGTCCATGAAGCTAGGAGCTCGTGGCCGGAGGTGGAATCTACCAGCTGATCTATCCTTGGTAGGGGAAAACTGTCTTTCGGACACGCCTTGTTGAGGTCAGTAAAGTCGATGTAGATTCTCCAGCTTCTTTGCCTTTCGTACCATGACCACATTGGCCAGCCAGCTAGGGTAATGCGCTTCTCGTATGTGGCCAACACTGAGCAATTTGTTGACCTCCTCATCAATGGCTTTTTGCCGTTCGGGAGCGAAGCTCCTCTTCCTCTAGCGGATCGGACGGTGCTTCAGGTCGATGTTGAGCTTGTGGGTAATTACTTCTGAAGGGATGTCGGGCATGTCAGACGTTGACCAGGCGAAAACGTCTGAGTTGGCCCGCAGGAAGGCTAAGAGGCGATCACGGTCCTCCTAGGGGAGGAGTCCGCCAATGCGCACGGTCTTCGCCGGATCATCTCCGAGGGGAAAAGTCAGGAGGTGCTCGGCCGGCTCCCCTCTCCTGTCGGATTCCATGGGGTCAATTGCTTCTGGGACCGGCTCGGTTTCCAAAGGGCTTGACGTCGTGTGATAGCAGGGCAAAACTGAGCTAATCTTGCCCTTCATCTCCCCAACTCCTTCACTAATGGGAAATTACACCAGCAAGCGCTGGGTGGAGATAACCGCATCCAATAGATTTAAGCCCGGGTGCCCAAGAATGGCGTTGTATACCAAGGGGACTCACAACCAGGAATTTCATGATCACTGTGCTTTGGCATGGTGGTATCCGGCTGTCACAGGCAAAGATATCTTGCCTTCAACCCTTACCGAATCTTTAGTGAACCCGACCAAAGGGGTTGCCACAGGCTGAAGAGAGTCTAGAGACAGTCCCATCCGAACAAAAGCGTCGTAAGTAAGGATGTCAGCTGAGCTGCCACTATCAACTAATATCCTTTTTACAGGGTGCTTGGCGATCGTCATGGAAACGGCAATGCCTTCATTGTTTACATTCTCAACATTTGCCGATCCCCCCAGGACTACATTACCCGGCGCCTCTTCCCCTCTCGATCGCTTAGATGCAGAGGTCGCTCCCCAGGACACCATCCCGACTGTCCGCTCCGTGGGGGTGTTGTCGACAGCAGCCTGAGCAGGCGGAGGCCCCATAAGTGCCGGCAATGACTGGTGCCTTCTGAACATACTTGCCGAGATAGCCCCGCTGGATGAGCTCCTCGATGGCTGCTTTAGGCTATAGCAGCTGTCGGTGTCGTGGCCGTAGTCCCTGTGGAATCGGCAGTAACGGCTCTTGTCGCGGGGAAGACCTTTCTTCATGGGAGGAGGGTGCTGGAGATAAGGCTCGCCCTCGATTTCCATCAGGATGTGGGATCGAGGGGAGAAGAGGCTTGAGCTTGCTTTCGTCAGGGACAGGGCTTCGGCGCCTGTTGTCGAACCGGCGAGGCGGGTCGGACCGCCGGCGATGAAGGGGTCCGCTAGGCTCGGGGCGAGCAGGTTTGTGACTGGAGCTCCTTGTAGATTCTCGGCAGGTGAGGTCGGCCTCATCCGCATGGATGTACTTCTGGGCCCGGAGGAGGAGATCGGAGTAGAAACTCGGAGGCTTCTTGTCTAGAGAAAAGGTGAAGCGGGATGAGAGGAGTCCCCGTTTCAGCGCCAGCGTTGCCACCGCATCGTCGAGGTGATAAACTTTGAGGGCGGCGGTTTTGAACCGGGACAAAGTCCCGCAGCGACTCCCCCTCCGTCTGGCGCACAGAGAAGAGGCTATCTGCGACCCTCGGGATCCACCGGCAGGCATCGAAATGCGCCAGAAAAGCCCTTTCCAGCTCTCGAAAAGAGTCGATGCTGTGAGGGGACATGCGCGAGTGCCAGGCACGAGCGGCTTTCCGTAGAGTGGCGGGGAAAGCTTTACAGAGAAGGGCGTCTGAGGCACCCTGAACTTGCATCATGGATTTGTAGCTCTCGAGGTGGTCGAGAGGATCCGTCGTACCATCGTACGAATCTATATGAGGGAATCGGAATTTAGAGGGGACATGCTCCTCTAGTATTCGGCGAGTATAAGGAGGACGGGTGTCATATTCCTCCTCCGGTTGATTGTTGATCTTTCTGGCGAGCTCGTCCAGTCGCCGGTTGTACTCGTCCAGGCGCTCCTCCGCCTGGCGGCTGATTGTCGGGGCCCTCCGAGACGGCTCAGAGGATGAAGAGGAGGAAGAAGAAGAAGGAGAAGGGCGCGGAAGGTGGGATTTTCGTTTTGCTCCTCCTGGCAGTGCGGCACCGGAGGGAACTTGCTAGGACCGCAATCTGGAGATCGCGGCCGCTTGGGAGGCTCACGGCGAGGTTTCCTTGGGGAAGCCCGCGACGACCGGCCTCTCGCTGAGGAGAGCCTCCCTTACAGATTGCTGACTAGCAGGGGGAGCGGTTTGATGCTGGGTGACCACGAACTACTGTTGCTGAAGTCCGTGGACCATAGCGGTGAGGGTCTGAACTTGTCGAGTGAGGGTTGTCAACTGCTCCGCAGCTGGGGCAGCCATTTCCGGTTGAGGGAAAACGACGAGAGGATCAACGGTAGGGAGGTTGGTCTCTTGCTGCCTAGACGGGGGAAGATGCCCCCCAGGGTGACTGACTGAGGCATCCTGAGCTCGTGTCATCACCATTGTTGGGAGAGGAAAAGAAGTGGACTGTGGGGTTTGGACCTTCTTTGCTCGCCTACCCCCTACCTGGCACGCCAATCTGATGATGCCTGATCACTGGTTCTGAACTCGGGAGAAGAGAGCTGCTTAATCCGCCGTCCCTCGCCTGATCGGATGGTCTGCAAAAGGTCCCAAAACTGGAGGGATGCTCCGGTGGGGACCCTCCGATGCTCAAGTCAGTAACAGGGGTCGCAGCTGAGATGGAGCTCAGATGAGCTCTCAAGAGAGAAAGAGAGCTCTCAGAAAGATAGGAATTCCTTTCCGGGGATTAGGGTAGCGAGCGTATGAACTTGCGTACCTGGTTTCTGAGTGGACTTACCCTTTTATAGGGGTTAACCCCTGCGCGACCACGTGGAGTTTCGTGAGAAAGGAATGTCCGTGGGGTTCGTGGGGGTTGCGTGAATCTTGGCTGGTTGGTGGGTTCTATCCTATTGGATAAGGAGAAAAACGGCGGTTGGTGAGCCACGTCCCATCAGTCAGGAGAAAAACGGTGGTTGGTGGGCCACGTCCCATCAGCTAGGAGAAAAACGGTGGTTGGTGAGCCACGTCCCATCAGCCAGCGGGGCTGACAGGTAGTTAAGTCCAATCCCATCAACGGCGTGGCCAGCGGGTAATTGGGCCTGAGGATGCCAGGCGGCGCGGGTCAAAAGGACGGTGGCGTGAACAGCCAGAACCGTTCTGGGGCCATCCTGAAGATGCCGGGGCGCCGATCAGGGATGGTCGGGGCCGACACGGCTAGCCTGAAGATGCTGGGACCCGAGCAGGACTGACCTGAAAAGGCCGAGGCCGACCTGGCCGACTCAGAGGTGCCGGGGCCGACCTGGCCGACTCGGAGGTGCCGGGGCCGACCTGGCCGACTTGAAAAGGTCGGGACCGATCTGGCCGACTTGGAGGTGCCGAGGCCGATCTGGCCGACTTGGAGGTGTCGGGGCCGAGCGGGGCCGATCTGAAAAGGCCGGGGCTGACTTGGCCGACTTGGAGGTGCCGGGGCCGACCTGGTCGACTTGGAGGTGCCGGGGCCGAGCGGGGCCGACTTGGCCGACTTGGAGGTGCCGGGGCCGACCTGGCCGACTTGGAGGTTTTTATTTTATCATAATTGCCCTTGTGGCTACGTCAGCCACATCAATAATTATTGCTGACCCCATGTAGTTGGAAAAGGCTTAGATGAGTTTAGTTGGGACTATTACATAATCATTGGAAATATGCCATCTGATGTGCAAATGTCTGAGTTTGGGTTTAAGACGGTTCTGACTCTTGTGATATACTATTAGGTTTATGTTAGCTATAGTATTTCAATCTTGCCCAATACTGCTAGCAACTTAAACTACAGCTATTTTTGGTAATTGTAATATGACCACCTTCAGATTCATGGGGTATCAAACTTACCTCCTGAATGATAAAAATTCATGGTAATTGTGGTCTTCACAGAATTATTCTTGTTTGGATAGCATGAAGAGTGGTTCTAGAGGACATTGTTATCTTTTTTGTCTTTCCATTTGGTTTAGTACTGGTGGTGAATCTTACTTTGAATATCACTTGGAAACATAGTGTTCCTTTTCCTGGTTCAAGGCTTCTCTAAAATGCTTCAAGAAGAGACAATGATGAAATCTTAAACAGTGTCCCCATTCTGTTTGTTGGTATATTTTGTTTAAGAATAAGCTAGGGAGTCTTTACAAGCATTGATGAGCCTAAGAAGAAAATATAATCGATGCTTTATTACTGGCCATGAACATTTGTATATATTTGTGGGTCTTTTCAAGAGGAGCTTGAGTTTGGAAGCAGGTCAAGCTCTGATTATTTATTGGCCTTGGTTGTTATTCCTTATTTTGTTGTTCAATTTTCCTTGCCCAGCATTCCTTTTCCTTTTCAGGAAAGCTTGCGCAATCCATGTCTCTTATGTATGGTTTTCACTGTTCCTTTAGTTTTTATTCAAAATTTGGCTCCATGTTTGCTCTTATTGGATGCATTCACCATTAATGGTAGTAATTGAGCAATCATTGATGGCTAAGAAGCAATAATAAGGCAGCGTATTCAATGGAATCAAGTGGGGGATGGCAGTTTATTATATGGTTTGGTTTTGTTCTGGTTTTGGAATATATTGGTATCGAGTTGATTCACAGAGCTGCCCCATCTTTTGCAAAGGTCTTGTAAGAATTGCTCTGGCATCTGTGCAAGCTAATTGTGCTCCTTAATTTTTCATCTTTGTGTGCTTTTTGTCTGTATTTATTGAATTTCAAATTCAGGAACTTATATTTGTTGTGTGAATCTGTTCTTAAAAAGCATGGATTGGATTGATGCTGCAGGCACATGCTACTTCAGCAGTCCAAAATTTCGTTGAGAATTGCCCGTCGTACATCTGGATGCCTTACTTGTACATCTTGATGCCTTACTTTGATGGAATTATTAGCAAGTTACTTTTACTCTTACAGGTATATTCTGATATTTGTTTTGTCTTGTTCATCTTCACATGTTTTTTTATTGGGGTCTCCAAGAGGTATTAGAAAAGAGTTTTAAAATGCAAATCATTTTTCATTCAGAATGGTAAGGCGGTGCGAGTGGGAGTTTTGACAGGTTTTCTATTAATGAGGAGGCTTCGACAGCTTTAGCATCAGTTGAAGATTCATCACAGGTATTTGCTGAAGGCATTTTGTTAGCTGTTCATTGTAACCCCCGATAATTGGAAACACATGCACGTTTCCTTCTGATGTTTCTAAATTTTCGAACCTCCGCGTAACGGATGGGTTCTCGATTTCCTTGAGCTGAGGTGTCGCGAGGGTGCTTAAAAGGAGATCGAGAATAAACCTCTTCTTCATCCTCTCGCGTGCCTGCTCCTGATAAACCATTGTCCATGCTAGAGAGATAGAGCGAGAGAGCTGATTTTTGGGCTCTGTATTGGATCAGGATTGAGAAAAAGAAAATATAGCTCAGATCAGTGTTGATCCTAGTTTTTTGGGGTATTTTTTTTTTCCATTTGGGCGTATATATTGAGAGATATTTGAGCCCAAAGTTGGGCCCAGGATTAGTTTGGGGTAGAATTTAAGGGACTCTTTATTATTCAAATTTTAGGGATTTAATTGTGGAAATTAATGCTGTAGGTAACCAGATGTCCAAATAGCTTGTTTACAGTTTGGAATTAGAGTACTGAGGTAAGTAAGCCAATTATCATGATTTCATAAATTATTTAATATATAAATCTTTGGATTTATAGTTGTATGCATATTTATGAAATGAGATAAATGAAATTTTGATATTTAATTTGGTAATAGTACCACGAGTATACAAATGAGTATTTGCTATGATTATTACAGCTGGTAATATTTTGCAAAGTAATGACTTTATATGTAGGTGCAAATATGAAGAATATGATTACTTTGACCTTGCAAAATATAATGGTACTATTGATATGTTTATATGTAATTGTTAATAATATTCAAACCACTGTATATGTGATGTGAGAAGCTTATGCTTATATTGATGCATGAAGTGTGACATGCAAATATGAGAAGCTTATGCTTATATTGATGCATGAAGTGTGACATGCAAATATGATGATGATATTGAGATATATTTATATGTCGACGTGGTTCTCATATGATATAAATGATGTAAAATGATGTGAAATGCTAAGTGATACGGGACCCACCTCCACATGGAAAGATATGTGTCCTCCACATGGGAAGATATGTGGAGGACACACATCTGTAGGGTGCGTTGTGATTATTTTTTATACATGGCAAACGTTGGTACCATAACCCTTTCTCTTAGGGGATATTTAAGAGTGATGCACCAGTTGGGTGTTGTAGGGCCGTGGGACACATAAGGAGTGGTAATTATATAAATACAGTGGGTTTGTTTACATTGCATATGTTGGCATTTATTGTATTATTTAGCTTTCAAAATTACTTTGAGAAAATGATATGCATATTCTGATAATATGGCAAGTGTATTTGAAATTGGAAGCTTTTTATTGGTAAAGCCGAGTTGATTTGATAATATTTTGAAATGATTAATGTATTATATTATATTATAGTAGGCTTACTTATTGAGTGTGAGCTCATAAAATCTCACAATGTTTTTCAGAGCCACAAGACTGAAGAAGGAATTGTGGGTTGGATTGAGCTTCTACTAAATAAATTAGTTCTATTATGTTGATGTAACCCCAGTGATATTTATATGTAGGGCTTGTAGCCCAAACCTTATAATTATGAATTGTATTAAGTTATGAACTTGGATTGATATATTAATATTGCCTTATTTGAATTAAGTGTTTTGATTCGTGATGCCTTGTATGTCTGACATGTGGCAGGTTGTCACCCTAGCTTAAATTTTGAGTCTAAAATGTGACACAAATATAAGAGATAGAGGTGAAAATAAAAGCATAAATAAAATAAAAATAAAAATAATCTTCGTATGAAATTCATTTGTTATAATCTTGTTTACACTTTAAATTATTTATAAAATATTGTCTCTTATATATCCGTTAAAATCGAACCCACTCTCTCAGAAAAACTATTTCCCATCTTTTTTGTGGAGACAGCGTGTTAATGCTCAAGAATTTTGACTTGTAAGATTTTAAAGTTGACCTACATTTGGAAATCATGGATATCCTATAATTTGCTAGCGATCATTGAAATACAATTTGGAATTGACTTCAAAAAGTTTATGAAGTCAGAAAAAAGAAAAAGGAGCTAGCCAGGAGATGAATGAGGTTGGAACGTACCATTCGAGGGGGACGAAAAAGAGGAGCTACGAGATGGTGGCTCAGAATCCACCTACATTTAAACTGCTTATCCAATGTGAGTTATTGATTGGAAATAATATTCATTTATTGAAATACCCAATCTTTCCCTTACTTATCATACTCAAGGAGAAGCTTTTTGGCCTTGTGGACCACCCGTTGACAACATCATTATGAATGAAAGAGCAGCTCCTTAGGAAGAAGATTCAGAAATGATCAAACTCCCGAAAGTACTTTACATTCACAAAACTTTAACATGATTACCTAAAGGGCTAAGGTAAAGGCAACAGCGATCTCTTCCGGTTGTGCTTTGAATTTTATGCGCGTATTTTCCTTGACGAAACTGTGCTGAACCTACTTTAAGATTCGTGTCCGCAGCTATTGTCTTCCTGATCTTTGGCGAGCTTCGTTGCTGTCACAGATCGAACTCTTTGGGACGATGACGGAATTCCCAACTCCTAATGTTACAGATGGTGCTAAGAGAGGGGGGATGGCATGGAGATGGGCGGTAGAAAGCCACTTTGTCTAGACTGCCCCATCTCTTCTCCGGTGAAGGTGACGAGCTGGAGCTCAGTTATCCACATATCATCCAGGTTCCCTCTCATGCCCTAGAGGAGGAATTATGGTGCTCGGAGAAGATGGCGGTCCTTGCTTGAAGCTTCACTTGGTGGGTACTGCCGGAAGCCATCCTTCGAGAATTCCGTCGAGCAGGGGTCTCCAGCGAAGTGGATGTTGTTTGCTTAGCCCATCGGTTCTACATGTTTCGGTTTGCTTATTAGAAAGCCAAGGAAGAGGTGATGGGAAGGTCGTGGGTTGTCAATGGCGATCGCTATTGAAGACTGGAGAGCTGAGTTTGTTCCAGCAACTGACTTCATGGTGTCTGCTCTGGGTCCGCCTGCTCAACCTCCGATTGAGTTTTGGGCAAAGGATATCTTGCAAACCATTCTCTCGGTAGTCGGCCTATTTGTTTTTGCTGATTCCTTCACCAAAGAGAAGCACAGGGAGGATTTGCTCGAGCGTGTATTCGTGTTGACCTGAGCAAACCTCTTCGGCCGGCAGCTAGAGTTTGTGATTGTTGGGCTCCCTTCTGGTAGCAATTCTCTTACGAGCATCTGAAGGCATCTGCTGCCACTGCGGTTCTATTCATCTCACCGGCCCTTGCTTCCCCAAGCCGCAATCTGCCACCTCCTCGTCAAGATCCAAGTTTGGCCCCTGGATGGTGGCGATTGATAGCGGAAGCTCCCCCAGGGCCAGATCCCGAAACCCAGAAAGAAAGTTCAGGCTGTTGTGACTAAGGTTGGGGATGCTCCACTCCTCGTCTCGTTGGACAGTTGGCAATCGCCAGCGAAGATAGCTCGTCGGCGTCTTCCCCAGACCATTCGGCCTTCTGTGGTTGGCACCCCTATTTCTGAGACGGATCAAGGGGCAGGTGGGAAACAAAGGGCGTGCCGGGTTGATTGCAGCGTGCCGGTTGACACACCCCCTGCAGCTCAACCCGAGAGCAGGGGTTCACATGGTTCCCTCAACCCTGACTTGGACCTTGTGAACCCCTTTGCTCTCCTTGGCTCTGATAGTTGGGCTGGGCGGCCTCAGACCCGTAAGGATGCCAATCCGGGGCCATCAAAGAGGGCTCGGCCTGCAAAATCTCTTTCTCAGCGAATTGCCTCCAAACCCATAAAAGGAAAAGGGAAAGTTATCCTCTCGGGCCCTAACAGTACATAGGACAACTTCACCATTTCTGCAATCACGGACACACCTCAGGGCTCTGTTGCTAAGACTGGCATGGGGCCTAAGCTTACCCGCATCGGGGTGTGATCCCCTCAGGCGATGGGTCTAGGAGTACCCAATTGCCTCAGGTGGAGGGACAATGCCATGACTCGGTTGTCTCTCGTCTTAAGGATGCCATTCAGGGGCAGGGCCTGAATCCCTCGGCCACTGGTTCGTCCCCCCAGGTGAAAGTGACTGAAATGGACATGATGGCTAACCAGCTGATGGACAGTTCTGGACCGGATTCTGTGGTTGGCACCTCCCCTAATGGCTGCCTATCTGATGTTGATATGTTAGGGGACCAAGATGGGGCCTGCCCCCTTAGCTAGCAAATGAAGATATTTATCTGGAATGTGAGAAGAGCACGAAAACCTTCATTTCGCTCCTATTTTGGGAGATTGCTGCAGCTTCATAGTTTTGATATATGTGTTCTGCTGAAAACCCGCTTGTCAGGTACTAGCCTGGCTCGATTTAGGAGACAAATTTTCAGATCTTGGTACTCTTGTGCAGTGGAGTCTGTAGGGTTATCTAGCGGTATTTTGGCTCTCTGGCGTAACGCCTCCATTAGAGTCGATGCCTTTCATCATTGCAACCAGCATGTTGCTCTTGTCATTTCTAAGGGGACATCTGACCCTTGGCTCCTCTCGGGTGTTTATGTCAGCATTGATTTTTAGGAGCGGCATGTGTTATGGGCTGAGATCCTTTCCTTGATTGCCTAGAGATTTTCCTCCCTCGTTGCAAGAGATTTCAACTGTATAGTGGGGACCAATGAGAAGAGAGGGGGAAGGCAGCTTGTTGATTCGACAAACACATCTGAGTTCAGGACCTTCATATCTTCGGTCGATCCGCTAGACCTGGGGTTCTCGGATTCCCAATTCATTTGGTGCAATAATCGCTAGGGATCTGCTAGACTATGGGAGAGACTTGATAGGGCTCTAGCTACAGCTCGATGGCTTCAGATCTATCCTTCTGCCACTGTTACTCACCTGCCCATAATTGCTTCTGATCACTGTCCCATCACTACTAAAATGGTTGCTCATCAGAGGAGACAGTTTTGATTTGAGCAGTTCTGGACTTTCTATTTATCTGCCAGGACCCTTTTCTCTCACGTATGGTGCCTGCTTGTGAGAGAGGCAGCGCTACCTACAGATTATCCAGATGTCTTGAACTTTCGAGACACAGACTTTCCAGATGGAATAGATTGGAGGGCGAGAATTGTAACCCCCGATCACCTGGATCATGGTCGATTGGGTTACTACGAACGTTTAGGTTCTAGCGTGGCGACTGGGTTCCCGATCTCTTTGACCAGAGGGGCCGTGAACCTTCTTCGTTAGCTTTAAAGGAGGACGCTGGCGGTTCCTGCCCTTCATCCTCGCCCGCATCTTCAGCTAGTAAGTCCTTCTACTCGTGCCAGAGAGAGAGAGTCAGGGATGAGGAGAGGGCCATGGCGGTCCTTCTCCACTGACGATCTCGGTTCAAGTCCAGCGGCATACCGTCGCCTTGCCAGGCCTGAGCTGAGGTCGGTGGCCCCATCGGCATTAGGAGCAGCGTCTCGTGCGGGACCAGGCAAGGGAGAGAGGGAGGAGAGGGCCATGACGGCCCTTCTCCAGAGTGGGAGCCGAGCCGGCTCTCGCATTGGTCCAGGCCCAGCGGCGTGCTTGCCGCCTCGCCGGGCCTAGGAGGAGGGTGGTGGCCCCCATCAGCGTCGAGCGAGTGTTCGGTGAGGGTTCAACCGGCCGATGGTGACCGGTCGTGCCACCAGCACAGTGAGGGTGCCACGAGATGAAAGAGAGAGAAAGAGAGAGAGAGAGGAAGGATGCGGCGGTGGTCGGCTCTGGGCCAGTCGCCGGCGGCCGAGAAGTTTCGGGGAGAGGCCCGTGGTGACCCTAGCCATCAGCACGGGCACCCTTGGTTCGGGTGAACCAAGAGAGCGGAAGAAAAATAAAAATAGGGGAGACCCTGTTTTGGGCTGTGTTGGGCCAACTCGTGAGCCATTTGGGCCAATTTTTTGGGCCTGTAATGGGTCGGGGACAGAGAAAAGAGCATATGGGTTGGATCAGTTTTGATCCTGGTTTTTGGGGACATTTTTATTTTCCCATTTGGGTTGTTATTCTTGGAGATAATTAAGCCCAATGTTAGGCCCAGGATTAGACTGGGTAGAATTTAGAGGACACTTTATCATTCAAATTTTAGAGATTTAATTATGTAAAATAATGCTGTAGGTACCCAAAAGTCCAAATAATTGATTTATATTTTGAAATTAGCGTGCTGAGATAAGTAAGCCAATTATCATGATTTTATAAATTATTTAATATGTAAATTTTAAAATTATAGCTGTATTAAGTTATGAAATGAGAAAGAATGGAATTATGGTATTTGATTTGACTATTTTAAAATTGTTATGCAATTCATTATTTGGTCTAATATTTACAACTACCGATATTTTCAAAGTAATGACTCTTGTATGTGCGACTAATGGGGGATATGATTACTTTGACTTTGCAAAATACATTTGGTACTATTTGATATAATTATATGCAATTGCAAATATTCAAACCACTGTATATGTGAGAAGCTTATGCTTGTGATGATGCATGATATGTTGCATGCAAGACATAAATATGATACTTAAAAATATGCTTCTATGTGTCGCCGTGGTTCTTTATAACATGATATGATGTGATATGCCAAGAGACAACAGGATCCACCTCCACAGGAGGAATATGTGGAGGTACACATCTGTAGGGTGTACTGTGACAGGTTATGATATATGGCATAACGATGATACCAGGATCCTTTCTTTTAGGGGACATTTAGGAGTGATACACCGGTGGGGTGTTTTTGGATATGCTGTAGGGTCATGGGACACAGATAAAAATTGATAATTATATATTAATACAGTGGGTTTGATTGCATTACATATTTTAAAATTATTGCATTACTATGCTTCAAAATTATTTTATAAATGTGCTTAGATTTAGTATGTTTTTAATATGTATTTTGAGATATGGAAGCTTGACAAGTGTTTTCATATGTGAAAACTTGATTTGCTATAAATGAAAAAATGTCTATAATATTCTATTGTAGGCTTACTTACTGAGTATGATCTCATTTAAATCTCAAATCATTTTTCAGAACCGCAGAACTGAAATGGATAAGGAAAAGAGATAGATTGATATTCCTATCAAGGCTCAAATTTTGATGTGACTTCAGATAATGATCTTGTGTGTTTTAGTATAGGGTTTTAAATCCTATATGATTGGGCTTGTAATAAAGTTGTCTTGACTTTGAATGGTATTGCAATTACTATATTCTTATGTTGTGATTATATTTGAATGCCTTGCATGTTGATATGCGGCAGGTTGCCACCTCTAGATCCACCTATAGGTCTGGGGCGTGACAAGGATTTAGTGAGAAAAGTAGAGCAGGTAGAAACTATATTGCTACTCTCCCGTCCAAAGAGGATCGGGAAGGCTTCTCCTGGATTCCGACCTTACATCCCTCCACACCTATATGGCTCTTTATCACTCTCTTCTTCGGCAGTAAAAGACTTTTTGGAGGCAAAGATCTCGGATTCAGTAGGTTCGTGAAGGGGATCAGAATACTAGATTCTTTCACCATGCTACTTTGAAGCGTCGTGCAGTGAATCGAATTAGGTGCTTAGCTTATGATGAGAGCAGTACCAGAAGGATATTCAAGTTATCAGGGATCAATATTTCACTTTTTTCAGTCTATATGGACTAAATGTATAGGTGATGGTGATCCAGTCCACCCTGTTTCGACCTCAAGGAAGGTCTCAGCTTGTGAGAACGACCTTCTCATTATGCCAATTACAGCGGATGAGATTCGGAGGACTTTATGGGATCTTGGGTTTGATGGGTTTCTGCCCTTTTTCTTTCGTAACTATTGAGATATTGTGAGACAGGATGTTGTGTAGGCTATTCAGCTTGTTTTTCAATCCAAATCTGTTCCTTCTGATTGGAACTGAACGCTCATTACTCTGGTGCCTAAACGCCCTGATGCCTCCATTCCTCGGCATTACCGGCCCATTAGCCTTTGCACCATGTTATACAAGGTCTACACGCATCTCTTATTCACCTGCTTGCATAACATGATTTCTCGCCTCATTTCTTCATAACAAGGAGCTTTCATTAGAGGGCGTAGCATCACTGATAATGTTCTTATAGCCCAAGAATTCATGTATGATCTCCAGAGATCCTCAGCCTGTCAATGTCCGATGGCTGTTAAGCTAGACATGGAGAGAGCTTATAACAGATTGAGTTGGGCATTTCTGCAGCGAACACTTCATGAGTTTGGCTTTGTGGCTCTCTTTATAGACCGGATCATGGCTTGCGTCCACAGGTCGTCATTCTCTCTTATCATTAATGGTAGCTAGACTGATTTCTTTTACTCTGCTGTAGGGCTGCGTCATGGATGTTCTCTATCCTTTTTTGTTCATTCTTGCTACTGATGATTTATCTCATGCTTTCTACCAGGCACAGCATGACTTACGCCTTGCCCCTTTCATTGTGGGCCCCCATGGCCCCTCGCTTTCTCATCTATTATTGCTGATGACTGTATAATGCTGGGATAGGCTGCGGTCCACAATGCTTTAACTTTCGTATCCACCATTTAGTTCTATTGACGGGCCTCTGGTCAAAAGGTTAATTTTAATAAATCCATGATCTCCTTCAGCCCGAAAACCATTCTCACAACAAGGAAGGCTATCATTTGCACCTTGGGCATCACTGCTTAGGCTGACCGGCTATTTTACCTAGGGATCCCTATTACGGAAAGATGTCCATGGGGCAGTGATTATAGTGACCTCGGGCACTGCATTGATGGTTGGCAGGTTAATGGTCTATCCATGATGGCTCGGACCCTTCTATGCTTAGTTTTCACCTCTCTTTCTCTCTATATATTATCCAATGCTGCTATCTCGATGACTTGTTTGAGAAAGATTGAGAGATGCTTTCGAGATTTTTTTTACGGCTTTATGCAGGTAGGCATTAACAATGGGCTATGCCAGACACGGCCCGGTAAAAAAAATTCAAATTCGACATGGGCCAGCAGGGCCGTGCCTTTTCTGGCCGTTTCGTGGGCCATGCCATGGCACGGCTGGTGCCTAGGCACTAGCCAGCTGATCCAAGCCATGATCCCAATCGGCGATGATGGATCTGACGATTGCAATCGATCCGATCGGAGACGATCCGACGATTGCGATCAATCCATGCCATGATCCCGATCGGCGATGATTGATCCGATGGTTGCGATCCATCCGATCGGCGATGATCCGACGGTTGCGATCGATTCAAGCCATGATCCCGATCGGCGATGATCCGATGGTTGTGATCGATCCAAGCCATGATCTCGATCGGCGATGATCGATCAGACCATTGCGACTAATCCGATCGGAGACGATCCAATGGTTGTGATCGATCCAAGCCATGATCTCGATCGGGATGATCGATTCGATAGTTGCGATCCATCTGATCGGCGATGATCCGACGGTTGCGATCGATCCAAGCCATGATCTCGATCGACGATTATCGATCGGACCGTTGCGATCAATCCGATCGGAGACAATCCGACAGTTGCGATCGATCCAAGCCATGATCCCGATCGGGATGATCGATCCGACGGTTGCGATCTATCCCATCGGTGATGATCCGACGGTTGCGATCGATCCAAGCTATGATCCCGATCGGCGATGATCGATCGGAGACGATCCGACGGTTGCGATCGATCCAAGCCATGAACCCGATCGGCGATGATCGATCCGACGGTTGCGATCGATCCGATCGGAGATGATCTAACAGTTGCGATCGATCCAAGCCATGATCCCGATCAGCGATGATCGATCCGATAGTTGTGATCCATCCGATCGGAGACGATCCGACGGTTGTGATCGATCCAAGCCATGATCCCGATCAGCGATTATCGATTTGACCGTTGCGATCAATCCGATCGGAGATGATCCGATAGCTGCGATCGATCCAAGCCATAATCCCGATCGGCGATGATCGATCCGACGGTTGCAATCCATTCGATCGGAGATAATTCGACGGTTGCGATCGATCCAAGCCACGATCCCGATCGGTGATGATCGATCCGACGGTTGTGATCGATCCAAGCCATAACCCTGATCGGTGGTGATCGATCGGACATTTGGGATCAATCCGATCGGAGACGATCCGATGGTTGCGATCGATCCAGCCATGATCTCGATCGGCAATTATCGATCCGACCGTTGTGATCCATCCAATCGGAGACGATCCGATGGTTGCGATCGATCCAAGCCATGATCTCGATCGGTGATTATCGATCTGACCATTGCAATCAATCCGATCGAAGATGATCCGACGGCTGTGATCGATCCAAGCCATGATCTCAATCCGCAATGATCAATCCGATGGTTGCGATCCATCCGATCGAAGATGATCCGACGGTTGCGATCGATCCAAGCCATGATCCCGATCAGCGATGATCATCCAACGGTTGCGATCCATCCGATCGAAGACGATCCGATGGTTTGCGATCGATCTATGCCATGATCCCGATCGGCAATGATCGATCGGACCGTTGCGATCAATCCGATTGGAGACGATCCGAATGTTGCGATCGATCCAAGCCATGATCCCGATCGGGGATGATCGATCCGACAGTTGCGATTTATCGTATCGATGATGATCCGACGGTTGCGATCGATCCAAGCTATGATCGCGATGATCGATCGAACCATTGCGATCAATCCGATCGGAGATGATCCAATGGTTGCGATCGATCCAAGCCATGATCCCGATCAGCGATGATCAATCCAACAGTTGCGATCCATCCGATCGGAGATGATCCGATGGTTGCGATCGATCCAAGCCATGATCCTGATCGGCGATTATCGATCCGACCATTGCAATCCATCCGATCGGAGACGATTCGACAGTTGTGATCGATCCAAGCCACGATCCCAATCGGCAATGATTGATCCGACGGTTGCGATCCATCTGATCGGAGATGATCCAACGGTTGCGATCGATCCAAGCCATGATCCCGATCGGTGATGATCGATCGGACAGTTGCGATCAATCCGATCGGAGACGATCCGATGGTTGCGATCAATCCAAGCCATGATCCCGATCGGCGATGATCGATCCGATGGTTGCGATCCATCCGATCGGAGACGATCCGACGGTTACAATCGATCCAAGCCATGATCCCGATCGGTGATGATCGATTGGACAGTTTGTGATCAATCCGATCAGAGACGATCCGATGGTTGCGATCGATCCAAGCCATGATCTCGATTGGCGATGATCGATCCGACGGTTTGCGATCCATCCGATCGGAGACAATTCGATGGTTGCGATCGATCCAAGCCATGATCTCGATCGGTGATTATCGATCCAACCATTGCGATCAATCCGATCGAAGACGATCCAACGGTTGCGATCGATCCAAGCCATGATCCCGATTGGTGATGATCGATCCGACGGGTGTGATCCCTCTGATCAGAGACAATCCGACGGTTGCGATCGATCCAAGCCATGATCCTAATCGGTGATGATCAATCCAATGGTTGCGATCCATTCGATCAGAGACGATCGGACGATTGCGATCGATCCAAGCCATAATCCCGATCAGCGATGATCGATCAGACCGTTGCGATCAATTCGATCGGAAATGATCTGATAGTTGCGATCAATCCAAGCCATGATCCCGATCGGGGATGATCGATCCGACGGTTGCGATCTATCCCATCGGCGATGATCCGACGGTTGCGATCGATCCAATCTATGATCCCGATCGGCGATGATCAATCAGACTATTGCGATCAATCCGATCGGAGATGATCCGACGGTTGTGATCGATCCAAGCCATGATCCCGATCGGCGATGATCGATCCGACGGTTGCGATCAATCCGATCGAAGATGATCCAACGGTTGCAATCGATCCATGCCATGATCCCGATCGGCGATGATCGATCCGACGGTTGCGACCCATCCAATCGGTGATGATCCGACGGTTGCGATCTTTTTATTTTTTCTCTTTACTTATTGTATTATGTTCTAGAGGTCAGGCCTAGCCCCCCTCGCTTCTGTACCATTTTGATTTTAAATTAATAAACTGGTAGGGGTCTATGCCAAACCCCACCATTAAGGTGGCTTTATATTAATAAAAAAATTTATTTCTAATAATTTTTTAATTATTTAAAAAAATATTTTTTTATAATTTTTTTTTATTTGAGCCGTGCACGGACCAGGCCCCAGGTGGTAGGTCGTGCCGTGCTGGGCCAACAAAAAAAATTTTCTGGGCCCGGCACGGCCCATCTGGGCCTGGCCGTGCCATGCCATGGGCGGCACGGCCCAGTGCCTACTCTATATGCAGGACGACCATGGTATTTATCTGCTAGTATGGGACACTGTCTATTTGCCGATTGCAAGAGGGCTTGGAATCCAGTCTCTGACTGTTAGGAGAGAGGCTTTGATATGCTATCTTTACCTGCCCCAGATCGATACAGATCTGGCAGATTATGGATCGCCACCTTTGGAAGGTGGTACTGGTCCTCCGTGCATATCTTTCCTATGGTTTATCTGTCAGAACAGTCGAAGGGATATCCAGTAGCAGGGTGTTACTTGGGCCTATTTAGCCTATCAGATTTGGTTATCTCATAATCTGCTTGTTTTCACTGATGATATTATTACTCCCTATAGAATGGCCACGAAAGCTCACTCTTTATCTGCCGAGTACGCACTCCATCATTCTGCTTTTGATTCTGACAGCTCTGGCCTCTAGGGCTTTCCTACTGCCTCGGTAGCGCACTGGCATATGATTTTCATCTCTTAGGAGCCTCCACCTTCAGGATTTGTCAAAATCAACTTTGATAGTAGTATTCGGGGTAGACTTGCAGGTTCAGTTTTTGTTATCCGTGGATCTGATGGAGCTCTCGGAGACTCGGCCTTCTCGACTCTTCTGTTCCTATGGCCAAGCTTTATGCTGCTTGGGTTGGCATCTCCTATGCCACTCGTATTCTTCGAGCTAGTAGTCTCTTTATCGAGGGAGACTTTTACTGTCATACGATGGCTCAGACGGGATTTTTTGCGACCACCCGTCAATAAATCCCTCGCTTCACAACATCTGGACTACCTTTCAGGATGCTCACAGAATTCAGATTCATCATATATATATGGAAAGTCAAGTCTGTGGTTGACTGGATAGTCGCCTTTATTGCCCATCACTTTGGCTTTTGGAGTTGGAAGCAGGGAGAATCCTGCCCTATTGTACTAAAATAAATCTTGTTTATGATATTTTGGATTTTACTCGCATTAGAATGGTGTGATTATTCGTCTGTACCAAAAAAAAATGATTAGCTTTATTTATTCTAATTAAATTTTTTTATGCTCTTTTAACTTTGAGCCAACCGAGACAGAATCATATCATGAACCTAATAAATATTATTGCATAAAAATCTTGGTTTTTAAGTTTAAAAAGAAGAAAGAAAGGAAAGTTTTAGCATATTTAATCAATGATACCTACATGTGCACCTTTATAACATAAAGTGCTCTGATCATTCTATCATTTTGTTCGATGTTACTTTCAAAACCGTGACTCAAAAATAATAATTGCATTCACGAGTTGCTCAAAATATGAAAAATCAAATTCATATGATAAGCTTTTATTCTTATAAAACAGAGATTTTTAGGAATCAAAATTAACATTCTTCTACTAATAATTTATATTTTTAAATTAGATGTAAATAATTTTTAAAATAATACTTTACTATGCTTTAAGCGTTAAAATTTTAAATGTTAATTAATTTATTCAGAAATTTACGCGCAAATGCCCTGTATTGCGAACAATAATTTTTTCATTATTTTTTAAGAGGATTCCAAGTGGATCATTAAAAAAAAAAAAAAAAAACTCCTCCAGCGCTTGCCCAATGTCCAATAGGGGCGAACCTTGGTGCGCTTCTTGCTTTAATCGGCCGGAATGATCTGGGCTGTCCGGCTCCACCCGCAAGCGTTCCACGATGATCATTCAAAGGAACCGGCTTGACCGCTGAACATTTTCGATAAGGGCGAACACCAAATCGTAATGCGAACGAATGCTCGCGTCCATCCGGAGCATCTAAATACACCGCAAAATTTACTCTCCACACCCTTCAAACTTAAAATAAATTTTTTAAACTATCCTTAAATCCCTTCCTTACTTTTTTTTTTTTTTTTTTTTTTTGTCTCTCTCTCACACCCCTCTCACTCACTCCATAGTTGTCAGGACTAGAACCGGACCGAGTCCGATTCGGACCGATTGAATCGGACCTCAAAGGCAAAGCTGATCCGGTTCTAACATAAAATTGAATGTATAAGTGATCCGAAATAAACCGGTCAACCCATCCGGTTTACCCATGAACCGGTCAACCGGATGGAGTTACGGGTTTTATTATCATGCTAACCTTAATTTTTTTATTAAAATTTAAATTTTATTAATATAAATATATTTTTATATTAAAATAATTGATCGATGGTTCAACCAGTGACTCAACAGTTGAACCAGTGATTCGGTGATCCGAGCCCTTGGCCGGATCAATGTCTGAACCGGATCTGACAACTATGCCTCACCCTATCCGACGGACACCTTCCTCTTCTCTTTCCTTTTTCTCTTCCCTTTTCCTTCCCCAACCAACAGCGATGAGCGAATGCGATGACCCTCGTCAATCGAGCGCCCCGGACCCTCTTGCCCCCCTCCGACCCCTGTCTCCCTTTGGCCCCTAGCTCTCCTTTCAGCTTTGATCACTCCGGCTCCAACTTCCCTCCCTGACTATCTCGGCCCCGACTCCCCTCAGCTAGACCTACTTGGCCCCTCATGGCTCTAGCCTTTGGCTTTTTCTTGCCTTTATTTTTGGTCCAATCAGACTTTTGTTCGATTCTGATGGATCGAATAAACAGTTTTTATTCGGCTCTAATGGATTGAACCGATAACTTCTGTTTGACTTTGATAGGCCGAATTGAGAAGGGTGGGGGAAGGGATTTGTTCAAGGTAAGGAGTGTGGAGAGCAATTATGAAAAGCACAATGATTAGTATGCAATGAGATTTTTTTTTTTAAATATGGAGTAATTTTTGCTGTCTATTTAGAAGCTCCCGCGTCCGTCCCCTCAGGTCCCGATCTCCGCGTAGTACATTGAGGGCTAAAATTAGTAGCAAAAGTCACAATGTGCCAATGACTTCCTCCCAACACAAAGAAAACACACGGCACAACATGGCATAAAGTTTCAGTTCCAATAACCTGGATAGGACGTCAAGTTGAAGTATTATTTTATTCATTATCTACTACCGCACGCTGTGACGCAACGGCTGCGGCGCTTAACCGGGGTAAGAAGTTGAGCAAACGGATCGTAATAGCAAAGTTTTATATACACGAAGATATATATTAAAAAAATCTGTGATGGATCCTTCATTTGCCTTTGCCAAACAATCCATTGTGTTACATCTGCTTTATTTTATGAGACACCATTCACGGCCAAACAGGTAGCACTTGGCGTCAGTGGCGGATTCACAGGGTTGAAGTCGATGTTGGTTAGCTGGAGTCCAGATAAATTCGTATGTGATCCAAACTTATTCCAAGTCTAATATTCCGTGATACATTGGATGAATTAACTGGCAGGTCTAATAATTCTAAATTGACCATAGGTAGGATCTAACTTTTGCGGCTTCGCGTAGAGTTTTTACTTTTTATTTTATCTTTTGCTACTGCTATGTAAATGCTCCCAATTGGACGAGATCATGGTGTATATGAAATGGTTGTTCTTTGTCAAGCAAATCAGTTATGCAATTGCCTCAATTATAACACTTTGTACACCGTCCTCGATGCAGCAAGATCTACGTGGACTGCACGACCTCTTCCGATTGGTCCACGTGGCTCTCATGTGGCCTGACACGATGGGACAGAATAGCAGGAGGATAATGTTACTTTTGATCGTACATCCATTAAAAGTCGTTCAGCCTTTTACCATTGGTGTGAAGACGAAAATGCTCTTTCCCTCCAGCCTACTTCAACCCGTCATCTTATTTGGATTTTGCTGATAAAAAATCGTAAGGTTCTGGGGTGTTGTGGGTCTTGAGCTAGGGTGTCGTGGGTCTTAAACTAGGGGTGTCGTGGGTCTTGAACTGGGGTGTCGTGGGTCTTGAACTGGGGTGTCATGGGTCTTGAACTGGGGGTGTCGTGGGTCTTAAACTAGGGTGTCGTGGGTCTTGAACTAGGGGTGTCATGTGTCTTGAACTGGGGGTGTCGTGGGTCTTGAACTGGGGTGTCGTGGGTCTTGAACTAGCGGTGTCGTGGGTTTTGAACTGAGGTGTCGAGGGTCTTGAACTAGGGGTGTCATGGGTCTTGAACTGGGGGTGTCGTGGGTCTTGAACTGGGGTATCGTGGGTCTTAAACTAGGGTATCGTGGGTCTTGAACTAGGGGTGTCATGTGTCTTGAACTGGGGGTGTCGTGGGTCTTGAACTGGGGTGTCGTGGGTCTTGAACTAGGGGTGTCATGGGTCTTGAACTGGGGGTGTCGTGGGTCTTGAACTGAGATGTCGTGGGTCTTGAACTGGGGTGTTGCCGCTACTGTGATGCAGTGCAGGTCTGGCAATGGGAAGCGGCGCGGCCTCGGATCAAAGGCTAACACATGGCTGCTCTTTATCGGGCCTGACAAGGTTGGGAAGAGGAAGATGGCTTATACCCTGTATGAGCTAGTGTTTGGCGCCGGACCCGTCACCATTCGTCTCAGTAGCCGACGAACTGATGGCGATGATGGAGAATCCAACATGAACCTCCGAGGTAAGACATCAATGGACCGAATTGCTGAAGCCGTCCAGCAGAATCCATTCTGTGTCTTTGTGCTCGACGACATCGACGATGCTGACACACTGGTCCTAGGAACCATTAAGAAATCAATTGAAAGAGGTCGGCTCCCGGACTCCAATGGCCGGGAGGTTAGTTTGGGTGGTGCCATCTTTGTCCTCCTCTCCAAATGGTTGCCTGACGATCTCAAGAGCTCACAAAACTTCCTTCTCCAGTGCAAGGAGAAGATATTGGATTTAGTAAATTCAGGGTGGCAATTGGAGTTCTCCACAGCCACAGGGGAGAAGACTGGAAAGCGTCGAGCGGATTGGTTGTCCAAGGATGAGAGGACCACCAAAGCAAAGAAGGGTTCTGATGGACTGGGCCTGTCGCTCGACTTGAACCTGGCCGTTGGCATTGATGATGATGCTTGTGAGGGCTCCTGGAATTCAAGCGACCTCACAGTGGAGCACGAGCAGGAGTCGGAACGGCTCGCTGTTAGGCGTTCGACGCCATCATATGCCGCAGAGCTGATTGAATGGGTCGACAATGCCATCATGTTCAAGCCTGTTGATTTCGGCCCACTGAGGAGGAGGATCTCGGAATCCATCTCCACAAAATTCGTGGCGATCATGGGCAGTGAGCAATCGATACAGGTCGATGAAGATGCACTCGATCAAATGGTCGGTGGAGTATGGCTTGGCGGAGCCACCGCTGGGCCTGGGTTCGAGGAGTGGGCAGAGAGGGTGTTGGCTCCCAGCATTCGTCAGTTGAAGAACAATTGGAGGATCGGAGGTACTGTGAGGTTATCATCAGCGAAGACTGGTGCTCAAACGCAGAGGGGTGACGCCGCCCAAAATTTACTACCGAGCTCGGTGGTGGTCAATATATATGGGGTGTAGTAGACCCACGACACCCTAGTTCAAGACCCTAGTTTAAGACCCACGACACCTCCAGTTCAAGACCCACGACACCCTAGTTCAAGACCCACGACACCCCAGTTCAAGACCCACGACACCCCTGGTTTAAGACTCATGACACCCCAGTTTAAGACCCACGACACCCCAGTTCAAGACCTACGACACTCCCAGTTCAAGACCCACGACACCCTAGTTCAAGACCCACGACACCCCAGTTCAAGACCCACGACACCCCCAGTTCAAGACCCATGACACCCCTAGTTCAAGACTCATGACACCCCAGTTCAAGACCTACGACACCCCAGTTCAAGATCCACGACATCCCCCGTTCAAGACCCATGACACCCCCAGTTCAAGACCCACGACACCCCAGTTCAAGACCCACGACACCCAAGGCACAATAAGTTTTACCTGACAAGTAACTTACAGCCAATCCATCTGTTGTATCTTGAGGTCAGGTAGACCTCGCTGAGGTACTGGAAACCAAACGAGCTGAGGGCCTGTATCTCAGCCTTCTGCCTCGTCCTCACCATTGTCTCCAGCTCCTTCACCCAGCCCTCATTCTTCTTCACAAAGTCCTCCTCGAGCATGTCCTTCCCGGCCTTCACGTCATGGTCCGTCATGGGCAGCCGGGACTGTTCTGGAATCTGGTATTCATCCAGGTCGCTGGGCCGCACCCCCAACCACTTGATATCCGGCATCATCAAGTTGGAGCTGTCGTAGGACATGTTCTTGGTCCTCTCATCCTTGGACAACCAATCCGCTCGACGCTTTCCAGTCTTCTCCCCTGTGGCTGTGGAGAACTCCAATTGCCACCCTGAATATACTAAATCCAATATCTTCTCCTTGCACTGGAGAAGGAAGTTCTGTGAGCTCTTGAGATCGTCAGGCAACCAATTGGAGAGGAGGACAAAGATGGCACCACCCAAACTAACCTCCCGGCCATTGGAGTCCGGGAGCCGACCTCTTTCAATTGATTTCTTAATGGTTCCTAGGACCAGTGTGTCAGCATCGTCGATGTCGTCGAGCACAAAGACACAGAATGGATTCTGCTGGACGGCTCAGCAACTCGGTCCATTGATGTCTTACCTCGGAGGTTCATGTTGGATTCTCCATCATCGCCATCAGTTCGTCGGCTACTGAGACGAATGGTGACGGGTCCGGCGCCAAACACTAGCTCAGACAGGGTATAAGCCATCTTCCTCTTCCCAACCTTGTCAGGCCCGATAAAGAGCAGCCATGTGTTAGCCTTTGATCCGAGGCCGCGCCGCTTCCCATTGCCAGACCTACACTGCATCACAGTAGCGGCAACACCCTAGTTCAAGACCCATGACACCCCTAGTTCAAGACCCACGACACCCCAGTTCAAGACCCACGACACCCCTAGTTCAAGACACATGACACCCCTAGTTCAAGACCCACGACACCCTAGTTTAAGACCCACGACACCCAGTTCAAGACCCACGACACCCCCAGTTCAAGACCCATGACACCCCTAGTTCAAGACCCACGACACCCCAGTTCAAGACCCACGACACCGCTAGTTCAAGACCCACGACACCCCAGTTCAAGACCCACGACACCCTCAGTTCAAGACACATGACACCCCTAGTTCAAGACCCACGACACCCTAGTTTAAGACCCACGACACCCCAGTTCAAGACCCACGACACCCCCAGTTCAAGACCCACGACACCCCTAGTTCAAGACCCACGACACCCCAGTTCAAGACCCACGACACCCTAGTTTAAGACCCACGACACCCTAGCTCAAGACCCACAACACCCCAGAACCTTACGATTTTTTATCAGCAAAATCCAAATAAGATGGCGGGTTGAAGTAGGCTGGAGGGAAAGGGCATTTTCGTCTTCACACCAATGGTAAAAGGCTAAACGACTTTTAATGGATGTACGATCAAAAAGTAACATTATCCTCTTGCTATTCTGTCCCATCGTGTCAGGCCACATGGGAGCCACGTGGACCAATCGAAAGAGGCGGTGCAGCCCACGTAGGCCTTGCTGCACCGGGGGCGGTGTACAAAGTGTTTTCCTAAGGAGCAATTCCTTGTGCTTCTACCACTGTACAGATTGAGATGCCCACTTAAATAAACCTGAGCAAGCTCCTTTGATGAATAAATTACTCGAAGTTTTAAGGCCATTTCTCATTAGCTTACAGCTTGATCCAACCAGTTTGTGGCCGGTTTGGGTCGTGACTATGGCCTGCGGAGATCGACTGCATCAACAATTAACTATATGCGAGAGAAATAGAAATTGCAGATATATTATAATTAAACCACTCGAATCCTGATACTTAATTAAATACTGCTGCCTGAACCATTCCGTAAAGTATCGATAATTCTTTGATCTTCTCCATTATCTTATACCACCGTGCGAAGAAACGATCCCAACCACCACTAGATCCGAAGGAGTAAAGCACAAATGGATTCAATATAAAGCACAGAATCTCTTGGATAGATAAACTTCCAATCACAAAACGACGACTACCAGAAGACTCCACCTATCCCATTTATATCTCCCCTCCTGAGTCCAGACCCACAGCCAGGCACCAATCTCTCAAGCCAAACACTCAGCACCAATGGCCAAAATCTCCCTCTCGCTTTTCCCATCCTCTCACCATCCCTCCTCCTCTTCCTTTTCCTCTGCCCACTCTCTTGTTTTTCTCAAACTCTCCCCATAAATGTGTGGCCCAAACCAACCAACATCTCTTGGCCAATCCCGAGAGCCACCCCTCTCTCCCCTTCCTTCCAAATCGTCTCCCTTATCCCGAGCACCCCTACCTCCACTCCGCCGTCGCTCGCTACACCGACCTCCTCTTCTCCGAGCACTACCACCCCATCGTCCCCCCCGCCGTCAACCTCACTTCATCCTCACCATTACTCTCCCTAACTCTCTCCATCTCCCACCTCTCCTCCCCTCTCCAGCATGGCGTCGACGAGTCCTACTCCCTGTCCATTTCATCCTCCACCGGGCTCGCCAACTTGACCGCCGTCACTGTCTGGGGCGCCATGCGAGGCCTCGAGACCTTCTCCCAGCTATCGTGGGGCGATCCTCTGCTGATCGCCACCGACGTCTACGTTGCCGACCGGCCTATCTTTCCTCACCGTGGGGTGATCCTTGACACGTCTAGGAACTACTATCCGGTTGAGGACATCCTGAGGACAATTGAAGCCATGGGGGCCAACAAGCTGAACGTGTTTCACTGGCACATCACAGACTCCCACTCCTTTCCCATCATCCTGCCGTCGGAGCCCGAACTCGCCGAGAAGGGGTCTTATGGGCCTGAAATGAGGTACACTCCGGCGGACGTCAAGGCCATCGTGGAGTTCGGTATGAGCCGTGGCGTGAGGGTAATGCCGGAGATTGATGCCCCGGGTTAGCTACACTTCCAACTTCAAACCCACTAGTTTTAATTTCTCGTTTTTATGCCGTCATTAATTTTCTTTTCTCGGTGAGTGAGGTTGGTTGGGTCTTAAAATTTCTTCCAAACAAAAACATTGAGATTGAGAGGTCATCTAACGATCGAGCAACATCATATGCAGTGCTCGAAGCTCGACCATTTAGCATTTTCGTCTCCTTCCGCTTTTTTTTTCTTTTTAGATACCAATGCCTCCTCTTCTTTTCTTTTTCTGGTACCACTCTTCATCCTTTCCTTCGGTCCTTATCTTTTTTTTCTTTCCTTTCTGGCATCTTCCTTCATTCATTCTTCTTTTCTCGGCTTCCATCTTCTTTTCACTTTCTGTTTCCGATGCCCTCTTCGGCATCATCTCCTTTCCTTCGTGGCACGGTGCTAGAGGAGGAAAGAGCGTCGGGACCGAAAGTAAGAAAAAGACCAAGGCCAAAAGAAAGGGTGGAGGTTGGTGCCAAAAAAGAAAGAAAAGAAGATGGGGACAAGGAAAGGGATGAGGATGGTGCTAGAAGAGAAAAAGAGAGAAGGGAACGTCGATGCGAGAAGAGGGAAGGAGAGACCAGAAAGAAAAGGTAGCCAGAGGAGGGAAAGGAGACGGAGTGTTAAGAATAATTTAAAAATTTAATTTTTTTTAAATAGGAGATGTAACAAGCAATTTAGGCGGTGCAATAGCAATTCCCTTGTCCTTTCGTGGCCATTTTCTGCATACTTTTTGTTGCAACGTGCCGTCCGGGATATTTGCCACCGGACTCATGAAGTCAAGGAACCGTTTCACATTAGATTGATTCAAAACTAGCCATCGGTTTCATAGCAGGAAGGTTCTCTGATTACGCAACTTAATTACAAGTCACATCAGAGACAAATTTCTAATCCTCTTGTTTCAAGGAAATTTTATTTTATGAACAGCTTTGTGATGACGATTTCTTCTAAGCAATTTTTTTTTTTTCCCGGTTAGCCCAACAAATTTCCATGATATAAAATGTTTTGCAGGCCACACAGCGTCATGGGCTGGAGCATATCCTGAGATTGTGACGTGTGCAAACATGTTCTGGCGGCCCAGCGGGGCCGAGTGGGCCGACCGCCTGGCCTCCGAGCCAGGAACGGGCCAGCTCAATCCTCTCGAGCCCAAAACCTACGAAGTCGTCCGCAACGTCATTCACGACGTCGCCTCCCTCTTTCCTGAACCCTTCTATCACGCAGGCGCCGATGAAATTGCACCAGGCTGCTGGAAGGCTGATCCAACGATCCAAACGTTCTTAGCCGATGGTGGGGGGACGCTCAGCGAGCTCCTCGAGCTCTTCGTCAACTCTACGCGCCCTTACATCGTGTCCCTCAATCGCACCGCTGTCTTCTGGGAAGATGTTCTATTGGATTCAGTGGTGAAGGTGGACCCATCGATGATCCCTCCGGAGACCACCATTCTTCAGACTTGGAATAATGGCCCTAACAACACTAAACTCCTAGTTGCTGCGGGATACCGAACCATCGTGTCCTCGTGGGACTTTTACTACTTGGATTGCGGGCACGGAGATTTCCTTGGCAATGATAGTTCATACGATAAGGTTGGCAGCGACACAGGCGGTGATGGGGGATCTTGGTGTGGGCCATTTAAGACTTGGCAAAGGGTGTACGACTACGACATAACGTATGGGCTTAGCGAAGACGAGGCAAAGCTGGTTTTGGGTGGAGAGGTGGCGTTGTGGTCGGAGCAGGCGGACCCTACGGTGTTGGACGCTAGGATGTGGCCGAGGGCATCGGCGATGGCAGAGGCGCTGTGGTCTGGAAACCGTGACAGCAGTGGGAGGAAAAGGTACGCGGATGCGACCGATCGACTGAACGATTGGCGCCATCGGATGTTGGGCAGGGGAATTAAGGCGGAGCCCATTCAGCCCCTCTGGTGCCGGACGCATCCCGGAATGTGTAATGCCGTTCAATAGGGGAACTTTGGTTTGCCGATTTCGAGAGGGAATATATTTTTTATATGCTGTAACTTTCTTTTCGTGTACTTAAACTATTTATTTGAAATGCTTGGGCCTTTATTGTTTGAAAAATAACGAGGCAATTTTATATATCAGATGGAACTTTAGGGGTTCGCTGAGGTGTTTATTTTTAAAAAAAATATATATTTTTTTTTTGATGTTAGATGTTTGTCATTTGATTCTTCAAGATAGATTGTCAGTAATGTTGATTACTGTGTTTGGTTTGGTATACACAAATAATCTTACAGTAATATTGATTACTTCGGCCTAGACTTAATTTTTCAAACCAAAGTAATCCCGTGCGGCGCTAGACCCCTCAGTCTAGCTAGCCTTCACCTATATCAAGATAAGAACTGAGTATAAGCACTCATATTATTGATTTTCCATATGATACAGACATGCATAGACCCGTCTAAGGCCTATCCCACTAGTGTGTGTCCTTCGTTCTGCCCGAAGGCTTACATATATAACCCATGCAGTGGACATTTCCTCCAACCGCTGGGAAGTTTCGATAATTGACTTGTCGATGACTCAATCATGTCGCACAAGTAGTTTGGGAACCACCCTTTCTCTTGAGAATAGCATGACTGGGCCAGCACATTAACAAGGTAGTTCTTGGAACCACCCCAGATGCCTTTTATGAATCTCGCCAACTATACGGCCCAGCCTTGGACCCACGTCCAAGGCTGTTATGGGAACCACCCCATCTGCCTTTTGCGTCCATGGGTTCCTCGACATGCACCCGTTCATGCCTTCAAGTCTAGGCTCCGAGCCTGACTATATACTTGTGCATGGTCTAAGGCAACCTTTGTATGCAAATGACATTGCTCGGCCATGGCATACCCACATCGTGGCCTTCTCCACGCCCGTCCTTGAGATCGGGGCATCCGACAGTCCCTCTCAATATATGAATGGGGCCTCCAGCCATCTGCCACCCCGAGGGTTCCCGGGATCTAAGCAACATTGCAGATCGGCCTAGACCCTGCGTGCACCGACTCACCTGCCGCCACGCGTAGCTCAGCCTTGTGCGGCACCCGACGCACTCGCCAGGCGCCTGCACTGCTAATGACCTCGCGGCTAGCGCCATGTTGCCAACGCCGTGTGGCCCATGCCGCGTGGCCAAGTCTCCGCTCGGCCAAGGCCCTGCTCGGCCTAGTCCTTCAGCATCCCG